>CM053276.1:109885141-110232641 GCA_028583415.1 Protea cynaroides
ACCACCATCTATGTCTAAAGTTCATAATGTGTTCCATGTATCATTAGATCGCCGATCCTCCGGACTTGACTGAAGACTTAACTTTCGAAGTGGTGCCCGTGATGCTCTCGAGTCGAAAAGTTCAGCAACTTCGAACCAAGGATATCCACTATGTGAAGGTGCATTGGAGAAGCCAAAATATGGAGGAAATTACTTGGGAAGAAGAGAGCGCGATGAGGAAGGAGTACCCTAACCTTTTTGACGATCAAGGTACATTCAAATTTCGAGGCCGAAATTTCTTTTAAGGGTGGGGGAGTTGTGAAACCTATATGCAAATTTCAGGACGAAATTTCTTTTAAGGGTGGTGGAGTTGTAAGACCCGCACTCTGAAAACCCGGTCTAAACCTTGGTTTTGTGTCATGACAGGTCTTTCGATCATCACCGGGCAGACGGGGCAAGCGGATAACAAACAGGTACAAAATCGGACCGAAGTCGACCAATTATACCTGATTTTAGGTATACTGGTCGATGGTACCGGTCTTGGTACCGATCGACCGGTATGGCCTGCGCAGCTATGTGCGGGAATCTAGAAATTGGTCTATGCGGGTCCCTCTTTCCTGATTTCGAATCCTAGAAGTTTCCTAATCCTAGTAGGGTTACTAAACCCTATTTCTAGCCTATAAATACACCTTTAAACCTCCTCAAATCCTTTCCATTGTCTCTCGCAAACCCTAGAGAAGAGAAAGAGGTTGGAAAGGAGAAGGGGCTAGGAAGAAGAAGGAGGTGCCGCCATTACCATTCGACGACACTCTCATTACGCCAGTCAACGGTAAGTGCTTGAATCCATCTTCTTATCCTATGTTAGTTGTGTGGGTGGATCAATACCATGCAAAGTAGGTATTGATCTAAAACCCTAATTTGGCCAATAAACCCTAAGTTGTCGTCTGTTAGGGAATTAAACATCTAAGGTCCACATCCGCTGACACGTTGGATTTTGACATCAGCGCCACGTCAAGATTAGCTATTTAATAGAAGGGTAAAATCGGTATTGCCCCTTGATCCATGAAAAGGGTAAAATCGTCATTTTAGGGATTCCGCACTATTCACTATAAATAGGGCGAATCCCGAGGATTGCCAGGAGGACATTTATTTACTGATCATTTATTACCGCTTTGGGATTCTCGCTCTGACACAGAGGTCGGATAATCTCACCTCACCCCATAATTTTCTATAATATCTTAGTGGGCTCGACACCGAGCCCATCAACTGCTCACCAGCACCGACTTTGGCATCGGAGTGGACCCGGGGCATCTAGCCCACCTCCCTTCTTTGCCTTTCCTTGTCTTGCGGTGTCCGGGTCAGCGAGGAGGACCCACAGGACGGATCTGGGCCGAAACAGTTTGGCGCCCACCGTGGGGCCCTACGAGTGTTCCGATATCATGATAAAGCCAGGGAAGAATCTCCGATCATGAGTCCACGACGGACCAGGAGTCAAATGGTCAGCCCCAACCCCCCATTGCTTGATCAACGGATAAATCTGAAAGAAGGAGACAGATCGGAGGCTAGACTTAATCAAGACCGCGGAAAGCGGGAAGCAGCACCGGCACCTACATCAGAAGCATTCGTCACCTATGCACAGTTCGAGACTGTTGCACAGCAGCTCGCGGTATTAACGAGATTCGTGCAAGGATTGCAAACCCCTGCAGCAGAGGCCACATCTCGACCTCCCATTGGCCTCGTTCCCCCGGCGGTACCGCACCAGGAAGCCGACCTCCATCATGACCCGCCCCGAGATCGGCCAAGGCAGAGTGGAGAACGATCAGAACAGCCAGGAGCCAACGTTCGCCCTGCCCCCGAGCTAAGCGGAACGGGTTCGACATCGCACCATGGGAGAATTCCGGCTCGGGACAGACTCGGTCCCCAGCCGAGGCCAGTGCCCAAAATCGACGAAGAAATAGAAGAGCTCATGGTTCCACGGCGCATAACATTGCCGGAGGGAGCCGTGGGAACAGAAAACCCAATGTCCCCATGGACCCTGAAGTTGGGCGGTCCTCCACAAGAAGGTTGAAACCATGCAGAAGGCGGGAGTGTCCCACGATGAAGACAGGGACTATTCCACGGAAAACCCCCTGACAGACATTATCATGAGGGTCCCTCTACCCAAACGATTTAGCATGCCCCCCGTCGACTCATATGATGGTTCTATCGACCCTATCGAGCATTTAAACAACTTTGTCGGAGCCATGGTCTTGCACGCTAATCCCGATGCAATCATGTGTAGAGCTTTCCCGCTCACACTCAAAGGAGCGGCGCGTATGTGGTTCAATAACCTCCCACCGCGCTCAATCGACTCATTCAAAACCATGGGTAGACTCTTCAGGATGCACTTCCAAGGCAGCAGGGTGCAATGGAAAACAAGTGCCCATCTGATGAACATGCGGCAAAGACCCGGGGAAACCCTAAGGGCCTTTTTAGCTCGGTTTAACTTGGAAGTATTACAAGTCAAGGACATTGACGAGGCAGTTCACTTCGCAACGCTAAGAGCAGCGGTCACCGACCCAAAGCTCAGATTCTCTATTGCTAAGAAGGAACCAGCCGATTTGCAAGAGCTCCTACTGAGATGCGAAAAGTTCGCTAGTGCCAATGAAATTTATGAAGCTAGCAAGAGTCTAGAGGTAATTCAACACAAACGGAATGAAGAGAGGCCGGACCTTGTGCGGCCTGGAGAAAGCAAAAGATCCCGAAGAGATGAGGCAAGAGCTAGGGGTTTGCTTCAAAAAAAATTTAGTGACTACACGCCACTGAACAGGTCCCTCGGAGACGTGTACACCCTCATTGCGGGTGATGGGTACCTTCAGAGACCCCAGAAGATAGTCACTGAGGCGAGGAAGCGCAATCCCAACAAGTACTGTCAATACCACCGCGACATCGGCCACACAATCGATGAATGCCGCAATCTGCAGGCTGAAATTGAAGACCTTATCCAGCGAGGCTATTACAAGCAATACATTGATCACAGTGCCCCGAGAGTACCAGCCCCCACGGCTGAGGATCGGGGAAGATTACCTCCATCCCGAATGAGGACGCCAGAGCAAGAGCAGCGGCATCAGTTAGGGCCAAGGCGGCAGGAAAGAAGAGACGCACGAGAGGAACCCCAAAGGGGAGAGAGGAGGAGAGATAGGCCGAACGAGCTCCGAGAGAGGCGTCACGAACAAGAACCTATCCAGCATGAGGAGAGAAGAGAAAGAAGACCAACAGCAGCACATCGGGACATAGGTGTCATACTGTGTCAGCTCGATCGTACCCCCAACAGACACATGAGGAGAATCAAGTACCCAACTCCCTGGCGACCAGGGGGAGAACAAAGCAAAGGACCGACCCAAGGGTGTCTAGGAAGCGTGAAGATCAGACCCGGCCTCCCCCTCCGTTGTACGTCATTGATCCACCCACAAATGAGGATATACCTTATGAGCGCGTCTATACGATCCGACGCGCGGGACCACGGTACCATCCAGCAGCTAATTCAGCCTTTCCCCGAGCGTCAGAAGTCGCAGCGGAATACGGAAACAGCCCGTCCGCCAATCAACCCTTAATAGCCGCAGCAACCACCTCGGCCGCGGAGCAATGTGGAGATTTTGACCGACCCTCAATGGCCGTAGCGGCCACCTCGGCCTCTGAATGCCAAAAAGATTATGCCAAGTCGACCCCGGTGAACGACGACAGTTACGATCCTTCCACCCAGGGCCGGAAGACTTTGACAATAACGGGCGGACCAGCTGCCGGCAACACCTCAACAAGAGCAAGAAAGGCCTATGCCAGAAGTGTCAAGTCAACGGAGTGGCCCGAAAAGCGGGCTCGCACCGGGGATTTCCTCACATTCAGCGACGAAGATCTGTGCGGGTTAGAGCTTCCCCATGAAGACGCCATCGTCATCACCCTACGGATTGAAAATAGCGATGTGCATAAAATCATGGTCGACACGGGCAGTTCCACAGACATCATTTATTGGCAAGCTTTCAAGCGCATGGAAATCCCCCCTTTGATCGATTCGCCGGGTTGACTACCCCTTGATCGGTTTCTCAGGGGATCTAGTAAGTGTCAAAGGATCCATAAGGCTGCCGATAAGAGCCGGCACTTACCCCCACGAGTCAAGAGTCACGATGAATTTTCTGGTAGTTGACGTCCCCTCCTCATACAACGGTCTCTTAGGGAGACCAGACATGATCGCACTATGATCAGTACCATCTCCATATCATCTAGTGCTCAAGTTCCCGACTCCGCGTGGGGTAGGGGAATGCAGGTCAGATCAGCTGGTCTCTCGTAAATGTTACTCGGCGGAACTCACCGATCACAAAAAACTGCAAAGGCCCTGCAGGTACAAATCGAGGATTTACGAGACGATCCCAAGCAGCAGAGGGGTGGGCCAGCAGAAGACCTCATCCAAGTCCCCCTAGCTGAGGACAGCCCTGACCGAACGGTGCGGATAGGGTCCACCCTTAAAGAACCGCAGCGAGGCGCACTCGTGAAGTTTTTACAAGCTAATGCCGACGTCTTCGCCTGGTCAGCGGCTGACATGCCAGGAATTCCCAGCGAAGTGGCACAGCACCGCCTCAATGTGGATCCCACTAGACGGCCAGTACGACAAAAAAGAAGATCCTTTGCGGCACCCCGTCAACAAATCATCGATGCCGAAGTAAGAAAGCTGCTAGACGTCGGATTCATCAGGGAGCTGCACTACCCAGAATGGCTAGCCAATGTGGTCATGGTTCCCAAGACCGGTGATAAATGGCGCATCTGCATCGACTTCACCGACCTTAACAAGGCCTGCCCTAAGGACAGCTTTCCGCTGCCCAGGATCGACCAGGTCATTGATGCCACAGCCGGACACGCCCAGTTAAGCTTTATGGACGCCTATTCCGGATACAATCAAATCAGGATGCACCAGGCCGACGCAGAGAAAACGGCCTTTGTTACCAGCCATGGCCTTTTTTGTTATGATGTAATGCCCTTCGGCCTCAAAAATGCCGGAGCCACCTATCAGAGGTTGGTCAACAAGATCTTTGCCGAGCAAATTGGGTGCAACATGGAGGTGTACGTTGACGACATGCTGGTAAAAAGTTTAACCGAGAACGATCATGTTCGTGACCTAGAAGAGGCATTCAGTGTACTCTGAAGGCACAGAATGCGCCTCAATCCCGCAAAATGCGCATTCGGGGTCACTTTGGGAAAATTCCTAGGATTCATGGTTTCAAACTGAGGAATCGAGGCAAATCCAGAAAAAATTACGGCTATTCTTGAGATGCCAGCACCCACCCGGATCAAACAGGTAGAGGAGCTCACCGGACGAGTAGCCGCGCTCAGCCGGTTCATGTCACGTTCTGCGGACAAATGTCTGCCATTCTTTTAAACCCTGAAAGGCAACAAGACCTTCCAGTGGACGACCGAGTGCCAACAGGCGTTCGAAGAATTAAAAAATTACCTGGCATCTCCCCCGTTGTTGGTAAAACCTGAAGTGGGAGATACTTTGGAGTTATACTTGGCAGTTTTTCAAAAGCGGTCAGCGCGGTGTTGGTCAAGGAAATAGAGGGCGTACAGCGTCCCATTTACTATGTCAGCAAAGTCCTATTGGAGGCCAAAACCAGATACAAATTCATTGAGAAGGTCGCGCTGGCATTAGTCACATCCGCGCGGAAGCTACGCCCATACTTCCAGGCGCACTCCATCACCATCCTGACTGATCAACCTCTGAAGAAGATCTTGTCTAGGCCAGACATTTCTGGTAGAGTTATTCATTGGGCCGTCGAGCTAGGAGAATTCGATCTTCAATTTAAACCATGAACAGCCATCAAAGCCCAGGCATTGGCATACTTCCTAATCGAGTCATCACCAGAAGAAGATTCAGCTATAGACAACTCACCCCCTAAAGAGCAAACACCGCCGTGGACCTTGTTTGTTGACGGAGCATCAAACAAAACCCAGTGCGGTGCAGGATTCATTTTGACCAGCCCCGATGGTTTTCAAATCCGATGCGCTATCCGGTTCACGTTCCAAGTCTCTAACAATGCAGCCGAATATGAGGCCCTCATCGTCGGACTTCGTCTGGCCAAGGCAGTCATGGCAAGGAGAGTAGAAGCGTCCAGCGACTCCCAGCTAGTGGTACGTCAAGTTAATGGAGACTACGAGGCAAAGAAGTCAAGTATGTCTGCCTACCTCAAGAAGGTCCAAGAGGCCGCATCTGCGTTCGAATACTTCCTTCTGCGTCATGTTCTTCGATACCAGAATACCTTGGCGGATTCGTTATCCAAACTCGCCACCGCGGACTTAAAAGATCTGGATCATTCGGTATACACTGAAGTTCTGCACCAATCTTCTATGGACCCCTCAACCAAGGCCACACTCTCCGCGGCGTCTGAACCATCATGGATCGACCCGATAATTTCCTTTCTCCAAAGTGGCAAACTTCCAGAAGACAAGAAAGAAGCTCGGCGCATCCAGTCTAAAGCCAGCCATTACGTCGTCGAGGAGGGTGTCCTCTACAAGAAGGCCTTCACATTCCCACTACTTCGATGCTTACGTCCTTCCGAAGCAGGCAAGCTGTCAAAGAAGTCCACGAGGGCATATGTGGCGCGCACCAAGGGGGTAGAGTTCTCGCTCACAAGATATTACGTCAGGGATATTACTGGCCTAAGATGCGGCAAGATTGTATCACCTACGTCAAAAGGTGCCCCAAGTGTCAGATTTACGCACCAGTGTCTCACCTGCCAGCCGCACCCCTTCGCCCTATTGAGGCAGCTCCCATCCCCTTCGCTACATGGGGAATGGACATCATTGGCCCTTTTCCACCAGCACGCTATCAGTGAAAATTCGTGGTCGTCGCTGTGGATTATTTCACAAAATGGGCGGAAGCGGAGGCACTATCTAGAATTCTGGAAAGTGCCATCAGGGCCTTCTTCATCAAATCTGTGGTCTATCGATACGGCATCCCTAGAGTTCTCATCACGGATAACGGTAAGCAGTTCGATAACGCAGCCTTCGGGGCATTCTGCGTAGAGCATCGTATTGAGCACCGGCATGGCGCGGTAAAGCACCCGCAAACTAGCGGACAGACGAAGGCCACCAATAAGATTCTGGTTAAAGGCATCAAATTGCGACTCGATGGCGCAAAAGGTCGGTGGCTAGACGAATTGCCGCACATACTTTGGGCAGATTGGACCACCCCTAAGACAGAGACCGGAGAATCTCCCTTCCAGCTGGCTTTCGGTACGGACGCCGTAATCCCTTTAGAGGTTAGAATTGCATCCCATCGAATAGCCAACTATAATCCAGCCACAAACGACCAAGGATTACGCGCCAACTTAGATCACATAGAGGAAGTGAGGGACCAAGCCCAGATACGAATTGCGGCTAATCAACATCAAGTGGCGAGACACTACAACAAGAAGGTGCACCCCCGGTCGTTCAAGGAAGGGGACCTTGTACTCAGAAGGACCATTGCCTCTGACTCTACTCATCAAGGGAAGCTGTCGCCCAATTGGGAAGGCCCCTATCAGATCACACAAGCATTGCAAACAGGATCCTACCGCTTGATGGATATGGAGGGTCAAGCCCTGCCAAGAGCATGGAATGCCGAACACCTTCGGCCATTTTATCAGTGAATATCCCCCGACTGTACATACGCCAGTTCGGCGCACCAAGGGACATTAATGAGCTTTTATCATAGCAATGCCCCATCTCTCCAACGCATTCAGCAAAAAGGACGTGCCAACCCCGGCTCCACGCCGATACGGATATCATCCCGGCCATGCGCCGATGTGAAACTCATTCGACCTAAGGCTTTCACCAAGAGTGGAAACCCCTTGGGCCGAGGAGGGAAAGCACGGCTCCGCGCCGATACAGATATCATCCCGGTCATGCGCCGATGTGAAACCCATTCGACCCTAGGCTTTCACCAAGTGTGGAGACCCCTTGGGCCGAGGAGGGAAGACACGGCTCCACGCCGATACGGATGTCATCCCGGCCATGCGCCGATGTGAAACCCATTCGACCCAAGGCTTTCACCAAGAGTGGAAACCCCTTGGGCCGAGGAGGGAAAGCACGGCTCCGCGCCGATACGGATATCATCCCGGCCATGCGCTGATGTGAAACCCATTCGACCCAAGGCTTTCACCAAGTGTGGAGACCCCTTGGGCCGAGGAGGGAAGACACGGTGATACGGATATCATCTCGGCCATGCGCCGATGTGAAATCCATTCAACCCAAGGCTTTCACCAAGTGTGGAAACCACTTGGGCCGAGGAGGGAAGACTCGGCTCCACACCGATACGGATATCATCCCGGCCATGCGCCGATGTGAAACCCATTCGACCCAAGGCTTTCACCAAGTGTGGAGACCCCTTGGGCCGAGGAGGGAAGACACGGCTCCACGCCGATACGGATATCATCCCGGCCATGCACCGATGTGAAACCCATTCGACCCAAGGCTTTCACCAAGTGTGGAAACCCCTTGGGCCGAGGAGGGTAGACACGTTAAAGACATGAACCTTTCATCAGGGACAAGCAGGAAAGAGCAAACACAAGACTACATCCGAAAGCCTTCCATTTATCAAGGGCAAAGGAATTACATCGATACTCTCAAATAATACCGCACATCGGTAATTACATCATTGTAAAAAAAAAATTATACATATATATTTCCTAAGAGTGGGGGCGATCGTCGGCAGAGACACCTTCAGCTTGAGCCGACTCTGGAGGACGAGAACCACCGGAAGTAGGAGGGTGGCCCTCGGCAGAAGCGGCCCCGTCTTGAGGGGTCGTAGGGGTCCCATCAATGTCCGAAGAGGATGGAGGCTCTTCACCCTCGAACACCTCGTCCAGTTGTTGGAGCATATCGTCATCTTCCACCTCGGGGATCTCCACCTCATCCTCATCAGATACGAGGCACGCGGCGCCGGTATAGTCTACACCCAGCACTTTCTCGTCCACAAACTCTTTCAGAGCAAGTGCCCCCTGGGTAAAGATCTGAAGGGATAACCGCCCCCACAACTCCTTGAACCCCTCGGACCTCTGGTACAACTGCATTGCGTTGGTTGCGAGAGAGCGCACCTTCATGTAGCCATCACGCCACCGAGACCGTTGAGTCTTCACCCGATCCAGGGCCAGCTTCAGTTGACCGATCCGTTCCTCCCGCGACCTGGCCTCGTCCTCAAGGCGTTGTTTGTCTTGATGCACCCGCACCAAACGAGTGACCTCGGCAGTCACGGTAGTCACTTCACGCTCTTTGTAATGTAGCTGCCTTCTAGCATCATCCCTCGCTTTCTCGGCAGTATGCAGCTTGCTATCTGTCTCGGTCAGGTTTCGTGCTGTCTCCTCGGTGCGTTCTTTCAACGTTTCAAGATACACGCTGAGCTGCATTAAAGAAACAAATCAAGTTAGCAAAGGGACAAAGGTATCTGCCGACTTAAAAAAAAAAAAAAAAAATTCTTATCGATGCGCCAAGTGTATCTGCCCCCGATATAAGCGAAGGCATGGGGAGCCCCCACACCAAAGATCGGTCCCGAGAAAGGATGGCCCCCTGCAGCAGATCACTCGCAGCCCGGATGTCCCCCATGGCGGTATCATCTTCGGTTAGCGCCCAGTCAGGACGAAATGCTCGTTCATCCCCAGTACGGTCGCGAGGGGAGGGTCCCAGTAGGGAATGCGCCTAACCTCACCTCGGACATCGCCCGTGACCTGAGGCACCCTAGGCCTCTCGACAGAAGCAGCTGGTGAAGTCCAGACTCGTGCAGGGGTCGGTTGCCAGGCCGCGATAACCTCGGAAGTCTCCCCTAACGCCAGAACAACCTCCGTTCCAGTAACAGGGGCCCCCTTACCTGAAAAATCAAGGACACGGTACCGAGGAATGAGAGGCATTGCATAAACACGCGCGGCAGAGGCCAAGGTAGAGTCAGGAGAAAGCTTACGAGTCCTTTTAGGAGGATGTCTGGTGAGGTCACCCTCGGCACCAGCCGGATCCGTGGCAACCCTCGACGTCGAGTCCCCCTGGGCCCTCTTTGCCGCAGCCTCCTTCCTCGCCTCGTTCTTCTGGCGCAACTCCAGCAGATACTCCTTGCTTAGTTTCACTATAAAACACAACATCAGAATCAGCCCAGTTAGTAGGTCAACATCGGCCCGACAACAATAAAACAATACTCACAAAAGCGGTTTTCATGCAACACGAGAGGGTCCCTCAGTTCGGCCACCCGAATCCGAGCCCCTTCAGTACTCCGAGCACGGTGCAACATCTCCGACTCCTCGGGAAGCAGAGGCGAATCCGTGTTGAACGCCTCGGCATCCAGCTTCTTCCAGACATTCGTCAGCGTAACCTTCGCACCTCGGATGTAGAAAAATTTATTATTCCACAACTTGATCGAGGTCGGCTTATCTGCCAAGAGGTCGCCGAATTCGGGCCTTTTTGCGAAATAGTACCACCCGGACCGACAGTAGTCATTAAAGGTAAACATGTGGCGGAAGATGTTCAGTGTCGGTGCGCACCCCAACCTCTGGAAGTATATGATGAATGCCATCATATTCTTCCAGGAGTTCGACATCAGTTGAATGGGAGTCAGTTGGTAGAATCCTAAGATCTCAGCCACTAACTTCGGCACCGGCACCCGAAAACCAGCCTTGAACATTTCAATGTTCACGCATAGCTCCGACCTACGACTCCAGCAGGCCCGCTCCCCCTCGAGGGGCTTCCGAATCTCCACGTCATCCGGAATCTGATAACGCTCCCGAGAGGCGTTGAGCTCTGCCTCGGTTAGGAGCGACACCTCTCCCCGGGCATCAAAATCTGGGGGAGCCTCGGCCTCTTCCCGTGCATGTATCAACACCTCCGAGCCGACCTCATGGGTAGACACTCCCAACAGCATTTCTTGCCGGGAGGGATCTACTTTGGTCAAAAGCTCCACCTCGGAACCACCCTCCAAAACTCGCCCCACCGAGCCACTGGGTAAGGAGGAGCTCGAGGTCGACCCGCTACCAGATGAGGACGAGCTACCACCACTTTGCTACTACTACCAACCGCTCTGGAGGAGGATGTCCCCACCTCCTCTATGTCTACCGAACATCGGTCTCCCTACCTTTGTCGACCATACTACAAAAAACTAAGGGAAAAAACTTACTGATTGACGGATCGCACCGAGCTCAAACGACCGTGCCGCTCAAGTCACCGATCCGATGTATAAGGTGCGGAACCAGGTAAGTGCGAAATAGTTCTTTCGCTGCGAAACTTCGGAGTGGGGGGACCTCCATGCCCTACTCATCTTTTATAAAGCATCAGCCCTCCCGAAGACACGTGGCGCCACATCATTGACAGGAACTTCGGTGCATTAATTACCGAATATAAACTCGGGTTCGTCATTCGGGTCCCGCCTTGTGGTATCCATATCAGACCCGCAACACCGAATTCGGATCCAAGGACCACTTCGGAGCCACCGTCCCAGGAACATCGAGGCATATTGGCCGCAGTACCCACATCGGTCCAAATGGCTCGGATCACGTGATAGTCCCGTGACAGACACGGAACCGCACCCAGGAACACCGAGGCATATTGGACGCAGTACCCACATCGGTCTCAATGGCTCGGATCAAGTGATAGTCCCGTGACAGCCACGGAACCGCACCTAGGAACACCGAGGCATATTGGCCGCAGTGCCCACATCGGTCCAAATGGCTCGGATCACGTGACAGCCACGGAACCGTACCCAAGAACACCGAGGCATATTGGCCGCAGTGCCCACAATGGTCCCAATGGCTCAGATCACGTGATAGTCCCGTGACAGCCACGGAACCGCACCCAAGAACACCGAGGCATATTGGCCGCAGTGCCCACAACGGTCCAAATGGTTCGGATCACGTGATAATCCCGTGACAGCCACGGAACCGCACCCATGAACACCGAGGCATATTGGCCGCAGTGCCCACATCGATCTAAATGGCTCGGATCACGTGATAGTCCCGTGACAGCCACGGAACCATCCTAATAAACCCCGAGGCATATTGGCCGCAGTGCCCACATCGGTTCAAATGGCTCGGATCACGTGATAGTCCCATGACAGCCACGAAACCGTACCCAAGAATACCGAGGCATATTGGCCGCAGTGCCCACAACGGTCCAAATGGCTCGGATCACGTGATAGTCCCGTGACAGCCACGGAACCGTCCCAATAAACCCCGAGGCATATTGGCCGCAGTGCCCACATCGGTTAAACTGGCTCGGATCACGTGACAGTCCCGTGACAGTTACGGAACCGTACCCAGGAACACCGAGGCATATTGGTCGCAGTGCCCACAACAGTACCGAGCCCAATACACTATAAAATACCGCAGTGAGTTGACCGCGGTGCCCACCTCGGCCATGCCCTGGAACCCCGACGCAAAAGCCAGCATGCCCTAAAAGGACGTAGCAGCTCCAACCTCCGATAAGCACTCTTTTAGCCATCAGCACCGCATCCCAAGCTACAAACGGCTCACACCCCAGACAAGCCCTGTCGGATAGAAAAGGCAAACCTTCCGGTTTCAGCAGAGCAATGAGGCAACTTGTTAGGGGAAGGGACCATATCTATTTTTGCTCAACCGAACCCTGCAGATTCGGTAGGGCAACGAGGCAAGTGTTAGGGAATTAAACATCTATGGTGCACATCCGCCGACACGTTGGATTTTGACATCAGCGCCACGTCAAGATTAGCTATTTAACAGAAGGGTAAAATCGGTATTGCCCCTTGATCCACGAAAAGGGTAAAATCATCATTTTAGGGATTTCACACTATTCACTATAAATAGGGCGAATCCCGAGGATTTCTAGGAGGACATTTTTTTACTACTCATTTATTACCGCTTTGGGATTCTCGCTCTGACACAGAGGTCGGATAATCTCACCTCACCCCACAATTTTCTATAATATCTTAGTGGGCTCGACACCGAGCCCATCAACTATTCACAAAGCCTGACTTTGGCATCGGAGTGGACCCGGGGCATCTAGCCCGCCTCCCTTCTTTGCCTTTCCTTGTCTTGCAGGTCCAGTCAGCGAGGAGGACCCACAGGACGGATCTGGGCCGAAACATCGTCAAACCCTAGATTCGAGTTTCGAGATGATATTCATCGAAACGAGACTTGAATGAGTTGGGGATAACTCTAACTCAATGATTAGACTTAGAATGGATAGGAGAAATCCTGAAAATCCATGGAGGATGATCGACGGCAGTCGAAAACCCATGTATGGTCTTCCAGAGACATATCGGTCGACTATACCGGTTGCACATGGTGCGACCGGTATGTTGCCACCGGTATCCCTCGGGAGGCTGGTCTGTGGGGACCGGTTGACCATACCGGTCGCCAGTCTTTCCCACAGAGCTGCGACCGGTACATGCCACCGGTCAGCTCTGTGAGGGTATTTTGTAATCTATGTTGGTTTCCGACCAACATGAAACTCTAAGAATGTTATTTTAATGAAACCCTAATAATATTGTAGGACTTTGTGACTTGTCGTTTGGATCTTGCGAAGTGGAGCAAGTTATTGAACGAGCGTCAGGTAAGGGAATCTGACCTAAACCTAATAATTAATGGACAGTAAATTGTTGTTAATCACCTGATTATATGAGATGTGTTGTTTGTGCATATTCACATGCCATCCTTTACTTTCAGTTATTATTACTGTTCATGCATTGATAGGATGTGATTGTTAGGCATGTGATTATTTTCGTTAGTGTGTGGAGTGGGGCATGGGCCTGGGATCGCTCTTCACATTAGCATCTTTTGTAGTATTCTGTCTTAACATGCTTGGTACGGGTGGGGTATCAGGGGAAGGTCGTGGTACGGTGGTCTCCGATATTGATGTTGTCCCGGCCATTGTTATGTGGTACTGTGGATTTCAAGTCGACGTTGGCTTGTCCACGATGCTTTAGCTCTATCTCTATGTCGTAGGGAGTTATGTTGGGATAGGGTCTACCTGCGTTATGTTTCTATCCTAGTGAGTTAGTTGCGGATATGGCATCAGGGGAGGTGTGGGAATGTCTTAGCTCTATCTCTATGTCGTAGACGGCTGTGTTGGGATAGAGCATACATTGATGACATATAGGATTGGTTAGTTGCGAGCCCAGTTTGCGAGCCCTGGCCAGTAGGGGCTTAGGTACTGGTATGGGTAGAGTATCAGGGGAGGTACGGGGGTATCTTAGCTCTATCTCTATTCCATGATGGGTGCATGTAGGCCAATGGGGGTGTGATCCATGAGGTGCCACACACTCGTGTATAGAGGTGC
Source organism: Protea cynaroides (assembly GCA_028583415.1). Lineage (NCBI taxonomy): Eukaryota > Viridiplantae > Streptophyta > Magnoliopsida > Proteales > Proteaceae > Protea > Protea cynaroides. The sequence continues at coordinate 109,899,413 of CM053276.1, forward strand.
GGGGGCCACCAAACCTTTCTATAGCACATTGCAAACTTAAAATCAGACCACAGCATAAAATTGATTGTTACTCATGCATAATCTTGTGAAACTGTCTGATTGTCTTACTGAGCTATGTTGTGAGCTCACCCTTTGTACGTACATTGTTTTTAGATGTTGATGCAGGATACACCGTGGACGACTACGTGAATGCTCCGGCGTACGGTGGTGTGGCTGCTCTGGATGTACAAGCAAGGGAGGACGAGCATGATGCTTCATGCGGGTGCCCTTTCTTCGTGTACTTGTGATGGATTTTTATTTAGTTGTTCCTGTTATTTTTGTTTGGTACTAAGAGATGTAAAAGATATTATAGTTTATGTTTGGATTTGAATAATTAGATATTTTATTTAAATTATCAATAGATACTCAGTTCATTCTATTTAAAGTCTTCCGCTGTATTATTTATATCCTGATTGTTGGTTATGTGTAATGGTTTGTATGAATGGACACGGCCTATTCAAGATCCTGGTGTGAACTGTTGGTTCAATGACGGTTCACTCACACCATTCTGGTTGGATCAGAATTGGGGTGTGACACTTGGAGTGAGGGGGAGCAGTGTGTATTTGCTATATCCTGTTGCTTCCGATGATAGACTCAGGGGGAGTCCTATGGTATTTATATGTTGAGTGGTGTATGCATATGTTTGTTATCCTTCATCTCCTTATGTTGGACTCAGGGGGAGTCTGGTGATGTTTTTATTTGTTGATATAATGGTTTATTATTTTTTTAGGCTCATAGGATTGGAAAAATGTGATGGACACTACTATGTGGCATGTCCCTTTGTATTTGTTGTCAAAGGGGGAAAAAGATCTCATGTGCAGAGTGAGTTGCCAACAATTCTAAAGAAAGAGATTGTTGGACTTTGTGTTGTCATTGTTGGCAACTTGACTGATGTGACAGTGTTTGTGAACATTCAGTCAGAGAAATAAGGAGAGAGAGTGTCAGTGCAGTGGTAAAGATGGAGTAACCTTGTATTTGTGATTCTACAGTGTTCTACATCTCTTATAGTGTGTTTCAGATGGTTTGCAGTGAATTAAATGACATTCTACATCAAGTTTGATGAGAGAGAGTGTCTGTGGACCCCACTGATGATGTGGCACAGTTTCTCTGATGATGTGGCCGAGTTTCTGATGATGAGGTAGTGTTGCGGCATCTTGAAGCTTAAATGAAGAGAGAGAGAGACTGTAGAGAGAGAAAAAAGAGAGAGGATGAGGACAGAGAAAATCAGTGGGTGGGACCCACTGTGCCAAGGTGGCATGCCACCATGGCAGCCAGCCTGGCCGAGGGCCACGGCACCATAGTGGCAGCCAGCTACATGGCCAGCCCCATGGCACACCCATAGGCCGACACCAGCAGCCGTGCCATGCACTAAGCACAGCGGCATGCCTGCACAAGCAGCAGCAGGCCCGCACAAGCAGCACCAGCGCACAGGCCATGCCGCATGCCAGTAGCCGAAGCCACCAGCAGTAGCAGTCCACCGGCCATGACGCATGCCATGCACCAAGCACAGCAGCAGGTCCGCAAGGCAGCAACAGCCGCAAGCTCACTGCCGCATGCCCATGCGCCTGGCCCCTTGCCGCACGCCCCAGTAGCACCCTCATTGTTCGCCCTCCATGTGTTTGACGAAATGCTAGGAGGGAGGCACCATTTGGTCAGATTTGGTTATAGAGGTCTTTATGAAGGTTGTTTAGGGGTAATTTCGTCAAGAAAAAAGGGTGAAGATGCGAGATCGACGACAGGAATGAAGCCACGTCTCTCAGATTCCAATCCAGTGGATCTAAGGGTGTCAACGGGCCGGTCTGGGCCGGTTTCGGTCCGGGCTGAACCGGTATCGGATTTTATAAATCCAGCCCAAAACATGTCCATTAAGAGTTCGGGCTAGGGTGGGCTGCGCTGGACACAATAACTAACGGGTTGGTCCGGTGTCGATTTGTTATCGGGCTGGGTTTATTGAGGTGATTTCGGGTTGGTTCGATCCGGATCAGGCTTATCGGGCTTATCGGGCCCCTTTTATATGTAAACTATATAGCCTATTTTATTATTTCTATTTATAAAATTAGCATTATTCCTTCCATATGTATGTAATTTAATAAACTATAACAATTAACATAATTTTTTCAACTATAGATTCATATAATCTTCTAGATTATGAAGTGAACTCTAATAGTGTAACACAATCTATTAAAATTTAAAACCATTAAAATTAAGAAATTGGGCCCGAATGGACCTTATCGATGTTCGGGTTGGGTTTTATCGGTTTGGGCTAATTCAGGCTTCTTAATGGGCCGGTCCGGTTTGGTTTCGGTTTGGGCTGAAACGGTGTCGGGCTTTACAAGCTCAGACCAAAACATGTCCATTAAGGCTCGGTTCGGGCTGGGTTCGGGTTATATCGGGTTGGCTCGGTCCGTGCTACCGGGCCGGGCCCAGTTTTGACACCCTTAAGTGGATCAAATAAAGGCAGGCTAATGTATATATGCATCAGACACATCAGATTCTCCAGCGTAGGTTTTAATTGGACAACCACAGATTAAGAAGTTGTGCCGCGTCATATTGAAACGGCTCCTTGATTCCGTGTGGCGCATGTGCGGTACTACGTCAGATCAGATCCAGATCTTGTGGTCGAGATTGAAGCCGATCGCGTCAGACGTGATTTGTGCAGATCCTATGGTCCCTGTTTAATCCCGCCACTAACCGACAGATCCAACAGAGATTAAAACAGATCCCTTGTGCGCTAATACGATCTCGACAACGCATCGGCGAGGCGGTGCGGCGCGGGTGCGCGGTTATGAAAAGAAAGATTTCATTTTGAATGTTTTGGTTGGCCAAACTTCAAACTGTCATAACTTTGTCATCCGAGCTCCAAATCGGTCCGTTCAAGTTGCACTTTCCATATTTTTAGATGCTCTATACATTGGGAGCCGTTGGGAGTCATAAAAATAAAGAGAAAAATTAAAAAGAGCATTTTAAAGGCAGAGAGAAGGATTTCTAGGGTTTCGTACCCTATAAATCCTTCTCTATGCAGCAATGGAGTGCTAAATCCCTTTGAGAGGTCAATAGAGCTTTTATTTTCATATTCATGGTGGTTATGGATTGTGTGGAAGAGATTGGAAGCCTGTGAGCGAGGTGTACTCTGTGAAGCGATCTCTATCATCATTGAAGGCTGTTGGAGAGTACGTGAGAGCAGTGTGAAGCTTCAGAGAGATTGTTGGCCATTCGAAAGCAGTTGTGAGGTTTTTCAATTCCCTATCTATTTGTTGCTTTCAATATATTGTATGCTAGCGTAAGTGAAAATTATTGAATACCTAACTAGTGGGGAAAAATTGTAAGACATAATTATAAACCTAAAAAATTATTATTTGCTTCTCGTGGGTGCGAGTTAAACGTGATGTGTTCAGTGGGTGTTAGACACTGGCTGTTAAGCCTGATCTTGGCGTTGGTGCGCCCTCTCAGTTTTATGCTGGGAAAACCTAGGGTTAATATCCTTGTCTTGTTAAAGACTAAAAGTTCACTGTTGAGTAAATACGGAGCCCGTTGGGCATTACTCCGTAGACAAGCTATCACACCCTGTGTTGGTGAACCACGTATATGCTGTGTTATGGACTGTCTTTATTTTTCTATATATTTTGGAGTGCGTGGAATGATTTGCAGGATGAGTGTGCAAATCTGATAGACCCGTCTACTGAGTGGTAGCGAGGTAGATTTGCATGCGTTTGTATGTGTGTGAAAAGTTAGGTCTCTATCAGCTCTGGACAATAGTGAAATAATTAGGGAGAATTTTCAGACACTGATTCACCCCCCTTCTCAGTGTCATATCAAGTTCATCATTCTCATACCAAAACGAAGTACTCCAAGAACCACTGGACATGTTTACGTATGGAGAGTACAAAATTCGATGGTAAATAAAACTCATAAAGCACTGGTGTATGTTGTGAAGGATGCTTGGTAATCCTTCGTTGTTGTTCAAATGTGATTTCACTTCTCTCGTACTCAGATGGCTACACTGAAGAGAACATTGATCAAGTCCAACTTGCAACTTGCAACTTGCATGGACTTTCTTATTGAATATTGACAATAATATAAATAGAGAGAGATAGAGAGAGGAGCAACGTGTATCTTCTCAGGACCGTTCAACAGAGGGGAAAGACTCAACCATGTCTCTTTCAAATTGTCTATTCAGCCTTTTGAAAAAAAATAATTTAATTCGCATGTGTTGACAGAAAGAAACATAAAAAACAAACAAGGTGTGAGACTTATTCCAAAACCCAAGATTATATTATAAAGCTCCCTTTGCTATTTATTATAATATTAATTACATAATATTTTATGTCAATTATGGTATTTATTTATATTAAAATAAATTAATATATAATATGATTTATGGTATATATTTATATTTAAAATAAATTGATATAATCTAAAATCTATAAATAGATTAGAAAGTATTTATCATTATTGTGATAATCTATTATTATTTTTTTATGTTTAATGGTATTAAACGATTAGTAATATATACTCATAAATAATTTATTATGAATAATTCATAAATATAAATATAAATTGATAGTCTAAGTTTTTTTTTAAATAAATAAATATTTTATTAAAACAAAAAAAAAAAAAACACAACAAACTAAACCATCAACAGACAAGGAGCCAAAAAAATAAAAATAAAAAAAGACCAGAAATTAACAAAAAGCCAAACTAATAAAACAACTCCGGCAGCCCAAAAAAAACCTACCAAACCATTATTTTATCAAGTTGCTCCCCTCCTAAAAGCAAACAAAAAAGGAGACCCCATTATTTTATCAAGTTTGCCTATATTCCTGGGTTGCAATCGCAGACGACAGTATCAATCACTATCTTATCCCCGATACCCCACTACTGTGGCAGCTCTTAACCAACAAATCCCCTTTTCGTTTTGATTTTTCTGGTAGTTGGAAAACCAGTAGAAAAACCAGTAAAAACGTGAAACACGTGATTCCTTCTCTACTGGCTCAATCTAAGAAGCTTTGTTTTGTGCCATATGCTAATTTAACTGGCGCCAAATCTTTTCCTTGAGGAATCTCGCAATCAAATCCTCTCCTGCGGTCCTGCCGCCTGTCAAGGGCCGGATTTCAGCCGGCCCACCCCCCAATGTATTGGCAGGCGGCCAGACCGAACCCCGGTCCTTGGATCTGCGGCAGGAACCTCCTGCCGTAGGAGACGATTTGGATCCTCTCCATCCAGGAATCTCTTCACTAGTGAGATTGTGGCAGAACAGTACTGTCTAAAGGAGCAGGTGATCATTAATTATGAATCTCATCGGTGGGTCTATTTATCCTGATTTAAGAAATTTTTTTTTAATTCCATGTAAAATATAGAAAAAATTTCATCTACAGTGCATCAATGATTGTTAACATTATCTACACCCACAAGATTGCAAAAATATCACCTCAGCCACATAATTGACGAAAATCACTAAAATTGTTGAAATACAGTTTTACCCCTCATATTATAAATTGAAAAATTGAAAAATTATATTGATTTACTAATTTGACCTTCAAATCAAACTTATATTTTCTCTCCCTCTTTCCTTTTCACTCTCACCCAAGTCCTAACCCCTAATGACGATGAAACCCTAATTCTAATTCTAAATCTAACTTCTTCTAAGTTGAGTTGTCTTAGTCTTCTTCTACACTTGCGATTTGTGAAAGGAAGAAATCAGTTATAGAAACATAAACCTTACCATCTGAAAATCATCTGTATTCAAATGAAGAGGACGAACGACAGGAATTGATTCCGCACATGGTGGATCCTTAATCCTCTTGGTTACATCTACTCGTCTATTATTGAAGTTACAGTATAGCACGCACAAGTCAAGAATCAGGATTCAGGTCTAAAGAATGAAAGCTCTACCTTTAGTCATCATCTTCTTGAACTCTTTGAAATTAACGTTGCCATCGCCATCAGCATCGACGGAGTTGATCATCTTGGAGCAGTCGTGAACAGAGCATTTCTCCCCAAGCGTCAAAATCCACCGTCGAAGCACCCAAACATTGCCATTTTGGAGGAATTGATGGCTTCCAATTTGTCCTAGTGTGCGGTTTGTAAGGACATATTTGAGTTAGGGACAGAGGCAAAACAGATGCCTTGTAAGCACATTTATCATTGTGATTGTATTATTCCATGGCTTGAGCTGCATAATTCTTGCCCTGTTTGTCGTTATGAGCTGTCGACAGATGATCCCGATTATGAGCAACGTACTCAGGGTTCTTGCTTGGATTTTGATTTTGATTTTCTCAAAGTAATCAAAATTGAGTATTCACCAAACAGGAAGAGCTTTCGATCGGGGAGCTTGCAGAGGAAGGTTGAAGATGAAATCACAATCTCATAGGTTGCAATCAAGGGATAAGGACAAGAAGAGCACAAATTTGAAGTCCAAAGCTGCAGTCGAGGGTTGAAGACAAACTGTAGCTAGAAATAGAAGCTGCATGTTGAAGTTGAAGACGGAGTTGCAGCTTGCAGAGGAAGGTTGAAGGCGAGGGTTGAAGACAAGGGACGTTGAAGAGGGCTTTCGGTTGGGTGAACGAGTTTGTGGAGGGAGGTTGGGGAGCTTGCAGAGAAACATAGAGCTCTGTGTTTTTTCATTTTCTAAAAATCAGAGAGAAACGCGAAGCTCCCTCATTTCTAATCTTTCTCTGCTACCTTTTTCTTCAAAACCAAAACTTCCCCTTAGATTTGTTGTCTTCAACCTTCTACAGAATCAGATTACAATAAGTCGAGGTTCCAACAAGATGAACCTCGACTTATTAGAAGGTCTTCAACCTTCTGCAGAATCAGATGTTCGTGAATAATGGGGATGGCAATTGGCATCGGATGTTAGTGAGAATAACCCTCCGCCGAGAATGGCACAGCAGAACCAGTAGAGTGTTGATTTCAGAGAAGAGGATTCGAGAGTTTTCTTTACACCCACTTCTCGAACTGAACCGCAAAAGAAACCATGCTCAGACCCTGGTTCATGGTTCGTTAACTACTGTGCCTTGTTGAAGAGGATTGAGGGTAGGGTAATAAATAACATAAAGGGTATAATGGTCTTTTCAACAGGTCAAAAGGGTATTATTGTTTTTGAAATATTCTAACTCACCTGACGTCAGCATCTAACGGAAATCAACTGACGGAGTGAACTTCTTTTATTACCACAGCCAAAGTTTTGGGGTGTAGATGATATTTTTGCATTCTTGTGGGCATAGATGGTGTTAACGATCTTTGATGGGGTGTAGATGAAATTTTTTCTAAAATGTATTATACTTAACCCCAACCTCCTCCTTGTGAAACAAGAGATTCAATCTCTTGACCACATGAAAAGGGTACCAGAAATGAAACTAGCAGTTCTCTTTTGGATCAGGTATAATTATGTATTGCTTTTTTTTTTTTTTTTTTCAGTTTGAACCAATGTAAGTAGAATATGAAGTAAAATTTTTGGGAAAAACCAACATTGGAACCAAGAAAGAGATAAATAACTCTTTATTACTTTAAAGTCGAATGTTCAAATGTTGGTATCATCAATCAAACAGTAGAAAAAAAAATACAAATATAGAGTTTCGAGAACATTCGACAAGTACAATATAGAAAGTGGTTAACTACTATATACATGATAAACCATATAGATGAGATGCCTCTTGCCACCCCCTTCCTTGTTTAGTTGGAGGGGAGGGGAAGGACAGGTAAAAGCCCATCTTTTAAATAAAGGGAGTGATTTTGGGGGACGCCAGTCCAGGTGCAATTGTCAAGTTTCCAACTCAAAAGTTCGAACTAGTAAGTGGAGGGACTCTTCATATATAAGACCACAACATTCCAATCTCATTAGCAATGTGAGACTATTCCCAATACGCCCCCTCACATGTAACCCCACCGTTAGGTTGATGTATATGTGGTAGTATATGTGGCATTACATGACACTTTTCAGGTAAATGGTCCCTCTTCTTGGGTGACTGATCCCTCTTTGGCTGACATATAGTCCCTCTTTGGGTGACATATAGTCCCTCTTTTGGGTGATCGTCCCTCCTTGGGTGACCATACTCCCTCTTTTGTGCATCTTGCATCCCTCTTTCAGTGACTTGGCCTCTTTTTTTTTTTTTTTTTAGGATTATTATGAGAGGGAACCTGGTTCTGATACCATGTCAAGTTTCCAACTCAAACGTTCGAACTAGTAAGTGGAGGGACTCTCTATATATAAGACCACATGATTCCAATATCATTAGCAATGTGGGACTATTCCCAATAGCAATTATAGGGATGCGGATACATGTATATGAGGCTAAAATTTTACACATATATAGACCTCAAGATTATATTCATGGATCTAAATCGTCTCCTGCGAGGGTATCCGCAGGAGACGTGGCTGTCAAGTCTGGATGTGTGACATGTGGTGAGGTGAGGATCTAACGCTACTCATAAGCGCTGGTGTGGGACAGACAATAGTGAACGGAGAGCAAGGGAACATCTCTCAAAAGCCGCTCTGGGATTGAAATCGTCCCTTCCGCGACCTCTCTTCTCTCCCTCTGCGAATCGTCTTCCCCGTCTTCCCCCATTACTGGATTGAAATTGTCTAGCCCGTGACCTCTCTTCTCTCCGTCTGCAACTCCCTCTTCTTGAACAACTTCTTCTTCCTCCACCTTCACAACCTTCCTTAAATTAGGGCTAAAAGGAGGTGGAGGTAGAGGTGAAGGAGACAGAGGAAGAGGAGATGGAGGCGCTCCAAGGCCAAATGGGGTATCTTCGAGCTCCAACGTCTCTGCTTCAGTAAATTGCCGAAGTGTGATACCTATGTTCTTCAGAGCTTGCAAATAAGTCATCTGGGCATTAGCGAATTGTTCACGAAATCCAACTAATTGCTTCAACAGCCTCTCTCCTTGCATCTTTGCATTCTCTCTTCCTTGTCGATTTTTGAAGCAACACAACCCATCTCTTCAAAAATGCTCTCTGGCCATAGCTTATAAACAAATCACTGAGGAGAAAAAAATCCCAAATGTAGGTTAAGTTTGTAGCACAGAGGAACCTCCAGAACCAATGAAGAAAATCCAGAAAAATCGGTCGTCTTAAACTAACCCATATTCTTTCTCCATACATACACCACCATCACTGAAGCATTTGAAGACTTTTAGGAAAACAGTGGAGAAGACTATTTGTAGATTCTAGTTTCATGGATCAGCTTAAAAATTAAGCACTGTGAACAAACCCATCTATCCCTCATGACATGAAAGAAAACAGTAGCGAGAGAAGTTCAAAAAGGAAAGTAAACAATGATGAAGAAAGATAAGAATATTCCAACTAAGTGTTAAGGTTTTATCAGTTTTCGTCAGCTCAAATCCAAAAGAAGAGTAAAAACTAAAGAACAATGATTCTGACAAGGTAAGAACAATGAAAATTATCAGATCTGCAAATACCCTTGCAAGTCATAAGTTCTTCTGAAAAACACAGGGAGAGAAGAGGGAGTTGCAGAGGGAGAGAAGACAGGTCGCAGGTGGGCCGATTTCAGCAACGGGGAAGAGAATTTGCAGAGGGAGAGAAGAGAGGTCGAGGAAGGGACGACGTCAATCCCAGAGCAGCTTTTGTAAAATGTTCCCCTGCTCTCTGCTCACTATTGTCTGTCCCACACCAGCGGTTATGAATAGCGTTGGATTCTCACCTCGTCACATGTCACACATCGAGGCTTAGCAGCCACGTCTCCTGTGAATACCCTCATGGGAGACGATTTGGATCCTATATTTATATATCAAAGTTTGAATCCATCAATCATCATCTAACGAAACCAAATATGAAAAATCCAAGACTACCAAAAAGGAAAAATGAGACAGAATAATGCATAGACCTAAAATGGACTAGAAGAAAGGACAATCATAGAAGTTGAGGCCCCAGTTGGACCCGCAACATATTTAAAACATTTCTATAGGTTCAATGGTCTGGCATCACTTTCCTACTCAGCTAAAATGATTGCATATACAAAAGTCACCTTTAATTATAGAAGAAAGATGAACAACATTCAATTTTTTTTTTTTTTTTTTTTTGGGTAAAACAACATTCAATAACATCTACCAACCTGAAGAGATCATATATATAAATAAAAAAAAAAAACACTTGCATAGTTAATTGCAGACAAAGGAATTAATCGCATATATGACTGAAGAGGAAAGGAGGGGAAGGCCAGAGGAGAGTAAGAACTTTCTACTTTCCTCCAGTGAGTGGTGGTTAATTAGTGGCTTCTCAAGTCAGTATAGCCGGAGTAGTTGAGTCTTGTGAGCCCACACCATTGACCCACACAGGTCCACGGACCCACCAATCTAAGTGGCCGACAAAATATTTGTACTTTCTCAGTTTCTTGATCCTAACTCATCTTTAATGATTTTTCACCATCAGACAAAATAGATTCTACCCATTTTAGAGTAGATTTTGTATATTGTTGGATGCCAAAAACATAAAAACTCGACAGCATTTTTTCATTATGTCCGATTCAGATTTATTTTCCAAACACGATTTTGAGCTGGTTGCCTTGCCGTAAATAAATGAAAGAAATCACCTTTTCACGATCGAGAATAAGTCATCTTCATGAGATCCCATCATCATTTATATTTAGTGAATTTTATACTTTTTTTAATGGGTTTCACATTTTCCAAACAGTCTGGGATCCTATGGAGAGATACATAGATAGAGATGATCCGATCTTTGATCCAGTTGTATCCAGATCGTTGAGCCCAATATGAGTGGCAATCCTGGATTAAAGATAATGGACTTGGAGGAAGTAATACTGGATTAAAATTTTAAAATAGATTGGCTTAGCTGGAGAATGATTCACCTGCATGAATTTGTACTCACTCTCTTTAGGATCAATTCCACCATCGTTTATGTTCAGTGGATCCCACACTCTAGATGTGGGTCCCAAACCACATTGATCGTGATAGAATCTCATGGTGAGTACAAATACATGTAGGAGATCTGAACTCGCTGAGCTCAATAGTAATCTGAACTTCTAAAAGTTTTTCGAATCATTTCTTACTAAATCAGTACTCTAGGCTTGCCGTAGTTAGAATTAAGAAAGGATTAATAGCACAACAGAAAATATAAGTTTCATTCGCAAAATAAAATCAAGAATGTCTACCAACAAGTTTTACCCGCAATGATTGACAGAGAAGCACCTGCCTGAGAGGAAGCCATTACTATATTCCCCACGGAAGCAAATCGTCTCCCGCCGCTAGAGACTCTCCAGTGCAATCCAGCGGCTGGAGTTCGTCTGACACAGATCCCAATACATCAGGATCTGTGTCGGACGAACTCCAACCGTTGGATCGCATTGGAGAGTCTCCAGCGGCTGGAGACGATTTCTACACTATTCCCCACAGGCCCACAAAATACCAGTTGCTTTACAAATTCACCCTTCAAAAAATTAAGGACATGCATTGAAAGGAAAAATGAACCTTAGAATGAAATTACATGAAATGCCCCACATTGATAATCTCTCTCTAGGTATAGCGTGGGGGGCATAATTCTGTAGGACGAATCTTTGAGGGTTCCCTTGCGTCTTATCTAGGAGGGTAAGTCACTCGTGATCCATGTGTATATTATTTGTTGTTACTTAATATTTTATAGTTATCACCAAATTAAATGGGCACATCAATTAAGAAAATTATTAGGAAATTGAGCATTTTTTAATGAGAAACAATATTTTTGATTTGTTGAATGGGATATCCTTGGTATTATGATAAACAAATCATCATTGGTCTGCCTATAGTGTGCATTAGTATGACTAAAAGTTTAGATTTGAGGATAAATATTGAATGTGTAAATATTCAAAAAGAAGATTAACTTTAGTTTAAGAGGATGCCACTATAATTTTGGTGACTTTTGGCCATGATTTTTTTATTTTATTTTTTTTACTGCAGGAGAGTTTTCAAAATGGGACAAAAATATCCAATCAATTTTCCATTCACACATCTCAAAATCAATGCAATGGAAAGAATAATTTGAGAATAATCATTAAGATCTAACAGTTACAAAATTGGTAACAATGTTCGACTGTAATTCAAACGAATCTTCCAATTAAATATATAAAAGTGACCTAAGGTCCTCAAGTATTAATACAGTAATATGTTTTTCTTTTCTTTTTTTTACATTTTTTTTATGGGGAAGGGGAAGAGCTAGGAAAGGGAGAATAGGAAAGGGAGAAGACTCGATTTTCAATGTAGCTCTATAGCCTCCCAAATACAGTAATAGCATGCACCCGTACGATGTATGGAAGTGTGTAGGCCAGCTCAACCTCTTACCTTAATTATATAACATCGATTCCCATACTCCAAGACCAGAGGATAATCTAGACAAGGACTGGGATCCTTCGTAGCAGTGCTATGTAGCAGTGCTTATCCTAATCATTGAGAGTGCATTGAGATACATGATTGATGCACTTTAAATGATCAGGATCGATAATGCTATACAGAAGTGCTACAGACATCTTTTCCCTGACAAAGATGGTGGTGAAATGGATTCAAATCGTCTCCTGCGGCAGGAGGTTCCTGTCGTCGATCCAAGGGAGTTGGGTTCAGTCTGACCGCCTGCCAATACATTGGGGGGTGAGCCGGCTGAAATCCGGCCCTTAGCAGACGGCATGACCGCAGGAGAGGATTTGAATACGTGGTGAAATATTCTTTGTCGATTTTACTAAGTTTTTTTTTTTTTTTTTTTGAGAATTGTTGATTTTACTAGGCAAGATAATATCATTTGTCTCTTACCAAAAATAAAAATAAAATCATCCGACTACTAAATTCAAAGTTGAGCCTAGCTAATCTACGTACAATCACACTATGGTACGACACATCTTAAGGATGTCAATAATTTAGTTTCAGAAGAAATCGTCTTAGGATCGAACTGTTAAAATCCATTCTACAACCAATTTTGATACCAGATAATTAAATGGGACGAGCCTTCTAATGGATCCAAAATTGATAGACAATTGAGGAATCATTACGAACCAAACCGTCAAGAACCATTTAAAAATCCTAATATTATTGATATCTTTGCGAGTCATCCTTCGTTTCTTCTTCGAGTCATCCTTCGTTTCTTCTTCTTCTTCGTGTACACAAACTCTTCTTTGTTTCTTTCTCTTATGTCCCTAGAGAGCAAACTCTTTGTATACGTAGAGAACTAGAGGCTATCCACATTCCAGGATTCGCATCCTCTCCTCGGTTCTAGGAGGACAGTGGCAACCTGTCCTGAATGACCGCCACGTGTCTCTCGGTGAATTCGAGACCCACGTCTGAGCCGACACCGAGCCGACAAGCCGAGCCGACAGGGGGCGTCGGCTCAGACGTGGGTCTCGGATTCACCCGAGAGCCACATAACGGCCATCCGAGATAGATTGACACGTCCTCCCAGAACCATTGGGAGGAGACGATGTGAATCCCCACATTCCATATGATCTGAGCATCAACTTTTTGCCTACGTGGCAAGGTAAAAAGCGTTCTTTAGTTTATTCCCATTTTGTTTCTAGCTCATGAACTGTTTCTAGTTCTTCTTTTTCTAATTTATTCCCGTTTTGTATCTTTTTTTTTTTTTTTTTAAGTGTTCTCTGATATGTGTTTCTTATTTGAGTGTTTGAATGTTGAAATACAATTTTATCCCTCAAATAAAAAATAAAAAAAATTTATGTTCATTTATGAATTTAGCCTTTAAATGTAACTTATCTCTGATGAGAAATTTCACTATCTCTCGGGTTCATTCTCACCCAAGCTGTAATCCCCTCTGCGTTGAGAAGAGCTCCCGAATCACCCAAGCCTGCTTCCTGCTCCGACGATAGCATCCCATCTCCGTAATCACCCAAGCCTGCTCCCTCTGCATTGAGAGGAGGTCCCAATCACCCAACCTACTACTGGTTCGTTGAGAAGAGCTCCCAAACGGGACCCGTCATCCAGGGTCTTTCTTGGTCGATAAGAAGTCGAAGACCAACAAAAGTTCTGCTATTTAGCTCTTAACACACAAATTTCTCCAAAACCCGTAAAACAAGCAAACTAAAAGAGAGTACGAAAAGTCAACACAACACTCACTCAATAAGAAGCACATAGGATCATTAGAATTATTTGTATGTCATTGTAGAGCAGATTCTCCAAGAGAGGTATGTTTATCTATCTTTTCTTCTTTTTCTTCTTCTTCTTCTCTCATTGTTTGATTTTGATTTCGTTATTCCTATTATCAATGTATCTTGTAATGCTTGAGTGAATGTGAACAGGGTTTTTTCTTTTTTTTTTTAAATCATATACGTTTGATGTTCTTTTTCGAGGTTTTGTTCCTGAATGCGTTTATTTTTACTTCTCTGAATGAATGCGAAGAGGGTTCTACATGAACTTCTTCTTCTTCTCACCCTTCTTTCTTCAAGGGTTTGTTCCTGAATAAATTTATTTCTCTGAATGAACTACATGGACTTCTTCTTACCCTTCTTTCTTCAAGGGTTTGTTCCTGAACAAATTTATTTCTCTGAATGAATGCGAAAAGGTCTATTTAACCGTGTATGAGATTTAAGATTAATTTTTTTTGGTGGATATAAATGTTTCACTCTGGTTTGGGTTTGGTTCTTTCATCTAGTTTATTCTCATTTTGTTTTTATCAGGATTTTTTTTTAAATAAAGAAGGGTTCTCTTGTACGTGTTTCTTATTTGAGTGTTTGAATATTTATAACTTAAGAGTCACAATTAGACTAGTATTGCATTATTAGATGTTGTCGACTCTGAACGGATTGGTCTTTAGCTCGCTGCTTGTAGTTTTTGCAAAAAGGAACAAGGCACATTGTAGTGATGGTCGAGTGGAGACACCCTCTAGCCACTCCAATGTCTAAGTCAATCTGAGGGACAAGCAGTATGGGACAGGTAAGAAAGACTGTCCCTTTGAATGAAGGGGATTCGGGTAGCTAGTTTACTCTGAACTTGAATGCTAGAATAGTGACAGTGTGTTTACTGGGGAATGCTTCATCTATTTATAGATTTGGAGTAACCTGGATGTGAGAGCTGAACATGTCTCCTGTTGTGGCGGAATGTCCTCCCTGGAGCGTGATTCACGCCCATTGATTTGGTGATCAAATGATCTTCTGCTGAGTCATCGGACAATACGATCTCCTTCTCAGGAGTCCGTTGACTTCCCCTTGGCGGACATCTAGGGGGGAAGTTTGATCTTTGTATTTATATGAATAGACCCCACTTATACGCTACAGTATAACTGACAAGTAACATGTGGATCTATATGTCAGGGTCCGCTTGGTGAGGTACCGAGACTTCTATGTTGAAGAGATACCAAGGCCTCGATATTGATGAGGTGTGGAGGCTTCTATCCTGGCGAGGCTCTAAGGCCGCAGTTCTATGAAGTTTCGAGGCCTTTAAGGGCATGAGGCTCCTAGACCTTCATGGTAGCGATGCTTCGAGGTTCTTCACTATTCTTATTGATGGTTTTGATTCATTAGGAATTGTTTGTCTTATATGTGCAAATTTAATTTATAGGAATGGAGATCTTCCTTCCTTCAAGGACTTAGACCCTAATATACAGTGTCAAAACTTAATTAAGAAAGATGTATTCTCTTGTATAATTACATAGGACGGATTCCTAATTTTGAAATCATATAATAAATGAAAAGATTCCCTCATAATTCCCTTCGAAATTATCAAAAAAACGGATACCGAACCGTCCCAATAATTATTCAGTCGTTCGACTGACAAGTTTTTTTTTTTTCTTTTTTTGGTCGGACCATCTGACAAGCTTATATAACTACAATTAATTTGAATAGTTAGACCCGCCAACATTCGGACACAGAGATGAATGATTGCAAAGGGAAAGTTCCAAAGGACGATTGGATTTTTGATGTGAACAGCAACGGCCCCGAATAATTATTTAGTCATCCCATCTGGCTGGGTTCTCCTCCTTGCCTGTTTACTTGCACGTTTTTGGTTCCTCTAAATATAGGGATTCACATCGTCTCTTCCCAACGATTCTGGGAGGACGATGGTAATCCTGTTCAGATGGTCGATATGTGACTCTTGATGAATCCAAAATCTACATTCAAGCCGACATCCCCTATCAATTTGACTTGTTGGCTAGGTGTCTGTTTGAACGTAGGTCTCAGATTCACCGAAAGCTATGTGTCAACCATTCAGACAGAGTTGTCACTTTCCTCCCAGAATCGCTGGGAGGAGAGGATGCGGATCCCTAAATATAGTAGGTTAGTTGGTTTATTTATTAAAGGGAAAGGAAGGGAGAGGGGCTGCAGTCTAGGAAAGTGGGATCTACATCCTCTCCTTCATAATGGCGCTCCCATTAGATGGACTACACTTAAGATTCAGGTGATTCAAAGTCTCTCATCCAAACCACACCAGAGTATATGAATCCAAAAAAGTGGTCCAAGGCTGTTGAGAGAAGAAAGCGAAAGGTAGACATTATAAACAAAAAAGAGAGGTCAGACAAAAGGAAGCCAGCTTTGGAACGAAATCCTCTCCTCCCCGACTCCTTGGTTTTTATCGTATCTCATATGTGTTAAAGTTCCAACAGACTCACATTTCAATGGGGCCACGAGGTGAGAGATAAGGAGTCGGGAAAGAGAGGATTTAATTCCGCCAGTTCAGAACCACATGGTGTGTGAGCCTGGTTGGGGAACACTGGTTATGCGCTTTCAATCATCTCTTTCAGAGATTCAGTCATCATTAAAAATTGTGGGGACTGTAATGCACGTCTATCATGTCTTGTCTTTGTCCCTTTGGTCTGAGCTTCAGGTATTGGGCTTAATCCCCAAGAATCTAACACCCTCTGGCCTTGGATTCCATTGATTGAAAATGAAAAACGCCGGGTACATCTCCTAGCATTCCCCTCCGACTCGGCCTGGTGTCCAACCAGTATAAAAATCCTCTCCCGCCCACTTGCCGCCGGTCAAGGGCGGGATTTCAGTCGGTCCACCTCCTAATGTATTGGTAGGCAGGCCGACTGATCCCCAGCCCTTGGATCAGCGGCAGAAATCTCCTGCCGTGGGAGAGGATTCAGTTCCGTCCAACCATCATTGTTTTAGGCATTGCGAATTGGATTCGTCGATATGATTGATTTACATTGGGACAGTGCTTGATAGGAATATTTAACCAATATGGTATAGAATGATTGAAGTATAATGTGACGGATCCACATCACTTTTTTAAAGGGAATGTGGAGGAGAGGCAGTGCTCTTATTTGATGGACGATGGACGATACCTGGGATTCGGGTAAACTCAAATCTTCTATTGGCTCAGTTTGTCTCCATAGGATGGACGACACCTAGGGTTTGGGTGAATTTGAGTCTTCTGTCGGCTCAGTTTGTTGACTTTGTATCGACTCAGATTCATCCGAGTCCCAGGTGTCATCCATCCAATGGGGACGCCACTTCTCCTTCAGATTCTCTTAGAGAAAAGGACTTGAATCCCTTGATCGATGCATAACTGATACTGATCAATACCATAGCTAATTTCGACATGATTCCAATACCTTGAACTGAGACTGTGTTTGGTATCATTTTTGTTTTTGTTTTTCTAATAAATTTTTGTTTTTGTTTTTCTAATAAATTTTTGTTTTTGTGAGTGTTTGATATCATTTTTAAATGCTATTTATAAAAAGTAAAAATAAAAATAAATGAACTAATTTCAGCTACCCCCATAATAGTTTCAAAACATCACCCCACCACCCATACGTTTCAAAAAACATCAACTACCACCCAAACATTTACCACCGTTAATCAAATAGGTCCATTCCGTTAAATCAATTCCGTTAATTGCTGACGTCATAAAAAAAGAATGTGAAATGGACTATAATACCCTAATAGATAAGTCAAAAAACTTTTTTACCCTCACTCAGATAGCTGACCCTCTTAGCAAAAAAAAAAAGAAAAAAAAAAAAGAAAATGAAAACTAAACCTAAACCTAAGCCCGACTTCAACGGAAGAAATCAGAGGAAAGAAAATTTGTTCGATAGTCTCCACTCTCCACCGACGACGACGCAGTGGTGTTCTTCCCCATCACCTACGAGATGGAGCCGTGTTTGAAGGTATGCTCTATACTCTCAATCTCTCAGCTTCTCTCCATCGGTGGTTTTCCCAAGGCCTGAGCCTCCCTCTGTTTCTGTTTCTCTGTCTCTGGTTCTATCTCTCCGCCTCCGTTCTCTCCCTTTCTTCTCTGGGATTTCTCCACCGAGGACCGAGCTGTAAACGGATTTGTGAGTCCACCGAGGTTAGTATTTCGCCTCCCCAGTAGCTGGGTCTTGTTTTAATTTCATTTTCGTTGATGGGTTCCTTAGAACTTCGTACTTTTACAACGTATGGTGATCTGTTTTAAGAAATTTGATTGTGATATGTTTTTGCGATGTTTCTTGGAATGGGTTTTAGAGAAAGAGGGAAGAGGGAAAAACCCCCAGTCTCTTTTGCTGTTCAAAAATTGATTTATTTATTGACTATTTTATTTGTAGGATCGTGTGTTATTCGCAGAGTTGCATTTCGGTTCATCTGATGAGTTTCCGAGAGAAGGAAGAGACCTTTTTTCTTCTTCATCTGTTCGGGTTGTCAGTCAGCAGAACTTCGTCCCAGAGATCTACTATGGAACCAGGGTTATTTTAGTAATTTTATTAGTTTTTAAAAATTTTCAATTAAAAACATAAAGGCTAAAACGGTCTATTACTAATTTCCGTCACCTCCGTCAGTTACTTGGATGTAGTTGATGTTTTTTGAAAAGTATGAGTGATAGGTGATGTTTCAAAATTATTATAGGGTAGCTGAAATTTATTCAAAAATAAACTCAAATCAAAAAATTTTTGGTCAAAAATCATTTTTGATTGTTTTTGTGATGAAGTTGAATGAGCACGTGGATGTAATGTTTCCAACGACTAAAAAATCAGGGCAAACTAGTAATTGCCCAATCTAACATAAAACTCTCCCTTAAATCCTTTAACCGAAAATAATATCTTCCCGTCTTCCATTATCTCGATCTTCAACCTTACTCCTAACCGTAACTTTATTCCATCGGCGATCGTCAGCGCTGCCACCGCTCTGAAATTGATCCGGCAATCTCACGGTACGTAGGAATGATTAATTCAGATGAGAGGGAGAGAGGGACTAATTATTTATAAACTCACTCTTTCTTCAGGGTATCATGGTCTGAACACTGAAGAAATGATTTTTTTTTTGTTGTCCCAATCAAATTTCAGAGCTCTTCCTTGAGTTCAGTCTATCGACCCTAATGGCCCGAGCTCTACAACACAGGACAAGAAAAGCTGGATAAACTCGTACAGAACTTCTATCCATGCGGATAGAGGATCGGTTCTGCAGTATATAAATCAACATTACAGATTTGACGTGGTGAATTTGCTGGAAGATCAAGCTCGGAGGGGAATGGGGATCGGCCCTGGTGGGTTTTGCGATTCAATCAAATTCCCCTGCTATTTCGTGAAGATTCGTTGAGAGGAATTGGTTTAATTACCATTCGTATTTGCGAGAACCACACTCGCAGGCAAAAGATTTTGGATGCTGGACCGTGGGCTCTTGGCTCCCAGCCATTGATTCTCCATACCTTGGAATACAATGTCGCATAATGACCCTCTGGACAACCGATCCGATACCGATTACTTGAATTATGTCATGAACTCATGATGGCTCTCTTGCGATCTCCCGGGACTAGTGTTCGAGGAAACACCTTCAACGATTTGAGAATGGCCAATAGGGTGCTAGAGTACGAGAGAATGCAGCTAGAGTCAGGTCCAAGGCAACAACAGCAGTGCCTCACCACAACTGTACCTTGTGAGGACATTAGGAGGATGGTTTTTGACATTGATAGTTACGAAGCCCTAGTCTCAGATGGTTTCAATCTTCTTGTATTCTAGAAAGCTTGGTATGAATTGTTTGAGATGTTACCAAGAGAACTACAGGCTTCTTAGGGAGGTAAATTCCACTCAAATCACTTCTGATTCCAAAGAGGGAGACCATGATTCCTTTGATGATTTCAGGCCCATCTTAGTCTGTAAGTTCTTGTGCATAGCTAAGACCATAGGTAACAGGATCAAATATCGGCCTTCTGAACTCCTAGAGGTGCCCCACGTTTTGCAGCCCCAAGCAGGGCATCCGAAAAGCTTACAATACAGTTAGCTGGAGTTTTGTTTTCACAATCTTCTATAAAATGCAATAGTATCCAATTGAGTTGTTGTGTACAAAAACCAGGTTTTCCGTTTCGATAAACAAATTCTGATGCGACTTTGTTGAAGGAACTCGAGGTATTCAGCAAGGATGTATAACGTCGCCGATCAGATTATGTGAAACTATGGCAAGACATCGCCGATCAGATGATTGTCTCCAACTCCAATAGAGTTTCAGAGCCACACGGGTTGTCTCAGATGTTTCGTGACAAAGGAAGAAGAAGACCCTCTCAAAATTATTTATATACATAGCATATCAAATCTATTTTAAATTTTATAATCTATTTTTTATTGCGATTATCAAATAATATTTTATTTTTGATAAAAAAATTAAAATTTTTTTTTGATAAATAGATAAAAATTAAAAACAAAAATTGATATCTGTTACGGTTGGAAATCGCCCGTTGATCCGCGCTCTGAATGATCTGCAATCACAGAGATGAGACAAAGGAGGGGGCGTCTAAGCCCCGGGTACCCTCCGATGCCTAAGCTAGATTCCCAAGGTAAACAGTCAAGAGATAGCAGAAAGCTATCTCCAGTTTAGAGAGAGTGGGACGATGAGTGAGTTTGAGCGTGAGGGATGAACAACAACAGCTTGTAACTTGTAAGTGTGTAAGTGCCTTAGGGTTTACCTTGAGGGATGACCTCTACTTATAGATTGGGAAGAGGCATGGAGGCACCACGACTCAGGGAGATAGATCGCCAATAGGATTGCCATGTGTCGCTCTGTGGGACACTGAAGTGGTAGACTCCGAGTAGGAGTCGGAGACCTCAACCAAGGAAGCTAGGTCGGTCAGCTCTGGGACTGACACGTGTCAACGTGTAAGTAATGGCTGACCGGAATAGTCGGTGTCGTATCAGACTGAGAGAAGGACTCTCCGGAGGTAGCAGAATCTCAATAGGACTCTGGCTCCCCCCACTGGGTAGGATCTTAACTCCGAGCGCTACCCGAGAGGCCGGGCACAAGGGAGGTCGAGTGCAAGGGAAGCCGAGTGCAAGACACTCCGAGTGCTCAGGCTCCGAAGGCGCACTTGACACATGTAAGATTTTAAGTGGAGGGATCATTTCCCTCCTAACAATATCAAACACAGTTTAAAATCATAATGGATGAGTTCATGGATATTGAATAACTTTGGTGATGGTCATCTATCAAACTCAATGGGTTCATGGATAATGATTAGCTTTGGTGGTAGTCGTCTATCAAATTTTCTTTCAAAATTTACTCTGATCACGAGATACTTTCAAGTTTCAATGACCCCAAAAGATCTGATGGGATTTATATGACGGATGCTCACCCGTGATTGATGTGATGAAATGAAGGCACAGAGGTCTATCAGTTAATTATTATAATCTGACAATAGTGGAATATCGATTCGTACTCTACTCCTTGTAAATCCTCTTGTAAATTGTCACCCTCAATGTAAGGAACCGCATCCTCTCATTGAATTGGTTTTGAGAGGACAATGGTAATCTATCTTACATAATCATCACGTGATTCTTGATGAACTTGACACTCACGTTCGAACTATTATCGATGAAATCTATAAGACTAAATTTTCCAAAACATACAATATAGAACTCTTAGTGAAACATCAGAATTCCTTCAGAAATAAAGGTTCCCTGAGATACTGACACTACAACAATCTTTCCTTCCACTGAGATAGGAACAGAAAGAAAAATAAAAACAACATGTGTGTAAAACCCAAAGATGAGAAATTTTTCTTGGTGGTGCAGAAAATCCCAATCATTTTCATTAATGTCCTCTTGTTACATAGATAGGTTCAATAGGAGGTTTCATAAGCAAGCTCCTCCATACCTATCACTATCTCAATCATCAGTTACTTAGAGAATAGTAGGTTGGTGTGGCTACGACCCTCTAGGACAGTGCTAGGACGTCCTGTCAGTCACTTACGACCCCACTTGGTCTTCTTCGACCCCCCTTTTTAACTATATCTCCCATACCTTCTGATGCTTGTTCCTATTCTTACACTTTTATCAAGTAATGGTCTGGCTTCATGCTGATTCGGTCCAGGATATCGTGACTTAGCTGGTTAAGTCAGCATACCTTGCATTTATGGTTGTTGTCAGCATTTATGAGTATTAATGACAAACCATTAATGGTTTAACTACCCACATCAATCTGTCACATCTTGTCTGAGTCAGTATAGGGGGTCAAACATGAGTTCCTTTTGACATTTTCCATCATTTCTTTCTTCTCATACCTCATACCTTGGATGTACGCCACATGTCCCTCTCCCGAGGATCATCCTAAATTCTCTTCCAATGGCCAAATTTCGTATCTACTATTCTTTTTTCCTAACAGAACCCCTTTGCCTCCTCAGCGTCGTTTCGACCGAAGGAGGCACATTTATGGGAAAATAATCCTTTCCTAAACACGTAGAGATATTTTCGTAGATTTCCTACCATTATGGTAATTACTACTCACCTTTTCTCTCTTCTTTTTGAAACTTAAACTCTCAACTCCCTGACATAACGTTAGTAACGTTTTGCAGTAATTTCAGTCGGCCATACTTGAATGCCCCTGGTGCCGTTTTCGCTTCCATCGAGCCGTCTCTTTGAACTGTTTGTATGTATCCCGCCATTTTGTAACCATCGCGACCGTCCACCCGTCATCCCTATCAAAAAGTCATATCCGCAACTTGACTGACGGACACAACCCTCGAAAACCATCATGACTGCCAGATGGGACCCACCTGTCAGTAAACTTATAAAATCTCCCCATTTTCTCTCCTCTTTTTCCTCACAAACCGTCCATCTATAGTGCCTTCTCATCCCTTAGAGTATTATCTCTTCCGAAGTTCTCTGGTTCAGCATACTTGATATCGTTGCCAACATCTTCTCTCCATCGCAAGAGGTTTTCGACAATCTGCTTATCTTTCGAGTAAGTCCCAACCTTATTTTCCTCTTTTATTTCACCACTAACCAGTCATGGCTCGTGATAAAGCCATTGTTAGCCATGCTTCTGAGCCTACCCTGCGTCGATCACAACTCCTACGATCTACTCAGGGTGAGGAGAGCTCAAGCAGTAATCCTGAGAGTTCTTCCCTTGATACTTCCAGTGAGACTGGTCCTCACTGTGTGGCATCCTCTGTGAAGTCCATAATGATCGAGTCCAAACTTCACAATCTTAGGGCTTCTTTTTGGTTCCCAACTCTGTTGACCTTATAATTTCAGTCCTAGAAGATCAAGCCTGCCATCCATACTCCCATAGGATGGTAGTAAATTTTAACATGTTCTTGTCTGATTTTCGTTTCCCATGCCACCCCATCGTATTCGAGATTTTGGGCTATTATGGCCTAACCCCTACCCAACTTCTGCCTAACTCCTGGGTCCAAATTCATTCCTTCATTATCTTTTTTCTTCGCTGTCGGGAGCCCCCCACCTTAAGACTCTTACAGGTTTTGTTCGACATTGGAGTTGTAACCTGACGTGACTCTATGACACATAAAACCAAACCAAATGACATCTTCTACTTCTTTCACAGGAATTTAGAGATGGTTTCCCCCATGGTCGAGACCACCCCCTCCTCAGTCCATCATTGGAAGGAGAAATTCTTCGGGGCTGTAATAAAACGGGGTCATAGTCTAATGGGTATGCGCTCCTTTCTCATCGATAATCGATGGCAGTTCATCGACCCCTCAGTAGTAGGGGTCTCCCCAATCTTAACGCCGCTTGAGATGGAAACCCTTCAAAGGGTAAAAGAAAGAGGGAGGGCAGTCCAGTACAAGGACCTGGGAAACAACGAGTTCTTGTTCCTATACGGACTGAGTAAGTTCCCTAATAGCACTGACCTATCCTTCCTTCTCTACTTTACTTTTGTATTTCGATTTGACCCCTAACAGTTCAATATTGGTTCTTGATGCAGTGAAAGGTCTTGACGACAGCATATGGGAGGATCTCATGGGGACAGACTTGTTCCATCATCAACAAAGGGAAATGGAGGAGATAATTGCCTCCGTGACCCCCAAAATTGGAGGCCCTTGAGAGGGCCGCCGACATAGCTCCAGCCCTTCCTGCCGAAATCCCTCCACCGCCTTCAGAAGAAGCACATCCCCCTTCCAACCCTGTGGCTCCGATTGATCCCCCCATCGGACTGGAGCCAATGGTGGGATCTTCGTTGCAAGCTTTTGACCCTCCCCCCTTCACAGAAGAGCCGACTGTACCTCCAATCATCTACATCGTAGAGGATGGTATGTTCTATTCCCTTGTACCTTCTACTTCTAAGGTATCGACCCCTCAACATTATGGTTCTGAATGTTTCGCTTCTCTTTTTATGCAGAGGATGACGATCCGGCAACAGCTGCGGAGACGCTACATCGATCAAAGAGGAGGAAGCTTGTCTCCGAAACCCCCAGACTCATTTACCCTGAGGACACTCCCCAGGACATTTTGCAAAGGATTTTGACCGGCCCTCCGCCACTGCAATCTCTGCACCCGACAGAAATGCTCGTTGTTTTTGTGCCCGCTAGCCTTTCCAGCGGTGCCTCTCTCGTCCCCATTACTGCCATCATCCTGGGGGTCACTCACGATCCTCCCAATACTACCGATGCAAGTCTCGTGGTCGGTTCTCTTCCACGTTCAGCACAGACTACCACAAGCACCACAGTAGCAACAATACCACAGGACTCAAGCATGGAGGCCTTCCCTCCAGCCCCCACAGGTTTACCTTCCATCCCTACAGATTCAACTATAGTGACCATCTTTCACCCATTTTCTGGAGATTTACCTCCACTAGTCCCCTCCACTTTTCCACAAATCACCACCTCCTTCATGCCAGTACAATCTTCTCCTTCCGACCGACTTGTCGAGGGAAGTACCAAAGGTACAAGTCCTGTCATTTTGCCTGTCGCCACGACCCAAGGTCCAGCTTCGACCCCCATTATGAGCTCTTCCACTCCCTTAATTGTTGGTTCTACTCTTTCTGCCACCAGCTCGAGTTCTGCCACTTAGTCAACGTTATTCACTCTGCCTTAGAAGGTCCTTCCGACAGACACAGGGCTATTCAATCACTCGGTGGCTCAGGAGATTGTTCATCATGCCTGTCTACCAGCCGACATAGACTTCATTAAGCAAGCCCAACTTAAGAACATCGATCAGGGCCAATGCGCCGCCCTATACCAAGTGAGTATCTTTTTCTGTACTTATTAGGTTTTCTTTCCTTTTCTTTTCTCTATTTCTGATTGGTCCACCTCTAACATCTCTCCTTCTTCTTTTGTCATGCTTTGTAGCTAATGTGTAGAACAAACTACTATTGTAAGATGCTGGTGAGTTCCGTACGCAAGCTGAAAGAGGTGCACGCTTCTGTTCAACAAAGTAACAAGCTTCTTTCAACTACCCTAGCGGAGCGCGACCAAGCCATCAGTAATCGAGACGCCGCCATCGCTGGTCATGCTGAAGCCGAGGAAGGTTGGAAAGAAGACAAAGATACTCTTTCTTCTGAGCTGGAAGTGGTCGAGAAGGAGAGAGATGATGCTGAGACCCACGCTACAGAGGCAGAGGAACGAGCCAAGGAAGCAGATGATCGGGCCAAGGATCTTGACATAAAATGGCGCTCCATCGAAGCGTCTTTGGAACTAAATCGGAGGTGGTTGACCGATGAAAAGATCAGGTACAGGAGATTGGATGAACACTTCACCACCCGTGCCAAAGTCTTTGAGGCTGCCTAGAAGGAGTTAGCTGAAGTGCGACTATCAAATGGGATCATGTCGGACTAACTCAAGCGACCACCGATCTCAATAATCAACTGGAACAGGAAGTCAGAGATCTCCAGGGGGGTCGTGATGTATTAGTAACGGAGAAGGCCAATTTGTTGGCGAAGAATGACAGGTTGCAGGTCGAGTTGACCCACACCTTAACCAGGGAGGAAGCCCTTAAAGGAGAGATAGCTATCATGAAGGATCAAAGTGTCGACATGTAGTCTTCCATGACCCCTATGATAGAAGAATTGGTGCGGGCCCACATAGCTTTAGCACAAGATAAGAAGAATACTCTGAGAGCATTGCTAGAATCTGATGATATGGAGGGCCTCTTTAGGAAGGAGAGAGCTCGAGCTATCAGGGAAGCTCTCCTTATTGTTCACTCACAGATGTCCATTCACCTTTCGGCCTTCGATTTTTTCTGCATCCCCCTGATGAGTACAGTGATTCGGGACAAGCTTGGCCAGCCCTTGAGTTTTCCCCTTCAACGGCCTCTAGTACTGACTTGGTGGTGATGCCTTCTCCTCAAGAGATAGCTCCACTCTATGTTATTCCTCCTCTGGATACCTCGGGAACGGCTTCCAAAGATCCCTCATCTCTTCCTTCAGAAGAAACCCCTGGTACGATCTCCTCAGGCACTCCTTCAACAGAAGCACCTCTGACCGAATGAGCACACCCATGAACTAGTCATAGATCTTGTTTTTGTAAGGATGTATCACTAACTGTACACTATGCTCAATATACTTTGTAATACTTCGTAATACTCAATACACTTTCTTTTTGAGTCTTTTCGTATTTCTTTTTCACTAAACACTTTCTTTTTGAGCTTTTATAATTTCTTTTTCACTAAGTACCCCATTTTTGAGCTTTTGGAATTTCTTTTTCACTAAGTACCCCACGCCCCCTGGCGTTATATGATTGTGCTCTGCCAATCATTTAAGACCAAACAGTAGATCTATGGAAGTCAATGACTAAGTCTTCAATGAAGGTGATCTACGCATTGAGACCCTAGGCCGTTTCGTGTGTTTGATATCCATAGGCCTTATCTCTTTTTTTGAGACCTGTAAACATTTTTCTCTTTTTTGAGACCCGTAGGCCATACCTCTTTTGCGAGACCCGTAGGCCTTACCTTTTTTTTTTTTTGAAACCCAAAGGCCTTATCACTTGTTTGAGACCCGTAGACCTTTTTCTCTTTCGAGACCCGGAGGTTTTATCTCTTTTTTTCTAGACCCGGAGGCCTTACCTCTTTTTCGAGACCCGTAGGCCTTAGCTTTTTTTATTTTTTGAGACCCGGAGGCCTTATCTCTTTTTCGAAACCCGTAGGCCCCCTTTTTTTTTTTTTGAGACCGGCATGAATGGGGGGTAGAAAGGAAAGAGTGTAAATAGAGGTTCTATTAAATAAATAGAAAAAAAGCCTTACACATAGTATCTCTGGAGGTTCTTGGAGTGCCAAGTGCGTGGTATGGTCGATCCACCCATCTTCTCTATTAAAAGTAGCCTTGGTGACTCGATACAGCCCTTCCCCATTAAAAGTTAGCTTGCCTTGGTCCCACGAACTCAGTCCACCGCCCATGTTGGACTAGATCTTCCACCAACCCTTTGAGGTGTCGACATGAATTAGTGTCATGTCCTAGTGTCGTGTCCATGGTCTTGGTGGTGCATGCAGTACAGTCGACGATTGCGCTCCTCTGGCTTGGATATCATTTTGGGAGGAGGGACCAAAAGAGTATCCCCCCTCCTGATGTTCATGATCTCAACCATGGTGTGGTTGAGGGGTGTGTATTCTGGTGTAGGTTGAGCTGGGTATAGTTCTTTGGCTTGCTTAGCTTTCTTACTTGTTTCTCCTTCCTTGGGAGCTTTATCCGTAGCTTCACTCTTTTTCTTGTCCCCCACAGCAGGGGCATTGTTCACACATCCAGGCAGCTCCGCAACAGCTTCTGCTCCTAATGCGTATTGGTTACATCGGCTGAAGATCTCAGCATGAGTTCTAGGGCACTTCTTGTTGAGAGAAAAGACTAATTGGGGGTCAAGGCGAGCCTTCGACAGGGTCGACAACACCGCGTCAGGCTGCAGGTCCTTGATCTCTTCGGCCACCCTTAGAAAATGGGTTATGAATGGTAGGAGGGGCTCCATCTCACCCTGTTTGATCGCCATTAGTTGGGATAGGTTCTTCCTCTGAGTTTGACTCCCCTGAAAATGGGAGAAGAACAAGCTGCTTAACTCATGGAAAGTCCCAACAGATTTGGGAGGAAGATTGTTGAACCAGGTCCTTTCAGCTTCCCTGAGTGTGGAATGGAAAGTTCTGCAGTAGAGGGCATCGTGATGGCCCTAGATGACCATCCCCACCTTGAAGTTGTCAAGGTACTTATCTGGGTCTGTCTTTCCATCATACCACCCAACATTAGGGAAGATAAAGTTGAGGGGAAGTGGATGGTTCATGAACTCATCTGTCAAGGCTGTCTCTGTGTCATAATCTTTAAGGGCCTCAGAATTGACCCCCCCTCTCCACATGTTGTACTCGATTTATCAGATTTTTCATCAGGCGTTCTAGCCTGGCAGTATTCTCGTCAGTGGTCAGTGTGCTCTCAGTGGATAGTATTGCTGTAACTGATATGGCTGGTGGTACTATTGTGACTAGGGGAACTACCATAGCTCTTTCTTGTGGGACTGCATCGACCCCTGTTTGACCCTTGTTCGACCCCCTATTCGACCCCCTTATGTCCATAATTGGAGCAGAGGCTGTCGGCACACCTATAAGTCTTTATCATAGTAACTCCATCAGTGTGGCCAGTTGTTGGGCCA
Organism: Protea cynaroides; assembly: GCA_028583415.1. NCBI lineage: Eukaryota > Viridiplantae > Streptophyta > Magnoliopsida > Proteales > Proteaceae > Protea > Protea cynaroides. Next base: position 109,928,164 of record CM053276.1, read on the forward strand.
GTGGGTCAAACTGGATTATGACCACCTGCTCCCTCTTCTTCAGGATGGACTTCAAGAGCCCTTTCTTCGTGGGCCACTAGAATATCCACCAGGTCTCTCGAGGTATCTCCATTCACCCGACGAGAATGGATCTCGCGTAAATTATCAGTGCTTCTAGATCTTCCAGCTAGAGCCATGGGTTAAATGTATGAGTTGATTTAGGAGTACGAAAGATGTAAAGAGAGAAAAGTGTGAGGCTTCTTGTATGGGTTCTTTAGGTAAACTGAGAATGGAGGAAAGCTTTTGGAAGCAAAGTATGTCTAGGGCCCCATGGTGGACACTAAACTGTTGTCGATGGAATCCCTAAGACTAGATTTCCCAAGACATATAATATGAAACTCTCAGTGAAACACCGGAGTTCCTTCAGAAATAAGGGTTCCCTGATATACTAGCACTACAACAATCTTCCCTTTCGCTGAGATAGGAACAAAAAGAAAAATAGAAACAACAGGTGTATAAAACCCAAAGATGAGAAATTTTTCTTGGTGGTGGAGAAAATCCCAATCCTTTTCATTGATGTCCTCTTGTTACATATATAGATTAGGAAGCTTCATAAGTAAGCTCCTCCATACCTATCACTATCTCAATCATCAGTTACCTAGAGAATAGTAGGTTCGTACGGCTACGACCCCCAATGACAGTACTAGGACGTCCTGTCAGCCTCTTATGAATCCACTTGATCTTCTCCGACCCCCCCTTTTTAATTATATCTCCCATACCTTCTGATGTCTGTTTATGTCGTTACACTTTTATCAAGTAATGGTCTGGCTTCATGCTAATTCGGTCCAGGATATGGTGACTTGACTGGTCAAGTCAGCATACCTTGCATTTATGGTTGTTGTCAGTATTTATGAGTATTAATGACAAACCATTAATGGTCCAACTACCCACATCAATCTGTCACATCTTGTCTGAGTCAGCATAGGGGGTCGAACATGAGTTCCTTTTGACATTTTTTGTCATTTCTTTCTTCTCATATCTCATACCTTGGATGTACGCCACATGTCCCTCTCCCGAGGATCATCATAAATTCTCTTCCAACAGCCAGATTTCGTATCTACTATTATTTTCTCTTAACATGAATAGACACCTAGTCGACAAGCCGAGCCTACAGGGGGTGTTGACTCGGATATGGGTCTACGATTCACCCAAGAGTCACGTGACGACCATCCGAGATAGGTTACGACGTCCTCCCAGAACCACTAGGAGGAGACGATGTGAATCCCTATGTAAAACTGATTGGGAAGTGTGATTTGAGGAGTGTATGATGTAAGATGTTGTTATCTTTGTATAGATTTAATTAATTATTTGTTGGATCGATTAGTAGGAGTTCTGGTTTGATTGATTTGGATATGATTTGTTATAGGTTAGGAATAATTAACTTGGTCCATTATGAGGTGATTCAGGATTTAACTTATTATTATATAGGGAAAATTTCACGTACTACATATTTTGAGAAACATCAATTACCACCCAAGTTTTCTGAAAACATCACCTACTACCCAAAATTCCCAAACGTTTATCAAAAAGACCCAATCCGTTAAGACGGAGCCGTTAGATGCTGATATCAGCTCAAAACCATTTTTGTATTGACAGCAATACCCCTATTGGAAAGAAAAAAAGTCAAGTTTATTCTTCAATAACTTTTAGCCCTACTCCCAAATCATCATCTTCTTCCTCTCTGTTGCTCTGTTGATTATTGAAATAGTAGGAAACTAAGTCATACTTCTTTCAAAAATCACCATTGCTGTTCTAAATTCTTGATTTCTCTCATATTGATGTGTTTCTATATAGGTCGATTGATCAAAACTAAGTTTGATCGTTCAATCTAAAAGAGGAAACTTGAGGAACTTCCCAATTTTTGTTTCGTATGTATCTATTTCTCTTGTTGATCTGGAAAGTTCTATTTTTTTGGTTTCTATCAAAAATTGAAACCATGGAAATTACAACAAAAAACAAGCATTTTTTTACAGATTTTTCTAGTTGGAAATGGTTATTGTGGATAATAAATAAATAGACATTAGTGCAGAAAATTTAGAGTTCAGGAAGATTTAAGAATGTGACTGGAAATTTTGAGTATTTTATTTTTTTAAAAGTCACCAACTAACTTAATTGCGACATTGAGTCTTTGCAGGTAGAAACTTGAACCTTGTAGAAAAACAAAATCGCTGCTCCCCTTCGGCCGGACACAGTGAAACCTCCACTGATGAATTACTTGCTGAGCTTTTTTCTTTAGTTGTATTGAGTTGGTTTTGTGCTGTCTTCCCCGACAATTTATTTCCCAGATTGGTGTTCCAATAATTCTTAACTTCATTGTCTGTTCGTCTTGGTAATCTTCCTGCTATTAGAAACCATCTGCAAAAAACATAATTGCTAAAATTACAATTTTAATCCAATTCCCAAAAAAAAAAAAAAAAAAAAAAAAAAAAAAAAAAAACTACTCCTTGATGGGAGTTTATTCCTTGTGGGGAGTAGTCCCACATTGCTTAGTGACTAAACATTGGGTGTCTTACATATGTGAGAATCCCTCCACTAACTAGTTTGAACCTTTGAGTTAGAAACATAACATGGTATCAGAGTTTCAAGTTCACTCCGTACGGTAACAAAAAAAAAGACCACATGCCACGTATACTGCCACCCAAAAGAGAGGCAACACATGAGGGTGAGTGTTGAGAATAGTCTCACATTGGTTAGAGATTGAACTTTGGGTGCCTTATATATATGAGAGTTCGTCCAGTTACTAATTCAAACTTTTAAATTGGAAACTTAAAACTCCTACACCCACTACCATATAATCTACAGCCCCTTGAACACCTAGGAGCAAAGTTCTAGAACTAGCAATCAAATACCTGATCTAGCCAATCCGATACCAATTCCTTGAACAATGTCTGAAAGCCCATTTGGGATGGATGTAATTAGCGCTCTCTCTCTCTTGGGATGGATGTAATTAGCGCTCTCTCTCTCTCTCTCTCTCTCTCACTCTCTCTCTCTCGTTATCTGGTTTTTTCCTTTTCAAATAAGTTTAGGTCCACATTTCGTTCATTTGTAGACCATTTTGCTTTGCTCAGAAAAGAAAACACAGCATTTGTGGATATGGGTACAAAAAAGAAAAAGGGAGAGGAAGAGAGATAAAGGTAAGTTACCGAGCAGCTTATGAAGTCTAATCATGAGCTCATCTTCTTCTTTGGAAATGTTGCCTCTCTTGATGTCCGGCCTCAAGTAGTTCAACCATCACAGCCTACAACTCTTCCCACATTGCTTCAAACCTACATAATGATAATTAAGCTTCATATATATATATATATATATATATATATATATATATATATATATATATATATAATGAAGATTAAAGAAATGCAATAGAAGATAAAGAAATCAAGAAACCTGCTCTTTGAGGGATATCTCTCCATTTCCCTTCTCCATGAGTGTTAATGTAGGTAGTAAGTATCCGATCCTCCCGAGCTGTCCCCGCTCCTTTGTTGAGTCCCAGTTTGGCACAACACTGTCTCTTACCCATTTACTCTTTCTTCTCTACACTCTCTCTCTCTTTCTTTCTCACCGATCACTTTGTAATCGATCTGAATATAAAGGGAAAGATCCCTGATCTTGGGACCAAAGAAGCAGATCCTCTCATTATGGGTAATCAGTATGTTAGATTCCTATTGTATGAGCTTGATCAATTACCTAACTAGTTGTTAAGTGGGAGTTCAATTACTGGTTTGACCGGTTCAGGTCTAGTTCGTTACTGGTTAGAGACTACCAACCCGGTCCACTGTGAGAATGGTTCTGGGTTAGGCATATTATTATAAATACTATGGTTAGGATCCCCGCAGTCATTGGTTTTATCTCTCTGTTGCTCCCATACGCACAAAGGAAAAAAGGATCCCAAGGAGACTGTGGAAGACTCTAATCGAGGCATTCAAGCTACAGGAAACGGTCGAAAATCAATCTACAACAAATGATATGTATTATATCATCTCTTTTAATATCCATTGTATTCTAGTTATCTGTATGGTGTATTCGTTAGGGTTCATGGGAAATCCCATGGGAATAACCCTAACTTGCATTAAAAATTCTAACAATTGGTATCAGAGCCACCCACACAGAGCTAGGATTATAGGTAACGGACAGTTAAGATGATAGCAATGATTGAATTGAAAAAAGAAGAAATTTTTCTCCATAATTTTTTCCCACAAAGTTTAAAACCCTTCGAAATTTTTTCAGACCGGTGAAATTTGAAATAAACAATACCAGGTTGTAGTACTCCGAAAAATGAGTTGACTGACACAAAGTTGGTCGCCAGGAGTGGCCGGACGTGCCCCCATGCGTCGCCTGAAAAAGCGCATGAGATCCACGCGCCGGCGGTTGAAAACTTAAAAAAAAATTGTTCTGAAGACGCCGAGTCATCGTCGGGTCGACTCGGCACCGAATCGTAAACCCTAACCGGTTTGCTGGTTGACTCGGGCCGAATCCACCCAGCCCAGGCGCTCCAGGTCTAGACCGGCTCTGACAGGGCTGGGCTAGCCCAGGCCCAGACCTGTCCAAGTCCAGTCCAGACCGGGCAAACCCAGCCCAGGCCAAGCCAGCTCGCCAGTCAAACCCAGCTCAAGGCTGACCAACCAGTCCAGGACGACCAGAAAACTGGAATGGGTCAACCCAAAAACCCGGGCAGGCCGGCCCGGTGATCCGAATTAAATCGACCCGAAAACCCAGACAGACCGACCCGATGACCGAATTTGGTAGATCCGGAAACCCAAAATTTTAACCCGTTAACCCGATTGGGTGAACCAAGTTTGGTTTTTGTCTAGCCATGCCGGTTCAATTTGGTTCAGACCGCGGTTCGTCCCTGTCCAGACTTCTAAGGCCTGTTTGCCTTGCAGCTTTTTGACTGCGTTCACAATCCGACTTTAAACTGGATTTGTGGGAGCTAGGAAGGTCGGATTGACCTGCGGTTTGTTCCGTTGGACTTGATTTTCAATGCTCTTCAATCTAGAATATATATTATTACATTTTGATACATTGAAAATAGTATTTTTCCAAGTTAATGCTATTTTAGAGCTCGATTTACAGTATTTCTACTGGTTTTTATCAATATTCTTGTATCATAATGATTGTTGAGCTAAAGTGCATGTTTATTTGAATGTTTAAACTTATAAAGTTGTTTTTTAAAAAATATTCATGGTTATATATGTCCCACTAGAGCTGTAATTTGGGATTTGTTCTTATCATGGTGGAACTTGGTGGATCCCACCAAAGTGGTATACCTTGTTTTGTCATGATGTGTTTAAATTCAAACGACTGTATTTGTAAATGCCTTAAAGAATGACAGTGTTCTCCCAAGGGTGGCATTGTCCCAGTTTATTCAAATTATGATTTGTACATGTTGTGTAAGGATTGGATGGGACCACCAAAGTGGCAAGCTCAGTTCTATCATGATATGCTCAAATCCAGTACTTATGTATTTATAGACACAGCAAAGAAAGATAGTGCTCACTCAAAGGTGACATTATCAAGATTTTCACTTTTGTAGAAGCAGCAAAGAGCGGCATTGCCCATCCAAAGGTGGCGGTGTGAAAGATCATGTATACTCATGCACATGGATGAAGGATCTTGACTTTAGGAGTTTCATGCACCCAAAGGTGGTGGAATTTCAATAGTCACTATCCCTTCGCAGGTTCTGCACAGATAGTAAGAGGACCAGTGCGCTCTTGTCCTAAAGGATAAGGGTGTAGTTTCGGTTGACTCTACACGGATAGTAAGAGGACCAGTGCACTCTTGTCCCAAAGGATAAGGGTATAGTTTCGGTTGACTCTACACGGATAGTAAAAGGACCAATGCGCTCTTGCCCTAAAGGATAAGGGTGTAGTTTCGGTTGACTCTTCAAAGGAAATGGACTTGCATATGTTTAATTATTGTAAGTTTAACTTATCTTGTGTGTATGTTTGTATTATATCACACATATTAGAGAACATTTAATGATCAAACACCTCATGATGTCTGTTATGGCGGGCCAATTCTATGAATTGGCATGAAAAATTGAAAGCTAGTCTGGGAGTGTTTAACCTAGATATATTCAGCAAAGATTGTATTCTGGTCTTTAGGAATATTCAATCCCTAAGATCAGGTAAAAGAAAATTCAAATAAGAAACATTAGAAATAGATGTTCAGAGTGAAATCCAAAGAAATTTTGGTCTTTAAAATGGGATGAAGAGATGTTGTATTCTCAAGGTTGTCTGTACCAGTTTTGATGGTATAGGATGATAATGGTGTGTAAAACTGGTATATGATGACAATGGTATGTGAGGAAACACAGGTTAGAGCTATTAGCCATCACTAATAAGCTCTAAGATATGTGAATCTCTGTAGATAACTCATTGGAATATTATAGATGATTCACTTAAGTTTCACTTCCTCACCTAAACTGCAAAGTTAGATCCTGGTGACCCATAAACCCAGTGGACAGAAGATGAGTTGATTTCCTTTACACTAAGGAAGAAAGTTCAAAGAAAAGAGAAAGGAATGAATGCCAATGTCATGACGTGTGAGCCATACTCTGACAAATGCAGTAAGTGAAAGGTAGGGTCTTACAGAAAGAAAAATATTTTTTCAAGGAAAAGTAAGAAACTTTTGACAAGAAAAATGATTTTATGGAACTACAAGAACTCAGAAGAAACATGTGAAAAAGGTTATAACTGGATGAAAAATAGGATCATGAATTTTCAAGTGAGAAGATAATGGAGATTGGAGACTTAAGTAGTAGAAGTAACCCAAATCTATAGGAGTAGCAAAACCCTTATTTACTTTCTGTAGTTTACTTAGCTATAGAAGTTAGACAGTATATCCTAATTCCATCCTTAGCATAAACATTTAGGACTCTTATCTAAAGAAAGACTGTAAAAAGGTTGTAAAGAACAGAATTCTGGAAACCCCTAAAGTTAATGACTTGCGTACTTGTAAGGATTATTTAAGGGGAAGATGATAAGATTAAGAAATATTAAAAGGTATTTGCAACAGGAAATTGTTGGATCTTGTGGACAACAAGATTTTATCTAAGAATTTTTGTGATAATCAGTTCATTGGATGTTTTTTCAATATTTTGAAAAGAAAGGAAAATCTTTTATTAAAGGATTAAGACTGTTGGATCTGAAGGCGAATGTAAATTGTTAAGGTTGATCAGGTGATATTGATATACTCCCAATGATTTTAGCCAAATGTTTACAAGTGTTAAAGCTTATGGCTTAGCATCATGTGGATGAGATTCAACAACAAAAGAGTAACAAATAGATATGATCAAGAGAACTCGATAATATATTAGCTCCTTTGGAGTGATCAATTCTACAGCCTATAGTATTAATAGGGTTCCATGTAAGTTGATTTCAGTCCAAGTTGTCTTCTTGATTGGAACTGTAAAAGTAACGTATTTTCATAACACTCGTGAGAGAGTGATTATTTTAGGACATTGAGTTATCATTTTTTGGGATATCCACTCATGTCTGAAGGATTCAGCAAGATTCATTGATAATGTTGGTTAGCAGTCACATCCAAAAAACATAAGTTTAATGAGATCACATGGAAATTATTGTAGAACAATTAGTTATGGTATCAAAAATATTATCAGTGTAATGAGATAATTGTTGAAATTATCTTCATTCAGGTTGATGCATAGCCAAAATACCAGAGCTAGATAAGGCAATGAGGAGATATAATAGACCATGTAGATCTATGATTTCATCACATGTTATACCTCAAAATAGATGTTTTGGCATTGGACAAGATGAAGATCCCAATAGTTTTGAGCAAGTGTCAATAATGAAATTTCTTTTGAGTGATTATCAGTCATAAATGATGTATCCTTATTTATGAACATCAATGAGATTTGAGATTTTATGCTCTTGTCATGAGCGGTGTACTCATAGGCTCAAATGGATATATAAGAAAATGTGTGATTCCAGTGGGAGAATTGATTGCTACAAAGTAAAACTTGTAGCGAAGTGGAATCACACAAAAAGAATGAAAAATATAGATTTCAAATCTTTGAGGTTTTAGTTATGCATTTTATTTTGGAGTTGCATCAGATAGATGTAAAGATCGTTTTGATCAAAGAAAATCTGGAAGAAGTTGTTTATAGGCTTTACCCAGAAGGTTTTGAGGTAAATGAGAAAGAAAATCTATTTGGTAGACTTATAAAGTCAATATGTGGATTAAGAAAGCATCCAGGTAGTGGTACCTGAAGTTTTACCTGAAGTTTGATAGAGTTGTATCTTCTTAAAACTTTATTGAGATTATCATTGATCATTATGTATATATAGAGGTCAGTGGGAGTGGATTCATTTCTAGTCATATATGTTGATGGTTAATCACTGACCAACAGTGACATGGTTTACCTGTTGAAACCATAGTGTCAATGTCTGATAAATTCGATATGAAGAATGTGTGAGTAAGTACCTTTGTACTTGACATTGAGTTTCCTCGTGACAGGAAAAATAGAACTCTGGGTTTGTCTCAAAGGGTATACGTTATTCGTGTTCTCGAATGATTGAATGTACAAGCATAACAGTTAAGTTGCAGTTACTTAAATCAGTAAAGGAGACAAATTGACAGAGTTCTGTTCAAGAAATGATGTTCAGAGAGAGCATCTGAAGTACAAAGCTTGGTGTAAGCTCAAGATTATATTTATTCTCACTTAGCCTTTGTTTAGAGTGTTTTAAGACATTTTTAGTTGGATGCTGGTATAGCTCACTGAACAACGGGAATAGAAAGGTCATGCGATACTTGCAGAGGACCAAGGATTATCTACTCATTTGTGGCAGTAGTGACACTCTTGGCTATTGTGATGTAGTGTTTTGGTGATTGCATTGGTGGCTTGAATCCCATCTCAGTTTTTTTTTTGTTATGATGGTAGATGTACCCTTTGGGGAAAAATGTAAAGAAGTTTATCCATGCATCACCCTCTTGATAAGGTAGATTTTATAATTATATATGAAACTAATAAGTAGCATATCTGGTTGAAGAGTTATCTTTCAGACCTGGAAGGTTGTAAGTTTTACTTAGGCCTATTGAGATGTGTTGTGACAGCGGTTCAGCTGTGTTGTTCTCAAAGAATAATGTGAAATCTAGTAATTCAAAGCATAATAGAGATCGGATTTTAAATCTCTTTAGGTAAGAGAAAAAGGTCAAAGAATTTATATCATTGTAGAGTACATTCGTTAAACATCTTGATTGTAGATTCTCTGACGAAGGTTTTGTCAATGGGAGTCTTCAAGGGATGGTATGTTTAATATGGAAATGGTTAATTCATTAAATGTGCTTGGTTAGGGGGAGACTTTTCTCACATTGATAATGATTTATTTCATTATGTTTATTTACATTGCCTATGGGCACAAATATTTATTACCATGGTTATTTTTATTTCAGCATTTAATTTATTGTTATGTTGTATATTCATTGACATGTCATTGACAAGGGCGGTATTTAGCCAAATGAACGAGGCGGTATTTAGCCAAATGAACAAGGCGGTATTAAGCCAAATAAATGGGGCGGTATTTAGCCATAGTTCACGGCGGTGTGCCAAAGTACGATATTGACCAAAAGGGTATGTGGCGGTTTGCTACGGTCAATATCAAGGTTTATTGCTTATGAGGTTTTATCAAGGCAATTAGATCAAAGGTTAATCGATCTGGACCGACATGAAATAATATTTTAATATATACATGTCTCTAAGCGATTCATATCATTAAGTAGACCCTTGTATGTAGCTGACAGAAGGTAATACACTAGATATGTTGGAGTATTTTCTGCTGTTGCTCGACATTGGTAGGCTTGATGAGTGGATCAAAGTTTGATGACGGTTTGTTATGTAATAGGATTCCATGGCCACACTTTTCGATCGTGGTTTTATAATTAATCTAGCCCAAGTGGGAGATTGTTAGATTCCTGTTGTGTGGGCTTGATCAATTACCTAACTAGTTGTTAAGTTGGAGTTCAATTACTGGTTTGACCGGTTCAGGTCTGGTTCGTCACTGGTTAGAGACTACCAACTTGGTCCACTGTGGGAATGGTTCTGGGTTAGGGATATTATTATAAATACTATGGTTAGGGTCCCCGCAGCCATTGGTTTTATCTCTCTGTTGCTCCCATACGCACAGAGGAAAAATGGATCCCAAGGAGACTGTGGAAAACTCTAATCAAGGCATTCAAGCTACAGGAAATGGTCAAAAATCAATCTACAGCAAATGGTATGTGTTCTATCATCTCTTTTAATGCCCATTGTATTCTAGTTATCTGTGTGGTGGATTCATTAGGGATCAAGGGAAATCCCATGGGAATAACCCTAACTTGCATTAACAATTCTAACAAAGTAATCCCCCCACACTTCTGGAGCAGTCTATAGAGTGTGGTCCTGCATTACAGAGATGAGTCTCACTCCTATGAATTCCCCCCTATATGGGGTAGTTACCAGTGGAAAGATCTACCGACAGTTTGGTGTCAGGGACCTGAGGGTGATGGACCTTGAATGACACTGAGAGGGGGGGGGGTGAATCAGTGTAATAACTTTTCCCTTGATTTTTCTTTGCTGCCCAGTGATGTTTATGAAATAAAATTGTTCCACACACAACCATATGCAAATCTATCTCGCAACCACTCAGTGGCCAGGTTTACCAGATTTACACACCCATCCTGCAATTCATTCCACGCACTTCACAAAATATATAATCAAAATATACCACAACATAGAAGGGTTACGTGGTTTACCACCACAGTGTGTGATGGCTAATCCACGGAGTAATGCCCAATGGGCTCCGTATTTACTCAATACTTAACTTTTAGCCCTTTACAGGACAAGGATACTCACCCTATGTTTTCTCAGCATAAAACTAAGAGGGCAAACATTACCAAAATTCAGGCATAAAGCCAGTGTCCAGCACCCACTGAACACACCACAAATAATATCCTTTTGGGGCTTATAGTGATGCCCTACAATTAAATCTCACAAGCTAGATAGGTATTCCACTAATTTTTCTTTTCACCTATACAAGCATACATTGCATAAAAATTATCTAAAGAGTTAGGGAATGAGAAAATCTCACAAGCGATTTTTTTCTGACAACTGACGACGTTCCTCTTCTTCTGATAATCAATCAATCCCTTGTCATATGCAGAGAAGCTCCACCATCCTTCAAAAATCACAGCAGTACATCGACATGGGCACGAATAGAGAGGATGAGTGATAGTTTTCAATTCCCCAAAACAAAAATCATCAAAAATTAAGAAAATAAAGCTTTTTCTTCAAAAATGCCTCTCTGCCTCTGTTTCATGTGGCCAACAACCACTCTAACCATTCTCAATAGAAAGAGAATGAAAAACCTAGCTCGGTGCAATTTGGATCGTCGGATTTGGCCTCCGAATGATCAAGTTATGGCAAAAACAAGTTCGGCCATTAAAAAAATTTGAAATGGAATCTTTAAGCCTCATTTGATGCACCTGCGAAGCACCGTAGCCGCGCCGCACCGTCTGGGTGTCGCGCTCTGATTGGCTGAGGAGGGAATCAACTCAATCAACCGTCGGATCAGAGTAGAAAAGGCGGGATCGAACCTGATCCCTCAGATCTGAATAATCTGTGCTCCGAAAGTCGGCTTGAACGACAGCCTTTAGATCAGGATATGTCCCGCTTCCGTATTGCGCGTGCGTCACACATAATCACGGCTCTACTCCCATGTGGCGCGGCGCATTTCTTTAAAATGCCTCCGTCGAATCAGAATACTCGCGGGAGTATCTGACGCATCTGATGCATATATACACAATCCCGCCTCTATCTGGACCGTTCAATAAACATCAACCCTTCATAGCTTCATCTGGACCACCGATTTGAGATATTCTCAGTAGTAAAAAGACCATATTGCCCCTACAAAATCTGACAATGGCCTCTGTAACTTTTGCCATTGTTAAACTTGCTACAGAGTCGATTTTCCAGAGAGGTTTTCTCTCTCCTGGAAAATCGTCGAACACCTGGTGGGGAGGGGCACGACATGCGGGAGAAGGGACTAGCGCGCGCGCGGGCCTTGCGGGCTGTGCGCGATGGTGCCATGCGGGCTGGCCTGCTTGGCCTGCCTGCTGTGGTGCCATGCGGCTGGCCTGCTGGGCTTGCCTTGCTGTGGCGCCATGCGGCTGGCCTGCTGGCTGGCTGCCTTGGCCCTCGGCCAGGCTGGCTGCCTTGGTGGCATGCCACCTTGGTGGGTCCCACTTTCTCTCTCCTCTTTCTCTCTCTTCTGATTCTCTCTCCTCTTTCATGCTTCACATCACCTGTAATAAAGCCGCATTGCCTGTTTCACTGCCATATTGCCTGTAGGGTCCGCAGACACTCTCTCTCATCAAACTTGACCCAGTTAGCCCAATTTGCCAACAATTACAATATGAAGGCCAATAATCTCCCCCTTTGGAATTGTTGACAACTACTCAATCCCTACTCAATCCATAGACATTTCTCTCCATTTGACAACAAGAACAAAGGGATTTGCCACATAGGAGTGCCCACCGCATCTTCCCAATCCTATGGACGCTCCAAAACATAAACCCAACACCATAGTAACACAAAAAAAAATACCAATAGACTCCCCCTGAGTCCTATATAGGGAGAAAAAAATAGAATAACCATACACTGCTCCCCTTCACTCCAAACTCCTCAATGCTTGGGGAGGATAACCACTCCCAACTTCTGTCTCAAGTTGCCAAACTGTTCTTTGGGAGGAGGCTTTGTGAAGATATCTGCAATCTGCTCTGCTGTAGGAATGAACTCTAACTGAACTTCTCCTTCCAAAACCTTTTCTCTCAAGAAGTGATACCGAATGGCTATGTGCTTCGTCCTGGAGTGCATAACTGAATTTTTAGAGATATTTATAGCACTAGTGTTGTCACAAAACATTGAAATAGGCTTGTCTGACACAATGCCTAAATCCTTCAACATTTGTTTCATCCACAAAACCTGTGTACAACATGAGGTAGCTGCAATGTATTCTGCCTCTGCTGTAGACAATGAGACTGACTCTTGTTTTTTTACTATGCCAAGCCACCAAATTTCTACCCAGATAGAAGGCACCTCCACTAGTGCTCTTCCTATCATCAACACAACCTGCCCAATCTACATCTGAGTAGGATGACAAAACCAGATCCTTACTTTTTGCATACCAGAGACCATACTCCATTGTCCCCTTCAAGTATCTGAAGATCCTCTTCACAGCTACCACATATGTCTCCTTTGGGCCAGCTTGAAATCTAGCTATCATGCACACAGACTGAAGAATATCTGGTCTAGTAGCAGTCAAGTAGAGCAGACTTCCAATCATTGACCTGTACATAGTATTATCAACTGATGGAGAGTCATCATCTTGGCTCAACTTACAATTAGTCATCATAGGTGTGCTTAATGGTGTGCAATCCTCCATTGTGAACTAATCCTCCATTGTGAACTTTTTCAACATCTCTTTCACATACTTGGTCTGAGATAAAAAGAATCCATCCTTCAACTGACTGATCTGCAGATCCAAAAAATAAGAAAGTTCACCAATCATGGACATTTCAAATTCATTCTGCATTCTCTGAGCAAAATCCTTACATGACTCATCTTTGTGACCTGCAAAAATGATGTCGTCTACATACACAACCACAACTGTCTGACTACCATCAACAGATTTGACATACAAGTTGCTATCTACCAGTCCCTTCTTGAAACCCAATTGACAGAGATAAGTGTCCAGCCTTGAATACCATGCTCTTGGTGCTTGCTTCAACCCATACAATGCTTTTCTCAGTCTACAAACAAGTGTAGGGTCTTCACTCAGTTGAAATCCTTCTGGTTGCTCTATATACACCTCTTCTTCCAAGTCACCATTCAGAAAAGCTGACTTGACATCCATCTGATAAACTTTGAAATTTTTGTGTACAGCAAATGCAAGAAACATCCTGATTGCTTCCAACCTAGCAACAGGAGCAAATGTTTCTTCAAAGTCAATGCCCTCAACCTGAGCATATCCTTTACAAACCAATCTGGCCTTGTTCCTTACAATTTTTCCATCTTCATTGAGTTTGTTCCTGTAGACCCATTTAGTACCAATAACATTCTTATCTGTAGGCCTTGCCACCAATTCCCAAGTTTTATTTTTCTCTATTTGATCCAACTCTTCATTCATTGCTTTGAGCCAACTTGCATATTCACATGCCTCTGCAACTGATTTTGGTTCAATGTGAGATAATAAAGAATACATTTTTTTTGGTTGTCTCACCTTCCTTGTTTACATACCAGCTGATGGATCACCAAGAATTAATTGGTCAGGATGATTCTTTTTTACTCTGCTTGAGCCACTTTTGTTCTGCCTATCTGCCTCTGAATCTGAGTGCTCTTCTCTTTCTTCTGTCTCAACCACAGCTCTCTGTCTTGGCACATTTGTAACATCCTGCTCCTTTTCTGTTTCATTGTCATTCTACTCACTGTCCAGGTCTTCAAAAATAGGAACCTCATTATTTGATCCTGTAGGAGAATTATTGTGCTCATCAACTCTCACATCTGCACTTTCAACAATTTTACCTAGTTTTTTATTATAGCATTTGTAAGCTTTGCTAGAGGTAGAGTAGCCAAGAAATATTCCTTCATCAGCCCTATCATCAAACTTTCTTAGACCATGACTGGTGTTCTTGATATAACACTTACTACCAAACACCTTGAAGTGCTTTGCTGTGGCCTTCTTACCAAACCATAGTTCATAGGGTGTCTTGTCTTCATGTGGCCTCAACATACACCTATTCTGAACATATATTGTTGTATGCACTGCTTCTCTCCAGAATTTATTCCCCATGTCATTTTTAGTTAACATAGTCCTGGCCATCTCTTGAACAATTATATTCTTTCTTTCTGCAACACCATTTTGCTGTGGTGTTCTAGGAGCTGAAGTCTGTCTCTTGATGTCATTCTCAGAACAATACTCTGCAAAGTCTATCCAGGTGTACTCTCCTCCCCTGTCAGATCTCAAACACTTGATTTTCTTCCCTGTCTCATTTTCAATTTGAGTTTTGAAGATCTTGAATCTAGCCAGAGCTTTTGACTTATGTTTCAGAAACATTACCCAAGTCATTCTAGAGTAGTCATCTATAAACAGAATGAAGTACATTTCTCCTGCAATGCTCTGTGTTCTCACTGGCCCACATAAATCTGTATGAATTATCTCCAATGGTTGAGTAGTGTGGTATTCCTTAGGCTTGAATGATGTTCTTGTCTGCTTCCCCTTCTGACAAGATGCACAGATATCATTGGAAGGCTTTTTCAATGAAGGAATGTCTCTTACAGCATTCTTGTTGGATATTTTTGACAGATTTTCAAAACCAATATGTCCTAATCTTCTATGCCATAACCATGTTTCCTCTTCTTGACTCATCATACAATTCTCTTCAAAATCTTCAGACAAAATGTAGAGGTTTCTATGAGTTCTTTTTCGCCATCAACTTTCCACTATTAGACCTTCGGATCTCACATCCTTGATCATTAAAATTTACATTGTGACCCCTATCACAAATCTGACTGACACTCAATAAGTTATGTTTCAAACCTGAAACATAGAGAACATCATGAGATTTTATATTTCCATTAATGAGGCTGATGCTTCCCTTTCCAACTATCTTCGCACCATCATTGTTGCCAAATTTAACTGAACCTCCTTCATAATGTTGAAGCTTCAAAAGCCTATTAATGTCTCCAGTCATATGACTTGAACATCCACTGTCAAGAATCCATAGTGTAGAGCTGTCTTGTGCTTTAAAAGCTGTCTGCACAACCAAAGAGCTGTCTCTTTCTGTTCTGTCCCTCTGAACCCAAACTCTCTTCTGTGATGATGCCTTCTCAACATGTTTCTTCTTTGGAACCTCTCTTCTTGTTCTGCTATGCTGTCTCTGTAAAGGTGGCATAGGGGGAAAGATGGTTCTACAATTCCTTGCTACATGCCCAAAGTTGTGACAGTTGTAACACTCAACAAACTTCTCTTCAAGGGGAGCAAATTGATTTCTACTCTCAAATTTTACATCTCTCATGTTGAATTTGCAGGTAGCAATTTTATGTCCAAAGTTGTTACATCTGTAGCAGTAACCCTGAAAATAAGGTCTTGATCTTGCAGTTGCCATGTATCTCATCTGTCTTTGTGGTGCACTGGGATAGTTTTCTTTGTAGAAATTGTCATACTCCATTCTCTTGCCTTGCCATGCATTTTGTCTTGGCCTTGCATAGTTAGTCGTAGGAAGAGGAATTTTTTTTCCTCCTTGACAATGAACTATAGGGTCCTTACCCTTTTCATTTTCCTTTACAAAAGATATGGGCCCTTTTCCCTTTGAGTTGGAAATTTTTGATGTCTCTCCTTTATCAAAACCAAGGCCAAACTTTATGTGGGAAGGTCTTTGAGCATTGATAATCCTGTCAAGCTTATTACTACTAGGATGCACTGAAGTAGAATTATTTAAATCCTCATGTTGAGATAATTTTTGTTGTCTCTCAACCTCTTCTTTTTCATACTCTGCTACTTTTGTCTTTAGAAGAGTAAAATCATTCTCAAATTCTTCAAATCGATCAACCATAGGAAGTTGTTCTTCAAGTTGAACTTTCAAACTTGCATTCTCATTCAACACCATGGAGTAGTCTACAGATGCCTGTTTAAGCTGAGTATTGAGACTTTCTATAATTTTCTTCAACTCTTCATATTGAGCTTTCAGTTCTTGAATCACTTGCTTTTGCTTTTTGGCTTCTTGAGAGGCAAGCTTGTTATGCTTTCTTTCCTTTTTGTGCTCCTTCATGGCTGCCACAAGTTCTTCCTCAAAGTTTATCTCACCTTCTTCATCACTGCTTGAAAATTTATCTTCATTGTCTCTTTCTTCATCACCACTTGAGAAAGAATTCATAATTTTTTCTTCATTGCTTTTTGAGGAGAATTTTCCTTTATCTGAGTTCTTCTCTTGATCTTCAACATAAATCATGAACAAAGCCTCACTAGGCTCATCTTCAGATATTTCATCAGAGTCATCATCTGAAGTTTCAGTGCTTCTTTTAGAGATAAAACTCTTTTTGTTGTTGGACTTGTTTTTCTTGAAGTTATAATTTTTCTTTCATTTAAACTTGTTTTTTCTATCTTCTTCATCATCACTGTCAAACTTACTCTTCATTGGGCATTTTGCAGCGAAGTGTCCAACTTTACCACAATTGAAGCATTTGAATGGAAGCTTGTTTTTATATTTTCCTGTACCCTTTTTCAATTTCCTAGTGAAATGAGCTGTGGCCTCATCTTCACTTTCTTCCTCAATTTGTTTCTCAGAAATTTTCAGCTTCTTCATAGCCTTGAAAGCTACTTGCTTGTCTACAGTAGTTCCAGGGTCTATTCTCATCTCAAAAGCTGTCAATGCTCCATGTATTTCATCTATGGTGACTTCATCCAAATCCTTAATTTCTTCAAGAGCAGAAACCTTTGATTTATACTTGGATGTGAGAGATCGTAATATTTTTTGACAAACAACAGAACCTTTTAAGTTTTCACCAAGTCCTCTGATGGAGTTAACCACTTTATTCACTCTGTTCATGTATTGATCAACAGTTTCATCCTCATTCATTTTCAAATTTTCAAACTGAGCCCTGAATGTTTGTAGTTTCACTTTCTTGATTTTCTTGTCTCCTTCATAGATATTTATCAGTCTATCCCAGACCTCCTTTGCAGTCTTGCAATCCATGACCTTGGATAATTCACTGTTTGTCAGACCACCTTGAATGGCATTGAGTGTCTTTCTGTTATTCTCAAAATTCTTTTTGTCTGTTGCACTAGGAGTAACTGTATCATGTGGAGTGTAGCCAATTTCAACTGCAGCTCAAACATCAAACCCAAGTGATCCCACATAAATCTCCATTCTCCTTTTCCAAAAAACAAAGTCTGTACCATCGAACAATGGTGGTTTATGTGAACCTTCCCCTGGTGCCATTGTTACCCTCTGATCTCTCAGATGCTGATTTAGCTGTTACTGAGCCTGGCGCTCTGATACCAATTGATGGACCTTGAATGACACTGAGAGGGGGGGGGGTGAATCAGTGTAATAACTTTTCCCCTGATTTTTCTTTGCTGCCCAGTGATGTTTATGAAATAAAATTATTCCACACACAATCGTATGCAAATCTACCTCGCAACCACTCAGTGGCCAGGTCTACCAGATTTGCACACCCATCCTGCAATTCATTCCACACACTTCACAAAATATATAATCAAAACATACCACAATACAGAAGGGTTACGTGGTTCACCACCACAGTGTGTGATGGCTAATCCACGGAGTAATGCCCAATGGGCTCCGTATTTACTCAATACTTAACTTTTAGCCCTTTACAGGACAAGGATACTCACCCTATTTTTTCTCAGCATAAAACTAAGAGGGCAAACATTGCCAAAATTCAGGCATAAAGTCAGTGTCCAGCACCCACTGAACACACCACAAATAATATCCTTTTGGGGCTTATAGTGATGCCCTACAATTAAATCCCACAAGCTAGATAGGTATTCCACTAATTTTTCTTTTCACCTATACAAGCATACAGTGCATAAAAATTATTTAAAGAGTTAGGGAATGAGAAAATCTCACAATCGATTTTTTTTCTGACAACTGACGACGTTCCTCTTCTTCTGATAATCAATCAATCCCTTGTCATATGCAGAGAAGCTCCACCATCCTTCAAAAATCACAGCAGTACATCAACATGGGCACGAATAGAGAGGATGAGTGATAGTTTTCAATTCCCCAAACCAGAAATCATCAAAAATTAAGAAAATAAAGCTTTTTCTTCAAAAACGCCTCTCTGTCTCTGTTTCACCCGGCCAACAGCCACTCTAACCATTCTCAATAGAAAGAGAATGAAAAACCTAGCTCGGTGCAATTTAGATCGTCGGATTTGGCCTCCGGATGATCAAGTTATGGCAAAAACAAGTTCGGCCATTAAAAAAATTTGAAATGGAATCTTTAAGCCTCATTTGATGCACCTGCGAAGCACCGTAGCCGTGCCGCGCCGCCTGGGTGTCGCGCTCTGATTGGCTGAGGAGGGAATCAACTCAATCAGCCGTCGGATCAGAGTAGAAAAGGCGGGATCGAACCTGATCCCTCAGATCTGAATAATCTGCGCTCCGAAAGTCGGCTTGAACGACAGCCTTTAGATAAGGATCTGTCCCGCTTCCGTATTGCGCGTGCGTCACACATAATCACGGCTCTGCTCCCATGTGACGCAGCGCATTTCTTTAAAATGCCTCCGTGGAATCAGAATACTCGCGGGAGTATCTGACGCATCTGATGTATATACACATGATCCTGCCTCCATCTGGACCGTTCATTAATCATCAACCCTTCATAGTTTCATCTGGATCGCCGATTTGAGATATTCTCAGTAGTAAAAAGACCACATTGCCCCTGGGAAATCTGACAATGGCCTCTGTAACTTTTGTCATTTGTTAAACTTGCTACAGAGTCGATTTTCCAGAGAGGTTTTCTCTCTCCTAGAAAATCGTCGAACACCTGGTGGGGAGGGGCGCGGCATGCGGGAGACGGGACCAGCGCGCGCGCAGGCCTTGCGGGCTGTGCGCGATGGTGCCATGCGGGCTGGCTTGCTTGGCCTGCCTGCTGTGGTGCCATGCGGCTGGCCTGCTGGGCCTGCCTTGCTGTGGTGCCATGCGGCTGGCCTGCTGGCTGGCTGCCTTGGCCCTCAGTCAGGCTGGCTGCCTTGTGGCATGCCACCTTGGTGGGTCCCACTTTCTCTCTCCTCTTTCTCTCTCTTCTGATTCTCTCTCCTCTTCCATGCTTCACATCACCTGTTACAAAGCCACATTGCCTGTTTCACTATCATATTGCCTGTAGGGTCCGCAGACACTCTCTCTCATCAAACTTGACCCAGTTAGCCCAATTTGTCAACAATTACAATATGAAGGCCAACAGAGGGCATATACTTTGTTGTATCCAAATTGTCTCCTGTCGACCTGTCATCTACTAAGGACTGGATTTCAGCCGGCCCACCTCCCCATGTATTGGCAGGCGGACAGACTGATCCCCAAGCCTTGAGATCAGCCGCAAGAGCCTCCGGCCGTAGGAGACGATTTGAATCCTCTACTTCGTTAGGTTGTCATGTATCTTCACGTTGAGTCAACCATGACAGGCAACTCGGTGATGGGCCCCACCTAAAAATTTTTATAGCCATTGACAACTTTCAATTAGCTTGCAACCTTAAATAATGCATTAGTTTGTTCACTTCTCAAATCTTGTAAATATTTGGAAATCCCTTCATTTAATAATTTTATTTTAAACTATTCAAAGGTGAAATTTTTCTTGCAAAGAAGTAGATGGTTTGGACCAAGCCGTTTAATCACGTGTTGGATCAAGGTTCTTTTTTTCTCCTTTTTTAAATCTAATGTCCAGTCTGTTCCCATTTTCCCTGTAAAATTTCCCGCTAAAGTCTGAATCTACCTCTCATATTCAAATTACTATTAAAAATAAAAAAGACAAAATAAGAAAAAATCCAAACTTTTTAGCGACCTATTAATCCCATAATCCAGACATGGGATCCACGTTCATTCGACTGCCAACCGCATCAATCCGAATCAGGTAGAACCTAAGAAATTGGATTCGTAAAGAAGAAACAAATATTTCCCAAATATATGAATTTTACAGTTTTGTACTTTTGTGGCATTGGTTTTTTGTTATTTTATTTAAAATGAAATAATAATGAAAAAATAATTAAACTATATCTAATGGGTCCCACACTCTAGAGGTGGGTCCCACACTACATTGATTATAATAAGATTTTACATAGAGTACATGTGCATGTTGGTGATCCAAACTCATTAGGTAGAGGATTGCAGAAATTGCTGGAATCGGATCATGCTAGTCAATACAAAAGATGTCGTGAGTCTCGTGACTCCTAAATCCTGACATGCATACAAAAAAATAAATAAATAAAAGGAAAATTTTCAGTTATCACTCAAAAAGAATTGACCAAATCACCTACCACCCAAGTTAGACAAGCGTTAGTCTATTTACTGACAGGAAAAAATTAAAATTGTGTGTGGACGTTTATACCCTTGTCATTTAAAAAATAAAAATAAAAGGAGAAACTGAAACAAATGAACTCGAACATGTTGAAGCTGTTCTTTCAATGAACACAGCAGTAATAGATATTATGCCTGTAATGATGAAATCAAAACACTGAAAATAGAAAACAAAATTTAAGGTTTTAGAAGAAATTAAAGTGAGTATATATACCAAGAAATTATCGAGATCATGTTTCTCATGTTGATGATGATGATGATGACGATGGTGGGAAGCATAAGAACGAAGGAGATGATGAGCATGCTCGAGCTGCGCATCGATGAGAGGTAAATGATCGATTGGAGTAGCTACACGAAGACACCCAACATGTGATGAACTTGATATGACACTGAGAGGGGGGGGGGTGAATCAGTGTCTGAAAATTCTCTCTAATTATTTCACTACTGTCCAGAGCTGATGGAGATATATACTTTTACACACACACAAGCGTATGTAAATCTATCTTGCTACCACTCAGTGACCAGGTCTACCAGATTTGCACACCCATTCTGCAAGCCATTCCACACTCCAAAATATATAGGAAAATAAAGACAGTCTACAACACAAGATATACGTGGTTCACCAACACAATGTGTGATGGCTAGTCCACGGAGTAATGCCCAATGGGCTCCGTATTTACTCAACACTCAACTTTTAGTCTTTTATAAGACAAGGATACTAACCCTAGGTTTTCCTAGTATAAAACTGAGAGGGCGCACCAATGCCAAGATTCAGGCTTAATAGCCAGTGTCCAACACCCACTGAACACACCACGCTCAACCCGCACCCACAGGAAGCAAATAACAATTTTTTAGACTTATAATTATGCCTTACAATTTTTCCCTCACTAGCTAGGTATTCAATAATTTTCACCTACACTAGCATACAATATATAGAAAGCAACAAATAGATAGGGAATTGAAAAACCTCACAACTGCTTTCGAATGGCCATCAATATCTCTGAAGCTTCACACTGCCCTCAGGTACTCTCTAACAGTCTTCAATGATGATAGAGATCGATTTACAGAGCACACCTCGCTTACAGGCTTCCAATCTCTTCCACATAACCCATAATCACCATGAATGTAAACATAAATGCTCTACTGACCTCTCATAGGGATTTAACACTCCATTGATGCACAGAGAAGAGGTAGTTGGTGATTGCTCACTCCCACAGGGCACAAAACACTAAAATCTTTCTCTCTACCTTCAAAATACTCTTTTCAATTTTTCTCTTTAATACTTCGACTCCCAACGGCATCCAATGTATAGAGAATCCGAAAATATGGAAACTGCAACTTCAACGGATCGATTTGGAGCTCATATGAGAAAGTTATGGCAGTTTGAAGTTCGACTAGTAACAAATAAGGAAAGAGAATCTTTCCAAACCATACTTGCACCTGCGCCACACCGTAGCCGCGCTGTCGCTGCGCTGTCGAGATTTGATTCGCTGGATCAAGAATCTTCTTTGGTGACCGTCAGATCATCTGCAAAAAGGCGGGATTTAAATCAAGCCATTCGATCAGAACTTATCGCATCAAGTGCGTTCGGCTTCGATCGTGACCGCAGGATCTGGATCAACCGCGGCGCCTCACGGTATGCGCGCTACACCAAGTCAAAGCGCTACTTGCATGTGACGTGGCGCAATCTGTTAACTTGCGGTTGGCCAATCACAGTCTGCGCGGGAGCATCTAGGCGCGTCAGACAAGTCACACCATAGCCCGCACATTCTCGGACCGCCGGATGAGGATCAGAACCTCGTGGCTCTTTCTTGACTGCGGATCTTGCATCTAACCCTTTGTAACTTGACGAAAATGCCACGAATGGTGCCTCTCTCCTGGCATTTTGTCGAACACTTGGTAGGCCCTTGCTGGGGGAGCGGCTAGGGGCCTTGCGCACCCATGCCATGCGCGGCAATGGGCTTGCAGGCCTTGCTGCCTTGCGAGCTTGCTGCTGTGCTTGGTGCTTGGCCTGCAGCCTAGGCAATGCCTTGCGACTGTTGTGCTGCTGCATGGCTGGCCTGCTGGTTGTGCCATCGGCTGGCCATGTGGCTGGCCATGTGGTGTCGCGACAAGTCCTCGGCCAAGCTGGCCCTTAGTGGGTCTCACCCACTGTTTCTCTCTCCTCATGCTCTCTTCATTTTTTATGCTTCAGAAGATCTTCATTTAATGCTTCAAGATACCGCAACACTGCCTCACCATCAGAAACTCAGACACATCATCAAAGAAACTGTGCCACATCACCAGTGGGGTCCACATACACTCTCTCTCATCAAACTTGATGTAGAATGCCATTTAACTTGCTGCAAGCCATCTGAGACACACTATAAGAGATGTCGAACACTGTAAAACCCAACTACGAGGTTGCTTGAGGTTGCTCCAGCTTTGCCACTGCACTAACACTCTTTCTCCTACACTAACACTCTCTCTCCTCATTTCTCTGACTGAATGCTCATAAACACTGTCACATCAGCCAAGTTACCAACAATGATAACATAAAATCTAACAATTTCCCCCTTTGGAATTGTTGGCAACTCATTCTGCACATTCAATCTTTTTCTCCCTTTGACAACAAATACAAAGGGGCATGCCACATAGGAGTGCCCACCGCATCTTTCCAATCCTATGGGCCCAAAAAATAAATAGACCATCATATAAAAACATCACAGGACTCCCCTTAAGTCCAACATAAGGAGATGAAGGATAACAAACATATGCATACACCACTCAACATATAAATACCATAGAACTCCCCCTAAGTCTATCATCGGGAGCAAAAGGATATAGCAAATAAGCACTGCTCCCCCTCACGCCAAGCACCTCACTGCTTGGTGAGCATGGTCATGCATGAATCTTCGACACTCTTTGTCAGAGTGTATAAATTCCTTGAGGTTCTTTGTCCTAAAGCCACAATCTTGCCACTGTTAACTCTTTTGATCTCACATCCCTATTTGTTGAGGATCACTTCATGCCCTCTGTCACAAATCTGACTGATGCTGAGAACATTGTCCTTGAGTCCTGACACATAAACCACATTATGGAGTTTTACCTTTTCATTGTTGATGTTGATAGAACCCTTTCCAGTTACCTTGGCCCCATCATTGTTTCCAAACTTCACTATACCTACCTCATACTGCTGAAGCTCTTGAAACATTTTCTTGTCACCAGTCATGTGACTAAAGCATCCATTGTCGAGTATCCAAGGAGACGGCTTGTCTTGTGTCTTGAGAGTTGTCTCGAAGCATACAACATCATTACTTTGACCTTCTACAAAATCTGCAATGAATTTCTTTTTCCACACTTTTCTAACAACTGGTGGAATCTTTTTGTTCATTGTCTGCTTAGCCTTTCTTTGACCACTCTCCTTTTGCTATGATACTTTTTGAGGTATTTTTCCTACAACTCTTTGTCGAGGTGGTGTGAATGGAAAAATGGTTCTACACTCACTTGCAATATGCCCATAATTATGACAATTGTAGCACTCAACAAAAAAAATTTTCAAGGGAAATATATTGATTTCTGCTTTCAAATCTGACTTTTCTCATGTTGAATTTGCAGTAGCTATCTTGTGAGCATAAGCATTGCATTTATAACAATATCCCTGAAAATAAGATTTTGGCCTAGAAGGTGCCATGTACCTCATCTGTCTCTGTGGTGCATTGGGATAATTTCTTCTATAGAAGTTACGCTGCTTCACTCTCTTACCTTGTCTTGCATTAGTAGTCTGTGGAATAGGAACATGATTTTCTTCTTGAACATAAATCATATGAGCTTTGCCCTTTCCACTCTCTTTCAAAAAAACGATGGGACCTTTCTTCTTTGAGTTGGCACTATTAGAAGTCTCTCCCTTATCAAAACCAAGACCAAATTTAACATTGGAAGGTCTTTGAGAATTTATAATGCCATCTAGCTTGCTGCTACTAGGGTGCACTGGAGTGTTACTTGGCTCATCAGGTTGAGTTAATTTTTATCGTCTCTCAAGCTCTTCTTCTTCAAACTCAATTACTTTTGCCTTCAGAATTGCAAACTTCTTTTCGTACTCTTCACATTGATTAATCACAGTAGATTATTCTTCTAGTTGAGCTTTCAAAGCTACATTCTCTGTTATTAACCTGGAATGATCTGCAGATGTCTGTGTGAGCTGAGTCTTGAGATTGTCAATAATTTTCTTGGACTCTATATCTTGAACTCTCAAGTCTTGAATTAGCTGTTTCTGCTTTTTAAGTTCTCTTGAGACAAACTTGTTATTCTTCCGTTCCTTGTTAAGTTCCTTCATAGTTGCTTGAAACTCTGCATCAAAATTTATTTTGCCTTCTTCATCACAGCTTGAGCTTGATTCTTCATTCTCATCTTCTTCAATGCTGTTTGAGGTAAATTCTTTATTTTTGTTCTCTTCCCGTTCTTCAAGGAAAACCATGAATAAAGCCTCACTAAACTCACCCTCTGAAGTATCGTCTGAGTTATCATATGAAGTGTCACTGTTCCTTTTGGAAATAAAGATTTTTCCTTTAGGCTTGTTCTTCTTGAAGCTCTTGGCCTTGTAACTATCATTGTTGTCATCTTCATCATCACTATCAAATTTATTCTTCTTTGGATATTTTACAGCAAAGTGTCCAACCTTACCACAATTGAAGCACTTGAATGGGAGTTTATTCTTGTACCTTCCTGTACCCTTCTTCAATTTTCTAGTAAAGTGAGTTGTGGTTTCATCTTCACTTTCTTCTTCATCTGGATTTTTAGAAATTTTCAGCTTCTTCATAGCCTTGAAAGCTACCTGCTTGTCACTAGTAGTTCCTGGATCAACTCTCATCTCAAAAGCTGTCAAGGCTCCATGAATCTCATCAATAGTGACTTCTTCTAAATCCTTAATCTCTTCAAGAGCTGATACTTTTGATTCAAATTTAGGAATAAAAGTGTAAGACCCGTATCGAACTTGTCACACCCCAATTCTACACTATTCAGAATGATGTGATGAACTGCTAATAAACCAACGATTCAACCAGAATCTCAAATAGGCTATCCCCGCGTTAACTGAACCTCCATACATCCATGTCATAATCAGAGTAAATACACAATAGCAGAAGTCTTATAATAAAATGAACTGAGAAACTAAATGTTATTAATAATTTAATAGTAAATTATTCTGTATTCAACTGAGACATAAATATTAAATATCAAATACATGTCTGAATAAAATCCAATTAAAGAAACCTATAAACTATCTAATCAAATACACACGAGTTGCACTCACAAGAGGAGTCGTGTGTATCCTCTTCAGCTCCAGCTTTCATCGCCGCTACCGTGCCGTACGCAGAAGCATTTATATAATCTTCAACCGTATAACCTGCATCATCAACTAAAAATATTCGACGTCGAGGGGTGAGCACACATCACGGCTCAGTGAGTAGCCAAAACAATGCAACAATACATATGCATGTAAAAAGTCAATTTATATCTTTGGTCCGGTTTAAAGTTTACAGTATGCAATAGAAAGGTTTAGGTAGCCAAAGGTCGCGTTTATTGACTCCGCCTCTATACACGAGTGTGTGACGTTACCCGAAGATCACGTTTATCGTCAACTCACATGCACCCAATCATGAACATTATATAACAAATGTTACGTTTATTGCTATATTGTGCCATACCAACACGTAAGCCCCTGTTGGCGAGGGCTGCAAACTGGGCTCGCAACTAACCAATCCTAATGCCAAACAGTGTATCCAAGGCCTCACCCCAGCATCCCCTCAAAATGTCCATAGAGATAGAGCTAAGGCCCCCTGGTAGAGTCAGAGACTACAAGGACCGAGACCACCTCCCCTGATACTCTACGACATAATAGTTCTGCTAAAGTAATGGCGATACGACGATGTCAATGCACAAGACTTGAGTTAGAGATAGAGCTAAAGTGTTGAGACCCACCAACGATTAACGTTTATTGACGTTCTCATCACACCTCCCCTGATACTCGCTCGCATCAAGCACATCAACCACACACATACAAGCACATGCCTATTCCTATCATCATCATCATCATCATCATCATGTTATAAACAATAAAGTAAATATGCATGAACAAGTAATAGAAATATTGGATGGCATGCTGTATGCACATTACAAACATATTCGCATAGAATCAAGCATAGCATAGGACTCAAGAAATAGAAAACAGTTTATTATTAACCAATTTAGTTTGGGGTTAAGGGTTCCTCACCTTAGCTTGCTATAAAATATTTTTTCCAAGCTTTAGAATCACCTTTACAGTGTTATTATATTGCTAGAAGACCTAACAAAGTCGATAGAATTTAATTAGAATTTATTCAGAATTAAAAACTACTCTGTTAACTGAGGGTCGGAGGTAGGGTCGATGCTAGGGTCGATGGGTCTATCGACCCTTCCCTCTTTCTGGACTTCCCGAATGCTGAGGGTCGATGGTCAGGAACACCTAGGGTCGTATGATCATCGACCCTCGGTGCGACCCTCTGTGCACTTTGGTCTAATTTCCACTTTTTAGTCCATTCTTCGTGTTCGGGGTCCTATGGCTTGCTCCTACATTCCATTCTACATTCATTCCATGGTCTAAAACCTTGTATAATCCATCTAAATAGTTTTCATGCATTCTCCTATGGTTTTCCACGAAAACCTAACCATAGATTGATGGTTTGGGTTTCTCCGAGATCACACTCTCAACAATTACTAACCTAAGGTCTGTAGAAATTCATGGAATTAGTATCCATACCTGAGAAGATAACTTTTTCTCTGAAATTCTTCTCCCTTTTTGCTAAGTTCTCTTCCTTCCCTTTCTTCTTCCTCTTTTCCTTCTCCTCTCTTTCTCTCAATTCGATTAGGGTTGTGAAAGGAGTGAAAGTGGCTTAGGAACGTCCTTTAAATAGACTAGGAACATCCTAAATAAGTCCCATTGAGATTTGGAAAGAATCCCAATCAAAAAATATAGAAATTTCATAATTTCTATATTCGACAGAAACCGAGGGTCGATGGGAGGGTCGATGATCCCGTCGACCCTAGGGTCTTAAGCTGTCCGACCCTCCCTTCAAAACTAAGGGTCTGACTTTCTATTTTGGGAGGTCCGACCCTGCTTAGCTGGGTATGCGACCCTTCCCCTATTTTAAGTGTTTTTGGGTCGATTTGATACCTGGGATCTCGATCTCCTTTACGCCCTTGGTCCATTTGACTCGACCATAATGGGTAAACCTGGTTCAAGGTGGTAAGACCGGGTTAGATTGACACGGGTCTTACAACTCCCCCCAACTTTTAAAAATTTTGTCCTCGAAATTGTACGTACCTTCTGAATCAAATAAGTGAGGGTATTGCTTCCGCATAGCATTTTCTTCTTCCCATGTAATTTCTTCCATGTCTCTACTTTTCCATGTGACCTTAACATAGTAGATATCTTTGTTGCGTAGACGTTGAACCTTTCGACTAGTGATTTCTGTTGGTGTTACTTCAAACGTCAAATCATCAGTCAATTCCAGCAAATCCACTGTCAAAACATGCGTTGGATCCTTGACATACTACTTCAATAGGGAAATGTGAAATACGTCATGCACACTTGACATAGATGGTGGTAGTGCTAACTGATAAGCTAATTTTCCACGCTTAGCTAGAATTTCATATGACCCGACATATCTTGGACTTAGCTTCCCTTTCTGTCCGAACCTCTTCAATCCTCGCATAGGCGATACCTTCAAAAATACTTTATCACCTACGGCGAACTCCAGATCTCTTCGTCGAGTATCCGCATATTGCTTCTGACGGTTCTGAGCTATTCTCACTCTTTCCTTGATGATGTCGACCACTCGACAAGTCTCTTCAACAAATTCCGGTCCAACAATACTACGTTCTCCAACTTCATTCCAAAACAAGGGAGTTCGACACTTCCTGCCATACAGTGCTTCATAAGGTGACATCTGTATGGTAGCCTGATAGCTGTTGTTATAAGCGAACTCGATCAGTGGTAACCTTTCATCCCATGATCCCTTGAAATCAATCACACATGCTCGTAGCATATCTTCTAGAATCTGGATTGTACGTTCCGACTGTCCATCTGTCTGTGGGTGGAATGTAATACTGAACTTTAACGTTGTACCCAATGCTTTCTATCGGACACAATGCTTTCTGATACATCGTGTAACCGAACAATATTATCCACATACAGCTTTGCTAACCTTTCTAGTGTATACTGAGGTCGTATAGGTATGAAGCGAGCTATTTTAGTCAGACGGTCCACAATCACCCAAACTGCATCAACTACTCGAGGAGTCAATGGTAGTCCCGTGACGAAGTCCATAGTGATGCAGTCCCATTTCCATGCTGGTTCCGGTAATGGCTGTAACAGTCCTGCGGGTCTTTGTCGTTCGGCCTTTACTTTCAGACAATTTAGGCATTGAGACACGAACTTAGCTACATCTGCTTTCATTCCCCTCCACCAATATAGTTTCTTCAGATCATGATACATTTTTGTACTTCCAGGATGTATCAAATAGATGGTGGTATGGGCTTCTTTCATCAGTCGGTGTCTAATGTCCATACTTTCTGTTTCAGGTATACATATTCTTCCTTTGTATTTCAGTACTTTCTTTTCATCCAAGGTGAACTCAGGGTTAGTCCTACCTTTCTCAATATCTTCTTGTACTGTTCTCAGATAAGGATTTGCTTTGATAGCTGTCTTCACTTCATCCACTATATCCGGTATAATCTTCAATGCCGCGAACATATTTGAAAACCGATGAATAAACCCTTGGTTAGCTGATTCATCCGTTGTATCTATCACATACTGCTCGTTACCGTGATTGAATACCATTCCGGTGGTACACATTGCTGCGGTCGTGCTAACTTCTCCTTGAGATTTTATCATTGCTTTTCTTCTTAATGCATCCGCTACTACGTTCGCTTTTCCCGGATGATACTGGATAACACAATCATAGTATTTCAATAGTTCCAGCCATCTTCGGTGTCTCATATTCAACTCCTTCTGATTAAATAAATAAGTAAGACTTTTATGGTCCGACTTAATCTGAAATTTCTCTCCGTATAGGTAATGTCTCCATATCTTGACAACATGTACTACTGCCGCTAACTCCAAATCATGAGTGGGGTAGTTTTTCTCATGTACCTTCAACTGTCTTGAAGCATAAGCAATCACTTGCTCTCCTTGCATAAGCACACATCCTAGTCCCAGTCCCGACGCATCAGTGT
Source organism: Protea cynaroides (assembly GCA_028583415.1). Taxonomy (NCBI): domain Eukaryota; kingdom Viridiplantae; phylum Streptophyta; class Magnoliopsida; order Proteales; family Proteaceae; genus Protea; species Protea cynaroides. Next base: position 109,958,547 of record CM053276.1, read on the forward strand.
ATAAGGTAAACGTCTGTCCTGGAATAGGAATAGTCAAAATCGGGGCGGATATCAATCTGGACTTCAATGTTTGGAAGCTCTTCTCACATTTGTCTGTCCACACGAACTTTTCACCTTTCTTAGTCAAACTGGTGAGAGGTACGGCAATCCGAGAATAGTCTTCTACGAATCTCTGATAGTAACTAGCTAGACCCAGAAAACTTCTGATTTTCAAAACGCTCTTTGGTGCTTCCCACTTCACAATAGCCTCGATCTTGCTGGGATCCACTTTGATTCCTTCAGCGGATACTACATGGCCTAGAAAGGCAACTTCACTTAGCCAAAACTCGCACTTTGAAAATTTGGCATATAGCTTCTCTTTCCTTAAACGCTGTAGAGCTGCGTTTAGGTTCCTGATATGGGTTTCCTTGTGCTTGGAATATACCAATATGTCATCAATAAATACTATAACCGACGTATCCAACATATCGTGGAAAACTCGGTTCATAAGTTCCATGAACGTTGCCGGTGCATTAGCTAATCCGAAAGACATAACCAAAAATTCATAATGTCCGTATCTGGTCCTGAATGTTGTCTTTGGAATATCACCTTCTTTAATCTTTAGCTGATGATAGCCTGATCGAAGATCGATCTTAAAAAATACTCTTGCTCCTTGTAACTGATCGAACAAGTCATCGATCCGAGGTAGTGGATATCGTTTCTTGATTGTCAGTTTATTCAACTCCCGATAGTCGATACATAATCGAACGCTACCATCCTTCTTCTTTACGAACAACACCGGTGCCCCCCATGGTGATATATACTGGGTCGAATATAACCCTTGTCCAGCAGTTCTTGTAGTTTCACTTTTAGTTCCTTTAGTTCCGTAGGAGCCATTCTATAAGGTGCTTTTAATACGGGTGCGGCTCCAGGTATCAGGTCTATTACAAACTTCGTGGCCCGGTCGGGTGGTAATCCAGGTAGTTCCTCTGGAAATACGTCAGGGTAATCCCGCACGACATCAATGTCTTCCATTTGTGGTGCTTCCTTGGTTAGGTCGACCACTGACACTAGATACCCGACTGCTCCCTTGTCAAGGCACTTCTTAGCCTTTAATGCTGAGAGTATGAGCTTGCGTCTCCGGGAAGTTTGGTTCCCGAGAAACTGAATTCTGCCCCTTCTTTGTCTTTGAATGTTAGCTTCTTTTCGGCGCATAATAAATTTGCAGAATGCCGAGCTAACTAGTCCATTCCCAAGATGACATCAAAGTCTGCCATCTCAAGTTGTATCAAGGTTGCATCTAAGGTCTGCTCTCCAATGCGAACTGGACATGGTCCATAACCCTTCTCTAGTTTCACTTTTAACCCCATCGGTGACCGTACAAGTAATTTGTAGTCTATTGTTTTGATGGGTAATTTTGTCTTCTTTCCAAATGACACAGATATAAAGGAATGAGTAGCTCCGGAATCGAAGAGTACTCTGGCGGGTACGCCATTTATAGGTACAATACCTGTGATTTATCTTTACTTAGTCTACATGCTCATTCAATGTAATTACAACTTTAAAAGTTTCAGTCATACCTGTGACCACATCGGGTGATGCGACCGCATCCTCGGACGTAATAGCATATACACGTCCCTGATGGAATTGCTTCTTGGGCTTAAGGCACTCCCTTTCCATATGTCCCGGCTGGCTGCAGTTAAAACACTTCGGGGCTTCAGAATTTGGCTTTGGCTGAGGTTGAGCTGCTGGAGTAGTCTTGGTTGCAGCATTAAAATTCTGAGGACGGAAAGGCTTATATGTCTTGTTATTGCCTCCGTTGTAAGAATTTTCGGCTGGCCTTTTGATGCCTCTGTTCTGAGTAAAGTAACTCTCCTTCTGGCTTGATTCTATAACTCGAGCGATCTGGACAGCTTCATTATAAATTCTCTTTTCTAAGCCCAGAACATGTTCTCTGATGTTTCCTCTTAGTCCCGTGACAAACCTACGGGTTTTTTTTTCTTCTTCTTGCATACTCAGTGGTGCGAAGAAAAACAGCTCTTCATAACGCTGTTGGTACGCATCCACTGACATCTGTCCCTGATAAAGACTCAGGAACTCCTTCACCATCGAATCTCTGAAGCTCCGTGGAAAATATTTCTCAAAGAAGGCTTCTTTATATATAACCCAGGTCAGTAGGGCATGCTTGGTCAGTAGATATGCCTTCGTTGATTTCCACCAATGATGTGCGTCGCCCTTGAGCATGAAGGTGGCGCATAGTACTTTCTCTTCCTCTGTGATAGTCATCATAAGAAAATTTCTCTCCATCTCGTCTATCCAGTGTGCTGGCCACAATGGATCAGACGGTCAGACGGTTTGCCGTTGAATTCCTTAGGTTTCATCTTCAAAAATCTCTCCACTAGTCGGGAGTGGTCCAGCTGATTTTGGGGGTTTGCCCCAAACATGTGGTGTGGATACTGGTAATCACCCTGAGCTGCTTCTGGAACCTGCACTGGAATCTGTGCAGCCGGTTGCTGAGGTGTCTGAGGAGCTGGGTGGTTACCTACCGGTGCTGCACTGGCTTGTCCTGTGTGCATGGGTGCAGCTTGAGTGGCTTGAAACATAATTCCCATGGCAACCTGCATCTGAGCCTGCACGTGTTGCATCTGCTGCAGCTGTTGTGCCAAATTCATCACCACGGTTGTTAGCTCTAGTGGTGGAGGTGGCAAATTTGTAGGGTTTGCCAGTTCTGGATTACCCGGTGCATAGTTATTTTCTTGACTAGTCTCCTCCGCGGGTGGTGGTGGTGGGACTGCATTCGGGTCTGTCGGGTTACTCTACATCCAGACATGATTCCTTTCGGTGATTGGTGGTGCCTGAAAATTATCAAAATAGGTGAGAAGTCATTCATATTTCATGTAGGCACGCTAACCGATAATCAATTCTAATTCTAGCTCATTTTATAAAAAAAAATACTGTCTTTTCTATGCAGGGTTGATGGTGAGGGTCGATGGTATGTCCGACCCTTGGTATCCGACCCTGGGAATGACCTATTCTTCCCGAGAGCTAAGGGTCGATTGTGCTAGTCGAATTGTCCGACCCTCGGACCAAAAATCAGATTTTTAAGATCCGATTCTGGGTCATTTCTCACTATTCCTCCTCCGTTTCGACTCATCTCTCCTCTTTGAGTTGCTATAGTGCTACTCTACTGTTTTGGATCGGTTTGACTCCGGGTTTCGACGTCCACGTCATCACTACAGGTATGTCTTCCCATTTTTACCTGTTTTTAGGTTTCCATTGCTAGGTTTTTGTCCATTTAACTTGTATTTTTCGAATTAAACTTTTTCCAATCGTAAAAATTCGATTTTTATTGGGGGATTTTGTTATTGGTGTCTCGAGGAACGAAAGCCCTCAAAAAATTTTGAGTTTCATCGGTTGGTTATCGAGAAACTTGAAATTTTTTCTTTTTGCCCTAATTTGTCGACATTTTTGATTTTTCTTGAATTTCTTCAAATTGGACATCGTCAGTTAAAATTTCCTACTGCATGTGGGTTGTAGGATATGTTTAAACCTACGTAAGTCCTTACGCCCACTTGTATGGTGAGGAATGGGCTTTATGGTCAACTTACGTCGTTATTAAATCAAGTTTCAGATTTTTATCCCTATTAACTCCTTGTTTTTCCTTCTCTTTCTTATTTTGCAGATACCATGGCTCGTACCATGGTACCCAGAGTTCGTGATCCCCTTCGCTTCCGTTCCAATGAAGCCGAGGCACGGTATGCTGACTATGCCCGTAAGAAGGTTGAGGGTGGTCGTATGGTGAACTTGGCTGAGTTAGCCGTGTTCAACATAGAGGGAGCCTTTGGTGACATGGGGTGGCTTCCTGTCATTACATACGATGCGTGCACCTACCCGGATTTGGTGCGTCAGTTCTATTGTAATCTCCAGGTGGAGGAAATTACAATGACGTTGAGCATGGTCAGGAGTTGCGCATCACCAGCTACGTCAAAGGGGTAGATATCTCCTTCGACTATTGGCAGCTGGCCGACTTGTTGGGCATTCCTTATGATGGCCCCATGGTATACTGTACGCCTGGAGAGCCACAGTTTGTTGAAATGGAGATGAGGGCAGAGATCGATAATCAGTTGCTCCGTCCTGATCGTTGGCAGATGAGAGCTTGTTATCTGCGTCCAGCTCCACGGGTCTTCTGTAAGATTATCCAGCATAATCTGATTCCGCAGAGTGGGCACTATGAGAGGGTTTCTCAGCTGACCCAATTTTTGATCTATAACATCTGCACTCGTCAGCCCGTCTGTCTTCCCTACATCATCATGCGGACTATGATTCGTGTTACATTGGCCGGGCATAGGGGTAATCTACCCTATGGACACATGATTACAGTCCTTCTGACCCGTCTGGGGGTTGACCTGTTAGATGAGAAGATCCAGGAGAAGACCTTCTTGTCGCCTCTAGATTGGGAGGCAATCTGCAAGATGGGTATGCGGGATGCCCAGGTTAGTGATGAGGAGAGGAACGCGATGGTGCGCTCTCACACTCGTATCGAGATGGCTGATGCTGAGGCTGCTGTTGCTGCTGCTAGAGCTCACGTGGATCCTGTCGACGATGATGATCGTATGTATATGGATGTCGACTCGATACCACCGCCTTCACCTACACATGCGGCTGGTGTTGGCACTTCTTCTGTGGCGGACCCTGTACCTGAGGCTGGTCCTTCGCATGCAACTGGTCCTTCACTTCCACCTTCTGACATGATGGAGATGCTGCAGGAGATCAGGGAGGCTTAGCACAGATCTGATCTGAGGATGGAGGAGTTTCTAGACGCCCAGCGTATAAGGGTGGATGAGCTGTTATCGGTCCAGCGGGCGACTGATAGGAGAGTAGCCGATCTGGCAGGTAGTCTCCAGACGACCCAGACCCAGGTGGCCTGGTTGACTAGGGTCTATGCTGAGGACTATGACCGAGATCGTGAGGCACCGCCTCCTCCTTCACCTCCAGCTTCATGATTGTATTTATTTTTCTTGTACTACAGAGTAACTGTCCGGGTTGTGGACTGTACTCTACTTTAGTTATGTATATACGTTTTGTTTTTCTCACTCATTGTACGTAACTTGTTTTTCCTTTAATAGATGCATTATTCTCTTTTTAAATTTGGTCTCAATCATCACTTGTGCTTACAGTGTGTTTATATTAAAGCTTTTACTTTTATCCTATCTCAGTTCACAATGGTCTTGAATGTGTGTTAGTTCGGCGGACAAGGCCTGAGATGCTCTGATACCAAGTTGTCACACCCCAATTCTGCACTATTCAAAATGATGTGATGAACCGCTAATAAACCAACGGTTCAACCAGGATCTCAAATAGGCTATCCCCGCGTTAACTAAACCTCCATACATCCATGTCATAATCAGAGTAAATACACAATAGCGAAAGTCTTATAATAAAATGAACTGAGAAACTAAATGATATTAATAATTTAATAGCAAATTATTCTGTATTCAACTGAGACATAAATATTAAATATCAAATACATGTTTGAATAAAATCCAATTAAAGAAACCTATAAAATATCTAATCAAATACACACGAGTTGCACTTGCAAGAGGAGTCGTGTGTATCCTCTTTAGCTCCAGCTTCCATCGCCGCTATCGTCCCGTACGCAGAAGCATTTATATAATCTTCAACCATATAACCTGCATCATCAACTAAAAATATTCGACGTCGAGGGGTGAGCACACATCACGGCTCAGTGAGTAGCCAAAACAATGCAACAATATATATACATGCAAAAAGTTAATTTATATCTTTGGTCCGGTTTAAAGTTTACAGTATGCAATAGAAAGGTTTAGGTAGCCAAATGTCACGTTTATTGACTCCGCCTCTATACACGAGTGTGTGACGTTACCTAAAGATCACGTTTATCGTCAACTCACATGCACCCAATCATGAACATTATAAAACAAATGTTACGTTTATTGCTATATAATGCCATACCAACACGTAAGCCCCTGTTGGCGAGGGCTGCAAACTGGGCTCACAACTAACCAATCCTAATGCCAAACAGTGTATCCAAGGCCTCACCCCAGCATCCCTCAGAATGTCCATAGAGATAGAACTAAGGCCCCCCCGGTAGAGTCAGAGACTACAAGGACCGAGACCACCTCCCCTGATACTCTACGACATAATAGTTCTGCTAAAGTAATGGCGATACGACGATGTCAATGCACAAGACTTGAGTTAGAGATAGAGCTAAAGTGCTGAGACCCGCCAACGGTTAACGTTTATTGACGTTCTCATCACACCTCCCCTGATACTCGCTCGCATCAAGCACATCAACCACACACATACAAGCACATGCCTATTCCTATTATCATCATCATCATCATCATGTTATAAACAATAAAGTAAATATGCATGAACAAGTAATAGAAATATTGGATGGCATGCTGTATGCACATTACAAACATATTCGCATAGAATCAAGCATAGCATGACTCAAGAAATAGAAAACAGTTTATTATTAACCAATTTAGTTTGGGGTTAAGGGTTCCTCACCTTAGCTTGCTATAAGATGTTTTTTCCAAGCTTTAGAATCACCTTTACAGTGTTATTATATTGCTAGAAGACCTAACAAAGTCGATAGAATTTAATTATAATTTATTCAGAATTAAAAACTACTCTGTTAATTGAGGGTCGGAGGTAGGGTCGATGCTAGGGTCGATGGGTCTATCGACCCTTCCCTCTTTCTGGACTTCCCGAATGCTGAGGGTCGATGGTCAGGAACACCTAGGGTCGTATGGTCATCGACCCTCGGTGCGACCCTCTGTGCACTTTGATCCAATTTCCACTTTTTAGTCCATTCTTCGTGTTCGGGGTCCTATGGCTTACTCCTACATTCCATTCTACATTCATTCCATGGTCTGAAACCTTGTATAATCCATCTAAATAGTTTTCATGCATTCTCCTATGGTTTTCCACAAAAACCTAACCATATATTGATGGTTTGGGTTTCTCCGAGGTCACACTCTCAACAATTACTAACCTAAGGTCTATAGAAATTCATGGAATTAGTATCCATACCTGAGAAGATAACTTTTTCTCTAAAATTCTTCTCCCTTTTTGCTAAGTTCTCTTGCTTCCCTTTCTTCTTCCTCTTTTCCTTCTCCTCTCTTTCTCTCAATTCGATTAGGGTTGTGAAAGGAGTGAAAGTGGCTTAGGAACGTCCTTTAAATAGACTAGGAACATCCTAAATAAGTCCCATTGAGATTTGGAAAGAATCCCAATCGAAAAATATATAAATTTCCTAATTTCTATATTCGGCAGAAACCGAGGGTCGATGGAGGGTCGATGATCCCGTCGACCCTAGGGTCTTAAGCTGTCCGACCCTCCCTTTAAAACTGAGGGTCTGACTTTCTGTTTTGGGAGATCCGACCCTGCTTAGCTGGGTATGTGACCTTTCTCCTATTTTAAGTGTTTTTGGGTCGATTTGATACCTGGGATCTCGATCTCCTTCACGCCCTTGGTCCATTTGACTCGACCATAATGGGGAAACCTGGTTCAAGGTGGTAAGACCGGGTTCGATTGACACGGGTCTTACAGAACTAACCGGTCTAACCACCTTGTAGCAGGTCTTCCTATCATCGTCGAGCCAAGTGGACCAAGTGCATGAATAAACCACAAGACCAGGTATGAAATCAACCCAAAAACAGTTAATTATGAGTGTGTGGTCGCATACCTAAATAGGTGTGACTGACCACACCTCAAAATAGTGCAACCACATGAATTTTGGTCGTGCGGTCGCACGTTTCAGAAGGTTTGGTCGACGGATTCTGTGACCCCACCTCCGACCACACGAACCTAGTCAGAAACCGAATTTAGGAAACCTTCCTAATCCGAAGGGGGTTCTTTCCTAAACTCAATAGGGCATATTATGGAGGGTTTTCCTCTATAAATAGGACGTCCCTTAGCCTCTTTCACCCTTTTAGAACTCAAACTGAAAGTAAGAGAAAGAGAAGAGAAGGAACAGAAGGAGAATTGAAGAGGAAGACTAAGGAGGAAGAAAATTCAGAGAAAACTCTGAATCTTCAACAAGCTTAAAGTATGAAAACATTCTCCATGTTAAATTGAGAACCTAGAATAGTTCATGAAAGAGATAGGATTTAGTTAAAACCCAAATCATCAATCCATGGATAAATTTCAAGTGAATCCATGGAAGGAAATTATGTGGACAATGGATTCTATATAAAATACTAGTTCTGAGCCATAGAACAATCATAGGAAGGACCATGATGATAAGCCAAGGGATCCAAACATGAAGGAATGAAGTTGAGGATGAAAAGTTGACCATCACACGTGTGGTCGCACGTGTGGTCGCATGATGTGTGACCACACGAAACACACATGTCCGACCACATGCCCTCGGGAAGTTTCCAGGGAGGGTGTGGTCACACGTGTGGTCACAGGATATGCGACCACACCCTGCGACCCCACGCCTTGTGGTCATAGAAACTGAGACCACAGGTGCTGCCACACCTGTGACCCCTCAGTTTCTGTTAGTCTAAATTCATGGGAATTAACTCTAATTTAAAATCTATAAATTTGTTAGATTTTCAAGTGGTCTAAGAGTGAATTACAAAGCTTAAACGAGGATCTATTATCGACCAAAGGTGAGGGAACAAGACCTAAACTAATTGGCTAATAATAAACTATTTTTATTTATTGAGTCCAATGCCATGAATGATTTCATACTTGTATACCTGTATTGTGCATTTCACATGTCATCGAATATTCCTATTAGTATTGTTCATGCATATTTAATTCAGTTTATTTATAACATGATGATGATGATGATGATGATGCTAGGAATAGGCATGTGAATGTATATGTGTGATTAGTGTGCTTGATGCGAGTGAAGCATCAGGGGGAAGACGTGACACTGCGGTTCATCCTGGTCATCAGACTCTAGCTCTATCTCTACTCAAGTCTTGTCCACTGACATCATCGTAGCGTCATTACCTTAGCAGAACTATTACGTCGTAGGGCATCAGGGGAGGTGGTCTCGGACCGTGTAGTCTCTGACTCTGTCAGGGGGTCTTAGCTCTATCTCTATGGACGTATTGAGGGATGTTGGGGTGAGGCTTTGGATACACTGTTTGACAATAGGACTGGTTAGTTACGAGCCCAGTTTGCAAGCCCTCGCCAATAGGGACTTACGTGTTGGTATGGGTAGGGCATCAGGGGAAGTGTCATGCGGTGTTTGATCCGGGTACTTTAGCTCTATCTTTATTCCATGATGGGTGCATGTGGGACGACAATGGTGTTTGATCCATTGGGCAGCTTCACACACTCATGTATAGAGGTGCGGCAGCCACCTATCCTTTCTATTGTACATTGCAAACTTATGAACCAGACCAAAGATATGAATTTAATGCATGCATATGTTTGTTGCATTGTTTTGTTTGCTCACTGAGCCATGATGTGTGCTCACCCTTTCGATGTCGAATATTTTTAGTTGATAATGCAGGTCCTACAGTAGAAGATTTTATGGATGCTCCAATGTATGGGCATGTTACGACGATGGATGCAGAAGCTATGATGGAGTCGCATGATTCGTTGTGTGAGTGCAACTCATGCGTCTTTGATTAGATTTATTTGTTGGATTATTCAGAAGATGTAATTGACTAATTTATTTTATTTTATGTCTTAGTCTTTTAGAGATAATTGGATACTTTATTTATGTTATCACTGTTAGATACTCAGTTCATTAATATTAAAGACTTCCACTATTGTTTATTTACTTTGATTATGGTTGTGGATGTATATGGTTTAAGCAAAGGGACACGGCCTATTCGAGATCCTGGTTGAACCATTAAATCATAGACCGTTCATCACACCATTCTAGTTGGTTCAAAATTGGGGTGTGACAACTTGGTATCAGAGCTCTCGGGCTCTGTCTATTAAACCTGTATACTTTCACAAAATTTGTGAACTGAGTTAGGATAAAAACTTAAAAGCTGTAATAAGAACACACCATAAGCACCTATGTTGTATGAGACAAAAATTAAGAAAGAGAATAATGTACATATAAGATGAAAAATAAGTTTCATATATACATCGAATAAAAAATATATATATCCAAATCAGAGTACGGTCCACAATCCAGACAGTTACTCTGTAGTACAAGTAAAAGAAAAGAATGCATCATGGAGCTGGGGGTGCTGGAAGAGGAGGTGCTTCATTATCTCGATCATAATCCTCAGCATACACCCTCGTAAGCCAGGCTACCTGAGTCTGGGTCACCTGGAGAGTAGCTGTCAGATTGGCCACCTACTGATCAGTCGCATGCTGGGCCTCCCGAATCTCACGTAGCAGCCCCATCACGTCATCAGATGGTGGGTGCGAAGGTCCAGCTGAGTATTAAGGAACCCCAGAAGGGCCAGCTCCAGTGGAATGCAGTGGTGATGGCGGAGGTATGGCGTTTACATCCATAAACATACGATCATCATCCTCAGCATCACCCACATGGACCTCTGCTGCTACTGCTGCTACCGCCTCCCCTTCTGCTATCTTTAGCCGAGTACGAGGACGCATCATAGCGTTCCTCTCCTGATCGCTGACCTGCGCATCTCGCATCCCCTTCTTGCAGATGGCCTCCCAGTCAATGTCAGTCAAGAAGGTATTCTCATGAATCCTCTCATCAACTAAATCGACATGTAGGCAAGTGAGCAGGGTAGTGATCAAACGCCCATAAGGTAGGTTGCCTATCTGACCAGGCATCGCAGCACGGCGCTGTCAGCACCCCATTTTTGCCACCTCTGACCGAGTTGAGTTCTACTGTTGGGTTCTGACAAGAGAGAAATCGAGAAAGAGCGAGAAAGTGAGAGAGAAAGTGAGGGAAAAGTAAGAAAGAGAGAGAGTGAGAAAGAGTGAGAAAGTGAGAGAGAAAGTGGCGAGAAAGAGTGAGAAAGAGTGGAAAAGAGAGAGAAAAGAATGGGAAAGAGTGGGAAAGAGAGAGAAAGACCGAGAAAGAGTGAGAAAGAGAGATATGGTGAGAGAGGGAGTTGAAGTGGAAGAGGGGGAGGTCGACACCTCATCCTTCATCCCTGAAATCCCTCCCCCAAAAATCGACAGCCACCTACCTTCCTCTGTCCGTCGGCCAGACCATGCTGCCACCTCCATCTTACCTCCCCCAAATCGGCTAAACCACCTTACCTGCCCAGCCACTGCCACTTCTTCTTGAGCCAACCGCCATCTTTACTGCAGATCTCCCATCAAAGGCTCATCGCCCAACGAGGCTGTTGAGGAGGGATAGAAAAGAGAGAGAATGGAGAGAGAATAGAGAGAGACAGAGAGAAAAAGTGAGAGGGAGGTACAACCACCTCCCTCTATCTGCCGACCAGGCCATACCCCCAAATCCCTCCGTCGCTTCTCCCTAAAATCCGGCCACCTCCCATACTCCCTCATAACTTCAGTCTCCATCAACCCCCATTCTACCTCTCCTCATCCAACCTCCTGCTTCTATAAATACCCCATCGATGCTCACAAGAGGGGAGGAAGTTTGGAGTTTTTTTGGAGGGCCGGCTTTTCTTTTTCCTCTCGAAAGTTCCCTGCCCATCAGTCCCCAACTCGCACCTCGCACCCCCTGCCCATCTGTCCACACGCCAACACCCCTTGCCCATCTGTGCCCAACTCGTGCCCAGCAGCTCCCTGCCCATCTGTCCGCACGCTTGCACCCAGCGACCATCTGTCCCCAACTCGCACCTCGCACCCCTTGCCCATCTGTCTGCACGCCAGCACCCCTTGCCCATCTGTCTCCAACTTGCACCCAGTAGCCCCTTGCCCATCTGTCCGTACGCCAGCACCCCCTGCCCATCTGTCCCCAACTCGCGCCCAGCAGCTCCCTACCCATCTGTCCCCAACTCGCACCTAGCGACCATCTCCCATACTGTCTGCAACCTGCTCCCAGTGACCATCTCTCATACTGTCCGCAACCTGCACCCAGCGACCATCTGTCTCCCAACTCGCTCCCAGCACCCAGCAACCATCTCCCATACCGTCCGCAACCTGAACCAGCGACCATCTCTCATACTGTCTGCAACTCGCACCCAGCGGCCGTCTCTCCCAACTCGCACCCAGTTGCCCAGCGACCATCTCATACCTGTCCGTAACTCGCACTCAGCATCGGATCCTCTCGAGATCCTGTGACGATCATCGTCGTCAACCCAAAGAGCCTCGCGACACCCTGCGATGATCATCATCGGTCATCCCCGCGAGATCCTGCGAGAACCTTCATCATCAATCCGAGGATCCTCGCGACATCCTGCGACGATCATCATCGTCGACCTCACGATATCCTGCTGTTCAATCTCACCGGTGCACATCAGGTCGATTTCTTTTCCAGTTTACCATACTTGTATGTCGTATTGTGGTTGTTTGCTTTATTTTATTATCGTATCTTCGCATACGTGATGATTCTTTGATCATATGCGTCGGCTTCCCCATGTGCATGTTGGGTTTTAGCTCCGCCTTCCTTGTTATGCATGTAATGAAATGAAATATAGTTGTTGATCATAATGGTAATGTGATTTGAAATTTGAACCATAGTGATTTGGATAAGTTTGATCCATTGGATTGTCATTATGGATGATATGATGCGATCTGAACCAATAGACTGTCTTTGGAAGTTGTTTAAAGGAATCTGAATGATTGAATTATGATCTTGAGGGATTTAAACCATTAGATTTTTATTGTGAGTGATTTTGAGTGATTTGGACCATCAAATCTTCATCATGAGTGTTTAAAGGGATTTTGGACCATTGGATCTTGGTCTTAAGTGTCTTAGATGAATCTGGACCATTGGATCTTCATCATGGGTGTTTAAAATAAATTTCTCCACTGATGAATTACTTGCTGAGTTTTTTTCTTTAGTTGTATTGAGTTGGTTTTACGCTGTCTTCCCCGGTAATTTCTTTCCCAGGTTGGTGTTCCAATAGTTCTTAACTTCATTGTCTGTTCGTCTTGGTAATCTTCTGATATTAGAGACCATCTGCAAAAAACATAATTGCTAAAATCACAATTTTAATATCCAATTTCCAAAAAAAAAAAAAAAAAAAAAAAAAAAAAAACTCCTTGACGGGAGTTTATTCCTTGTGGGGAATAGTCTCACATTGCTTAGTGACTGAACATTGGGTGTCTTACATATGTGAGAATCTCTCCACTAACTAGTTTGAACATTTGAGTTAGAAACTTAACATGGTATCAGAGCTTCAAGTTCACTCCGTCCGATAACCAAAAAAATAGACCACATGCCACGTATACTGCCACTACTACAACAAAAATGGTTTTTTGTGATGGAATTTTACAACAGTAAAATAAAACCGTCACAAAAGATGGTAATTAACGACGATAAACTGAAACGGTCGTATATAACATCTCTCGTAGGACGGGATGTAAAAGCCGTTGGATTTAATTAGTTATATACGATGGTATGTGTATTCCGTCATAAACAAACTAGTATATACGACGGGTATTATAAATTCGTCGTATATATATATTATTAACTTCCGGCGTACACAAATGTTTTCCCATGTATTTCCCGCCAAGATATTAACGACGGAAAAATATACTTGTCGTATACATCCTAGTGTTAACGACGGGATAATATACTAGTTGTATATGTCCGAGTATATATATTGGCATTTCCCGCTTCAAAGTCCCTTGAACCTCTGCTTTTATACGACGGGTATTTAGTAGAAAATTTATATACGACAGAAATAATATATCCATCGTATATGAGTAATAAATACGACGGATTTCATGACCCATCGTATATAAACCGATAAAATCCTTTTTTCTAACTCTCTCGACCCCTCTACTCCACTGTTGCAGATGCTTGTCCTAACCGCTCGATCAACTCTCTGCTACTAGTACTCTATTCTCTAACCCTCGATTACTCTCCCCAATCTCTCCCCATCCCACAGGGTCTGTAACTCTCTGCCTCGAATCCGAATTACTGTTGGTGATCACTTGCTCCATCTTCTATCCAATCTCTCCCCAGCCATCGAAGGTCTCGTTCTTTCCGGGAGAGCTTGTGCGAGCATTAGGAGGTAAGGTTCGATTCTATTATTAATCGATTTCAGGGAGAGCTTGCTCCTCTACGGATTATTAATCAGTTTCAATGCAGTGGCAGAGGTAAATTTTAAAGCTTCACCAACTGGCTAGAGTTTTGATTTAGATCCTCAATCGTTCAATTTCTTTAAGTTTGGTACCCAAGGTTCAATTCTCGCAAAAACTTTGATTATTCCTCATCAGTTTGGTGTATCTTGATTGGGTTTTAGGTTCATCCTGATTGAGTTTTATGTTTCTCAGTTCTTGAACCATGTATGTTCTTTCCAATTACTAAGTTGCAGTGTTATCAGGAGGTTTTTTTTTATATATTTTTATTAAATATCATCTAAGCATGTATCCTAGTCTATCTTCAGATGGATGGTAGATACTCTATCGAAGGTTATCTGAGGCAATTTACTGCAAAAAACATTACTGGAGTGTCTTTTCTTCTTTCATGTTTAGCCATGTAGTCAAACTTCTTGTTTTATGTTGTGAAAAGGATACGATTAAGATAATGGATATGTTCCCCACAGTTTGATGATCCAGCCTAAATCTCTTCTCTTCTTTCTTGTTCTTCAGTTTAATGATCCAACCTGAATCTGTTTCTCTTCTTTCTTGTTCTTCTAATCCCTCATTATTTAACTCTTTTTATACTATTTTCTGCCATTATTCAACCAATTGTTTGTCTTATGTCAGAGTACAATATAAGCTTGTCTCTGACATTAAACTGATCTTCTATTCTTCATGAAGATCTCAAAGATCAAAGTCTGAATGAAATTATTTATTTTCTGGAATTGAGTGTTCTTTTACTCTTGCTCTTGTGTTTTTTATGTTGCGGAAAATATAGAGAAAATAGAAAATGTCTATTGGTTTTGTTAGTAGTTGCAGGTCGTAATCACACAATTATTGCAGAAGGGATCCGGTACATTAGGTATCTAGCAGTATATCATCATTCATAGTTGCTAAAGTAGGCTTAGTTCGGTGTTTACCCACTTTATTAAATGTTTGTTCTCTATTCTGTTGAAATATTGGAGTTGTTTTCTTATTAGTTCTAAAGTGACGGTGGTACTTCATTTTTGTACAGAATTTTTGAAGTAGGAACCTATCATGATAAAAGTTCTCTGTTGTGTTAATGTTGTGCATATGGCACACATCCAGATGGTTGGACTTGGAACCCAATAGTCATATGTGAAATATTCAAGTGGTCCTATTAGTTTGTTAAAATTCATTGAGTGATCCCATCCCCAAAAAAGGTGGTGAATGTTTTATGGAGAAGTCAATTGATTGCTAGCCCATATATATATATATATATATATATATATATATATATATATATATATATATATATATATATATATATATATATATATATAGGGTCCTCCCTTGTCCATTTTAGATTCTTCCATTTCAATGGCCATCACTGTACAATGTGTGTTTGGATTTGTGCCTCATTTTGAATTATTATAGATTAAAATAGATTCATGTGCTTAGTGTGAGCACAATTCTCTTCCATGTGGCACCAAAAAAAAAAGAAAAAAAAAAGGGCTTTTGTGGAGATTTATTGATAGAAGACCTGAAACTTAGCAGTTGGCGTTGCTAGAGTAAGAAACTCCTACAAGGTGAGGTCAAGAACCTCATCACTGATTACATTAACTAGTCTATTATCTGATAGGTCTAGGATCGCCCTTGCATCATTAAGGACATGGTTGAAGGAGAAGGTTTCATCTACCAGTGGGAAATGGATCACTGTAGAAAATATTTTTCTTTTTTGAGTATAAATACCAACATTTCTTTCATTTTTCACCAATACCTTATCCACATTTTAGTTATCATGCTACAAATGGTCTTCATCAGATGCTTTCTTCCTAGTATTTGCCTACGTTTCTTGAATCTGACTGTTTTCTTCTTCAACCTTTAGACAACCCAATTTTGCATTGTTGTTGCAGTAGCTTGATGGTTCAAACTTGGGCCTCCAGATCTCCTTTACTTTCTTGTTCAGATTCACATCTGCAGCTCTTGGAACTCCCTTTAGATCCTCCGTTTAGTTTCTTGCTCTTCATGTTTATCGCAGTCTCACTTCTAAGAACTTTTAAAACTCGATCTAATGGAGTAAGAGATCAAACTTCAACTCAGACTGTTGGTGGTGGCTCACAGTCATTGCCATCACTTGAACCATCAAACACAAAAACATATAGTACATACTCTAGAGAATGTGAAAGCACTATTAGAGATCTATGGATAAAGACTTTAAATAATTACTGATGAATGAAGGTTCCAAGGCCGGCAAACAAATTAATTGTTGTATAATAATGGTGTCTCTGATTAGCTTTTGTTCAATATATATATTACTTTGGGTTGTTCGCATTTTAATGTAGTTTCTTATTTCAGTTCCTGGAATGGAAAATTATAATTCTGATCAGTTGAACTTGTAGTTTCTAAGTCTGATCTCTCTCCTGTCTTCACTACTGTAAAATCATGGGTTCCTAATCCTTCATGTATTATTAATCCTTGATCTCTTGCTCTTCCATTATCTTGACCACATTCTTGTTCACTTTCAAGTTAATTTGTAAGTGTTTGTGATCTCTGTGATGAACTTGATTCACAGACCATTACCAATTGAAAGGTGATAATATCATGTCTTTCTACAATCTGTAGCCAGTAAGGAAGATTTTAGTCATCAGCCAGTAAGTGTTTATCACTTGTCATTAAATTTTGATATCTTTGCAAGCTTTGATTTCTGTTGACTTTGGATTCATTATTATTGTGAGAGGTAATGAAAGCACAAGACCAAGTTGGCAATAATTTATTATTATCGGTTGCTCATGTGTAGAATTATTATTTTATAAATAATACAATTGCAAAAGTGCAGCATATGTTTTGATCTGAAGGATATTCACATTCCTTAAATTATCTGTGCCTATGACCTTATGATTGGAGAAGCTCTACATAAGCTTGACCGAAAATCCAAAGTCCCATTTAAGCAGGTACTCCTTGCCTTCTTGACCTTGTTCTTAATGCCCATAGACCATATTGTGTTTTCCAGTTTCCATAGCTTTATAACATTTTCTTCCTTCCCTGGGACTGGTGGTTCATTCTGGTGCAAATTTATATGTTTGCTATGGTTGCCTTTCTATTATCAACAAGTTTGTTTATTTCAACAGATCTGACATGCTTCTTGACTTGGTTAAGAATACCAACATTAGCAACAAGTTTTTTGTTTATTTTGAACCTGTTCCCTTATATACCCTTCTCCAACCAAACGGAGAACGAGAAAAAATAGCTTATATTGTGAGACAACTAAGATTTTTATGTCAATGCCAACATATACTAAATACAGTTACTTCTTGTGCAGGTCATTAATGGTCTCGATCAAGGTATTTTAGGAGGTGATGGTGTCCCTCCAATCCTAGTTGATATGTTTTCAATAGATAAGGCATTGGAGTTAAAGACTTACTGTAGTTGCCTTGCCACCGCCCCCCTCTCTCTCTCTTACGGTTTTCCTCTCTGAGCATGTGGATTTGTTGCTTTGCCCTCTTCAACAGGTGGAAAACAGATGGTCCAGATTCCTCTAGAATTAGCGTACAGACCTGAAATTGCAGGGTGATTTCAGGTTAAGCTCCAATTTACCAGAAGTTGTAGGTTTAAAGCATTCAATAAAACTCTAATTCTACGCAACATAGTGAGGATGTATTAGAGCAGTACAACTCTGAATTAATTTGCACACACACACACACACATACACACACACACACACACATACATACATGCACTCACACAACACATGTAATATACGTTGTCCGCTTTGGGTTGGATTGGTTTGCCCTAAGTGTCAGCTGATGCCCATTCCTTAGTTTTTGAAAACTGCAAGCCAATTCAGCTGGAAGTCATATTAGGTAAGTTTTGATGAGGTTGAGTATGGGCCTAGGCACGTCTACAAAAATTGAGAATTAATTTCTATTGTGATTGCAACAAACCTTCCTATGCAACTCTCGTCTATAATATCAATTTTGTTGGAGTCTACAAATGAAACAACCGTTTGAGGAACCAATTCTACTATTTCTTATATATGAGAAGGCAACTGCAATTATCCATTGGTGAGATTCTTTCCTTTGCTTTCTCTAGTCTCTAAGTCACTCTTCTATTTGTTGTAAGAGAATCTATTCACCCTCTGACCCTGAGATAAACCATGAAGGCCAGTATTGTGCAATAAGTGCAAATGAAGTAATGTGAGCACTATCTAGCAGATGTCTTAGGCCCACTATTTGACTGATCTTAACCATCCCATACCTTTTGCCAACTTCACCACTATTTTTGTTCTGTTGTTCCCATTCAAACATTCAATCCTGATAATTCATTGTTTTTTTTATTTCATGCCAGGATACAGTCTTAGGTAGAGTGGCATAGCTGAATAGGATTGATGTTGTTAATTGAAATTTAATCAAGTGATCACCTCATCTTTTGCACTATTCAGTTATGTTGAATTATCCAACACAAAAGCTTAAGCTATTAGGTGGAGAATTCCATCATTGATCAATGTAACTATTTTTCCCTATTTCTTTCTTTAGTCTCTCTTCTTTCTGAAATTTGAAGTTTACTAGTATAACATCAAGATTCTATACCTTCTGTACATATCTATATAAGTCTTAATTCTTTATAAATTGGTTTGTGCATTCTATCCTTGTTGTCCCTACCCCTTTTATGGCTTGCTGAAATAAATTTATAACCTCTTCCATCTGCGGTTGCTGCAGATTTTATTTTATCCATTGCTCAACGGGCCAGAAATGCAGGAGCCAGATGCTACCACTTACACAGGCCCACCATTCATAAAAGGGAGCTTGTAGCATGCTTCGGGTTTCTACTGTTAAACGGGTCATGTAAAAATAATTATTCAAATTTTGAGAACTATTAATATTAATGGCAATGTGTTGATCATGATTGTTAAAGTTCATATGATCTTTTTGGTGTGGAACATGGTACAGAGAATGTATGTAGATGTGGATTATAAGTGAAAAAAGCTTCCAAATCAATTTTATGTATTTTTTTATTTAAAAAAAAAAAACAATCTTTTCAACGACGGTTAAAATAAACCGTCGTTAAAATTAAAATAACAATGTAATTTACGGAAGTAAATACTTTTTATTACGACGGAATTTATCCGTCGTAAGTACTTATATACGACGGAAAATAAATTCCAGACGCCACGCAATTCCCGTCGTTAACTTTACGACGGCTACATAATGCCATTATATATGATGGGTTTTTACCGTCGGAAAATGTTATTTGTGACGGGAAAAACCTTTTACAACGAAAAAAAAACGTCGTAAAAAGTAAAAATTGTTGTAGTGCACCCAAAAGAGAGGTAACACATGAGGAGGAGTATTGAGAATAGCCTCACATTGCTTAGAGATTGAACTTTGGGTGCCTTATATATATGAGAGTTCGTCCACTTACTAATTCAAACTTTTGAGTTGGAAAGTTAAAACTCCTATACCCACTACCATATAATCTACAGCCCCTTGAACACCTAGGAGCAAAGTTCTAGAACTAGCAATCGAAAACCTGATCTAGCCAATCCGATACCGATTCCTTGAATAATGTCTCGAAGCCTACTTGGGATGGATGTAATTAGCGCTCTCGCTCTCTCTCTCTCTCCTCTCTCGTTATCTGGTTTTTTCCTTTTCAAATAAGTTTAGTGTTGGCCATGTGTTGTCATTGTTGGCAACTTGGCTGTGTGGGCAGTGTTGACGAGCTTACAGTGAGAGAAATGAGGAGAGATAGTGTTTGTGCAAGTGGCAGAGCTGAGGAAGCCTTTAGCATGTTCTACAGTATTCTACAGCTTCTAGAGAGTGATTGAGAAGGTATGCATTGAGTTGACTGGGCAACAGCAGTTTCGACAGGTGACAGAATGTGTGTGGGCCCCACTGGTGATGTGGACAGTACCCACACAGGCAACATGCTGATAGAAAGAGGAGAGAGAAAATGGAGAGAAAGTATGGGTCCAGAGTGGGTCCCATTCTTAGTTTAGCAAGAAGAGAGAGAGTGTGGATCCCACAGTGGGTTCCACTGATGATGTGGCATAATGTGGCATCTCCCAAGTACTCCTTGAAGTAAGAAAAATAAGAGAGAGAATCAGAAGAGAGAGAATCTGAAGAGAGAGAAAGAAGAGAGAGAAGTTGATGTGGTGGGACCCACCATGCTGAGGTGGCATGCCACCATGGCAGCCAGCTTAGCCGAGGGCCACGGCACCATAGGCAGCAGCCACACATAGCCGAGGCCAGCGACAACCATGCCTATAGCACCATGGCCAGCAGGGCCAAGCCAGCAGCCAGCCACAGCACCAAGTCACAAGCAAGCACAGCAGCAAGCCGCAGCAAGGCAGCCTAGCCCCGCAAGCAGGCCAGGCATGCTCGTCGCGCATGCTGGCTCGCAATGGCATGCCTTGCCGCAAGCCAGCAGGCCCGCAGCAGGCAGCATGCTGGCTCGCAATGGCATGCCTTGCCGCAAGCCAGTAGGCCCACAGCAGGCAGCATGCCATGCCACCAGCCAGCACCCGCAAGCTCCCCATGCCACAGGCCCGCAGCCGCGCGTACAGGCCTCGCACAAGCATCGGTGGTGCCCGCCAGTTGCTCGACAAAATTTCAGGAGAGAGAGTGAGCTCACTGGACTTTAGAGGGGTATTTTGGGCATATTATAAGAAGAATATTCTTGATCCATGGCCAAGATGGAGCCACACCATCAAGATCCTCATCGGATGGTCAATAAAGATGCGGGATCAGGTGTACATCGTCGGTTGCGTCAAGATTCTATCGCGGCTCCCCTGAGTCGCTGGATGTAAGTTAAAGCCATAGACCGCGTCGCATGAAAGAGGTATTCTGATCAGGGGAGATGCGCGTACGGTACGACGGTAGCTCAAGATCTCGATCCAGTGGTCGAAATCGAATCCGAGGTTCGCTGACGCGATTTTTTTGGATCCGACGGGAATCAGACGATCCCGCCTTTTCTTCTCAGATCCGACGGCCACTTCCCTCAGATTCTCTCTGAACCAATCATAACTCGACAGCGCACTGACAGGCGGCGCTATTGTGTAGCGCGGTGTACGAAAAGTTCTCCAAAAGATTCTATTTCTTATATTTTCACTAGCCGAAACTGTAACGGCCATATCTCGGCCATCCGGGGTCCAAATCGGACGATCCAAAGTGCTCCGAGCTCGTGTTCGAATTTCCTATCTAATGAGAACGATAAACCAGAGAAAAATGACGATGAACAGTGTGGAGGCTCGGGTTTTTGGGGGAAAGCCTTCTCTTGAAGGTATGTGAGTGTTCAATGCTTGGTTTTTGATTAGCAACCTTCCATGGATTCAACTGGACTCTATTAATCTGTATTGAAGATCTTGTATGAGGGTTTGGGAGAAATAATTGTTGTTTGAAGCTTTAATGAGAGCTACAATGGCGTTTGCTATGAATGAAAGCTTGGAGTGATTGTATGTGAGAGCTTGAATGTGCCTATGAAAGCCAGAAGGTCATGTTGAGTTTGTGAAAACACTAAGGGAGAAAAATAAGGAAAGGCATACACTCAAGGTGTTTGTTAAAATTCCAAGGAAGAAAACGGAGACTGCAGTGAGCTGCTGGATGTACTGAATGGTGTATTGATGTTTTGAAGAAAAGGGGGAAGTGAAATGGAAAGGGAGGCTAGGGTTTGGGGTTGAAATTGTTCATTGAAAATTCCAGTAGACCTGAGGGCTATGCCAGGCTTTACAGAGACATCCCAGAGTCTTCCCAGAGTACCAGAAAATGTCAGACAAGGGTTGTAAGATTTCTAACCCTGTATGTATTGCATTGTTTAATTCTTGTGCTCAATAGTTTCTCGGCCTGGTATCCTGCACCTCGCGTTCATGATATCTACATTCAACTGCGCCCCGGAGTCGAAGCACGCCCGTCCAGTGTGCCAATTCAAATTGGAGTGGTATGGCTATGTCACTATTGTCAGATTGTAAATGCCATATAATGCATGCATCAATAGTTTTCTATTCTATTTAGAATTAGAATTAGATAGTAGAATTCAATTTGAATAGATAATAGACATAAATTTAAATATTATAAATATTTCTAATTTATTAGAAATAATATAAGAAAATAATAAATATATAACTAAATAGAAAAATTTATAGATCGCCTTTCTTTTTATCAATTTTTTTTTCGTTTCGAAAATACTTGTTATATCATAGCGAATCCAACGAACCCATCATTTGAATGATATAATCATGTAAAAAAAAAAAAAAAAACCAAACTTATGAATATGAGACGGGGATAAATAGATCTATTTATCCCCGATCAAATTATATTTCTTCGATACACTATTGTTAATCTGAATATTTAGAAAAGAATATAATTGCAAAAGAAAAGCAATTGAATTCAATTTCTAATAAAAAAAAAAGAGTTGTTTGTGTTGAATTGACACTACATAGATAATCTATATAGATAGAATCCAAAATTGTGGATGTGAAATAAATCTAGATCTAAATACGGGTGACCCCCCCCCCCCCCCTTTTTTTCTTTTCTTTTATGTTTCATTAATTTCATTTCATTTGATTAATGCGAAGTTCCTTAAAAACTTCTGCCTTCTTTGAAATATCATGAACAGTTCCTGTAGGTTGAGCGCCTTTTTCCAGTAAATATAGAATAAGGGGAACATTTAAATAAGTTTCATTCTTTATCGGGTCGTAAAAACCTACTTTCCGAAGACCTCTTCCTTCTCTTCGGGATCGAACATCCATTGCAACGATTCGATAGATGGCTCATTGGGATAGATATAGATAAACAATGCCCCCCCTAGAACCGTATAGGAGGGTTTCTCCTCGTACGGCTCGAGAAAGAATGATTCCATTTATGTATTTTAGTGTCAAATAGATCCATAAAACAATCAAATCAATTAGACTATGATTTGAGTTCTTTTTTTATTCTTCCTTCGCAAAAAAGAAAAAAAAAAGAAAAATCATTCGTACTTATAACTCAAGTTGGATAATTCTCAAAGAGCTGAAAGGAAAATCCTTAGGCATTTCATTTATTGAGCCGTCTCTAAACCCCTTTCTTTGACTCGTTTCGAATCTATTTTGATTCCTCATTTTGATCCAATTGTTGAGACCATTGAAAATGGTGTTTCCTTGTCCATGAATCCTTTATCGTTGCTTTGAAGGAAGTGACTCGACTGAAAGTAGAGGTATATAGTCGGGCGATCGTTATGAGCTTTCGACACCTATTCCTGCCTGGTTCGGGTTTAACAGAACATATGTGGGTTGAAGAACTGCTTTCAGCGAGTTTTTTTATCCACCGAGTCCCACCAAGCAACGGATTAAGCGCTAGCTGATCGTAGACCAAAGAAGCAACGGCTGAGCCCCTATTTGAGTAAGGCGCGCGAAAGCCGCTGATCATAGACCACCCTGGGTAAGGCTTTTCTTGCTAGGTCGAAACATTGTTCGTGGCCTGCAGCCCGGATCAAAATATTGGGGCGACGGCTATCCAATCTCACCGGCATTTTAATGGTGGAAGTCATGGTTTAGTTGTCTATCTGTGGGTCCGACCTTGTGATGTTATAACCCGGTTGAGCCGCCACCTTAGCCAAGGGCTGGTTCCGTCTCCTATATCCGAGCGATTTATTCCAATGACGGAACCCTTTCAGGGCCTCAAATAAAAAAGTGCAGCTATCTGATCTCCAAAACAGTACGAGCGCATTCAGGAGAAGCCAGTAGAGTGTTACCTGAGCTAAATCAATGACTTGCTCCATGCCATGTCCAAGATCGCTTCGGAGTCTCCATGGGGTTCTCGGTCGGGTCAGATAGGTACAATTCGGCTCGGTCCTGCGCTTTACTAAACAAGCAACGAACCTACTATACTTACTACTAATAAAGATAAAGGCTAAAGGCGCCTCGTCTTTACTCTAATAAGGGTTAGTCATTTCGTTTAGTACGAGATCGCTTCACACCTCGCCTGATAGTGGACTGGTGTGGTCTCGTTTTCATTTCATGGAAGTCCCCGGCAAACGAAAGGGCTGTAGGTGATGGCGCGTTCTGCTATGGATGAGGATTAGTGGAGCAATTGAGTTTTCAACTCATAGGACTGAGAAGATGCGTATGGGCACTCCTATAGGTGTTTGTATCCCACATTGGGAGAGATTGCTCAAGAGATGAAGCAGTATGACAAGGAGCATGAAGTGACCTTCTATAGTACAGAATGTATGATAAAAAAATTGGCAATGGCAAGTTGGTAGCTTCAAGGCAGAGATCCTCATAAAATGTATAGACTTTGACAGAGTGTAGAAGTTCATTCATGGTGTTTCTCACCAAGGATAGAGACGCTTGTGGTGAGGGGGAGTCCATTATATGTCATATTAGTGCCCTTAGGTGGACTGCAAGTAAGTAACAGTTAGACTCCATGTGAAAATTTGTTTGGATCACCAGTGAACTCAATGCATAGTCTCTTTATGATTTTTGCATCTTGTTGAGTCATTATCAGATGAGAGGATATTGTTGAGCTAAAGGGAGAGTGAGTTTGATGCCTCATACAGTGATGAACCTGGTTGGATGCACTGCTACAAGCTATTTTTGTTTGCATCAGAATATCTTGGTTAAGTATGCATTATTTTCTATGATGGTACACCTTATGTCTGAATGCATGGGAAAGAAAGAAAAGTAACTGGTGATGTATGATAAGAACTTATGCAACAGGTATTGCAATGGTTATCTGTTATTCTCTTATGTGATTGATTTGTTAAATCATTTGTTTGAAGAGTGATAGCATGGACTTAGATGGAATTCATGTTACCTTCTTGCTACTATTGTCAAAGAGATGAGATTCATACGAGTGACAGCTTGTGTTCATCAATTGCTATTATTGATTATAGTATTTGTGTTATTGATGCTGGAAAGAAGCTTTGTGATAGGGGAAGATCACAAAAATTATAGATATGTGCACTCTATGGTTGTGGTACACAGGATGGAAATCATCTTTGGAATGGAGAATGAGTTGAGATGCATGGACTCAGGGGGAGTCATTGGTTGTCTTTCTGCTAAGACGAGATGATGTGTTGTGATCTGGTGTAGGATGATGTTTGTAGGGAGCCCATAGGATTGGAAAGATGCGGTGGGCACTCCTATGTGGTCAGACCCCTTTGTACTTGTTGTCAAAGGGGGAGAGAGCTTCATTGTGAAAAGTGAGTTGTCAACAATTCCAAAGGGAGAGATTGTTGGCCATGTGTTGTCATTGTTGGCAACTTGGCTGTGTGGGCAGTGTTGACGAGCTTACAGTGAGAGAAATGAGGAGAGATAGTGTTTGTGCAAGTGGCAGAGCCGATGAAGCCATTTGCATGTTCTACAGTATTCTACAGCTTCTAGAGAGTGATTGAAAAGGTATGCATTGAGTTGACTGGGCACCGGCCGGTTTCGACAGTGTGAGAATGTGTGGGCCCCATCGGTGATGTGGACAGTACCCACACAGGCAACATGCTGATAGAAAGAGGAGAGAGAAAATGGAGAGAAAGTATGGGTCCAGAGTGGGTCCCATTCTTAGTTTAGCAAGAAGAGAGAGAGTATGGATCCCACAGTGGGTTCCACTGATGATGTGGCATGATGTGGCATCTCCCAAGTACTCCTTGAAGCAAGAAAAATAAGAGAGAGAATCAGAAGAGAGAGAATCTGAAGAGAGAGAAAGAAGAGAGAGAAGTTGATGTGGTGGGACCCACCATGCTGAGGTGGCATGCCACCATGGCAGCCAGCTTAGTCGAGGGCCACGGCACCATAGGCAGCAGCCACACATAGCCGAGGCCAGCGGCAACCATGCCTACAGCACCATGGCCAGCAGGGCCAAGCCAGCAGCCAGCCACAGTAGTCAGCCACAGCACCAAGTCACAAGCAAGCATAGCAGCAAGCCGCAGCAAGGCAGCCTAGCCCCGCAAGCAGGCCAGGCATGCTCGTCGCGCATGCTGGCTCGCAATGGCATGCCTTGCCGCAAGCCCGGCGAGGCCCGCGGCGAGGCAGCATGTCGGCTCGCAATGGCATGCCTTGCCGCCAAGCCCGGCGAGCCCGCGGCCAGCATGCCATGCCACCGGCCAGCACCCGCGAGCTCCCCATGCCACAGGCCGCAGCCGCCGCGCGACGGCCTCGCACAAGCATCGGTGGTGCCCGCCCGGTTGCTCGACAAAATTTCAGGAGAGAGAGTGAGCTCACTGGACTTTAGAGGGGTATTTTGGGCATATTATAAGAAGAATATTCTTGATCCATGGCCAGGATGGAGCCACACCATCAAGATCCTCATCGGATGGTCAATAAAGATGCGGGATCAGGTGTACATCGTCGGTTGCGTCAAGATTCTATCGCGGCTCCCCTGAGTCGCTGGATGTAAGTTAAAGCCGTAGATCGCATCGCATGAAAGAGGTATTCTGATCAGGTGAGATGCACGTACGGTACGACGGTAGCTCAAGATCTCGATCCAGTGGTCGAAATCGAATCTGAGGTTCGCTGACGCGATTTATTTGGATCCAACGGAAATCAGACGATCCCGCCTTTTCTTCTCAGATCCGACGGCCACTTCTCTCAGATTCTCTCTGAACCAGTCATAACTCGACAGCGCACTGACAGGCGGCGCTATTGTGTAGCGCGGTGTACGAAAAGTTCTCCAAAAGATTCCATTTCTTATATTTTCACTGGCCAAAACTGTAACGGCCATATCTCGACCATCCGGGGTCCAAATCGGACGATCCAAAGTGGTTCGAGCTCGTGTTCGAATTTCCTATCTAATGAGAACGATAAACCAGAGAAAAATGACGATGAACAGTGTGGAGGCTCGGGTTTTTGGGGGAAAACCTTCTCTTGAAGGTATGTGAGTGTTCAATGCTTGGTTTTTTATTAGCAACCTTCCATGGATTCAATTGGACTCTATTAATCTGTATTGAAGATCTTGTATGAGGGTTTGGGAGAAATAATTGTTGTTTGAAGCTTTAATGAGAGCTACAATGGCGTTTGTTATGAATGAAAGCTTGGAGTGATTTTATGCAATTAAACAGGAGCTGTGAGAGCTTGAATGTGCCTATGAAAGCCAGAAGGTCATGTTGAGTTTGTGAAAACACTAAGGGAGAAACAGAAGGAAAGGCATGCACTCAAGGTGTTTGTTAAAATGCCAAGGAAGAAAACGGAGACTGCAGTGAGCTGCTGGATGTACTGAATGGTGTATTGATGTTTTGAAGAAAAGGGGGAAGTGAAATGGAAAGGGAGGCTAGGGTTTGGGGTTGAAATTGTTCATTGAAAATTTCAGTAGACCTGAGGGCTATGCCAGGCTTTACAGAGACATCCCAGAGTCTTCCCAGAGTACCAGAAAATGTCAGACAAGGGTTGTAAGATTCCTAACCCTGTATGTATCGCATTGTTTAATTCTTGTACTCAATATATGCTAGTTGTAGGTGGTAAATGATGAATTCCTAGCTAGTTGGGATTAAATTGTAGGGCATTGATATAAGCCCAAAAACTATTATTGTTTGCTTCCCGTGGATGCGGGTTAAGTGTAGTGTGTGCAGCGAGTGCTGGTACTTCGGTACCTGAATTATTGGCACATCTGTGCCCTCCTGGTTTTATGCTGGGTAAACTGGGTGGATGTACTCCCTGCTGTGTAGTCAGCTAAAAGTTGAGTATTGAGTATATACGGAGCCCGTAGGGCATTACTCCATGGACTAGCCATCACATACTATGGTGGTGAACCACGTATACCTTTGTGTTGTGGATGCCTTGTAAATGTGATTATTTGTATATTGTGAAGTGCGTGGAATGGCCTGCAGGATGGGTATGCACGACATGGTAGACCTAGCCACTTTGTGGTAGTGAGGTGGTTGTGCATACGACTGTGTGTGGTAGTGCTTCAGTGATTGTGTGGTCATGCTTAGTGAGTAAAACATCAGCTCAAGGCAGCATCTGTCTTCAAAGGATTATTTAGAAGAATTTTTGAAGACACTGATTCACCCCCCCCTCTCAGTGTCAACCTGTGATCAACATTTTGGTCCACATTTCGTTCATTTGTAGACCATTTTGCTTTGCTCAGAAAAGAAAACACAGCATTTGTGGATATGGGTACAAAAAAAAGAAAAAGGGAGAGGAAGAGAGATAAAGGTAAGTTACCGAGCAGCTTATGAAGTCTAATCATGAGCTCCTCTTCTTCTTTGGAAATGTTGCCTCTCTTGATGTCCGGCCTCAAGTAGTTCAACCATCGCAGCCTGCAACTCTTCCCACATTGGTTCAAACCTACATAATGATAATTAAGCTTCATATATATATATATATATATATATATATATAATGAAGATTAAAGAAATGCAATAGAAGAGAAAGAAATCAGGAAACCTGCTCTTTGAGGGAGATCACTCCATTTCCCTTCTCCATGAGTGTTAATGTAGGTAGTAAGTATCCGATCCTCCCGAGCTGTCCCCGCTCCTCTATTGAGTCCCAGTTTGGCACAACATGGTCTCCTACCCATTTACTCTTTCTTCTCTACACTCTCTCTCTCTCTCTCTCTCACCGATCACTTTGTAATCGATCTGAATATAAAGGGAAAGATCCCTGATCTTGGGACCAAAGAAGCAGATCCTCTCATTATTGGGTAATCAGTAATCCCCCCCCCCACATTTCTGGAGCAGTCTATAGAGGGTGGTCCTGCATTACAGAGATGAGTCTCACTCCTATGAATTCCTCCCTATATGGGGTAGTTACCAGTGGAAAGATCTATCGACAGTTTGGTGTCAGGGACCTGAGGGCATATACTTCGTTGTATCCAAATTGTCTCCTACCGACTTGTCGTCTGCTAAGGGCTGGATTTCAGTCGACCCACCTTCCCACCCCCCCCAAGCCTTTAGATCAGCCGCAGGAGATGATTTGAATCCTCTACTTCGTCAGGTTGTCATGTGTCTTCATGTTGAGTCAACCATGACAGGCAACTCGGTGATGGGCCCCACCTAAAAATTTTTATAGCCATTGACAACTTTCAATTTGCTTGCAACCTTAAATAATGCATTAGTTTGTTCGCTTCTCAAATCTTTTAAATATTTGGAACTCCCTTCATTTAATAATTTTATTTTAAACTATTCAAAGGTGAAATTTTTCTTGCAAAGAAGTAGGTTTGGACCAAGCCGTTTAATCACGTGTTGGATCAAGGTTCTTTTTTTCTCCTTTTTTAAATCTAATGTCCAGTCTGTTCCCATTTTCCCTGTAAAATTTCCCGCTAAAGTCTGAATCTACGTCTCATATTTAAATTACTATTAAAAATAAAAAAGACAAAATAAGAAAAAATCCAAACTTTTTAGCGACCTATTAACCCCATAATCCGGACATGGGATCCACGTTCATTCGACTGCCAACCGCATCAATCCGAATCAGGTAGAACCTAAGAAATTGGATTCGTAAAGAAGAAACAAATATTTCCCAAATATATGTATTTTACAGTTTTGTACTTTTGTGGCATTGGTTTTTTGTTATTTTATTTAAAATGAAATAATAATGAAAAAATAATTAAACTATATCTAATGGGTCCCACACTATAGAAGTGGGTCCCACACTACATTGATTATGATAGGATTTTACATAGAGTATATGTGCATGCTGGTGATCCAAACTCATTAGGTAGAGGAATGCAGAAATTGCTGGAATCGGATCATGCTAGTCACTACAAAAGATGTCGTGAGTCTCGTGACTCCTAAATCCTGACATGCATACAAAAAAATAAATAAATAAAAGAAAAATTTTCAGCTATCACCCAAAAAGAATTGACCAAATCACCTACCACCCAAGATAGACAAACGTTAGTCTATTTACTGACAGGAAAAAATTGAAATTGTGTGTGGACGTTTATACCCTTGTCATTTAAAAAATAAAAATAAAAGGAGAAACTGAAACAAATGAACTCGAACATGTTGAAGCTGTTCTTTCAATAAACACAGATGTAACAGATATTGTGCCTGTAATGATGAAATCAAAACACTGAAAACAGAAAACAAAATTTAAGGTTTTAGAAGAAATTAAAGTGAGTATATATACCAAGAAATTATCGAGATCATGTTTCTCATGATGATGATGATGATGACGATAGTGGGAAGCATAAGAACGAAGGAGATGATGAGCATGCTCGAGCTGCGCATCAATGAGAGGTAAATGATCGATTGGAGTAGCTACACGAAGATACCCAACATGTAATGAACTTGATATGACACTGAGAGGGGGGATGAATCAATGTCTGAAAATTCTCCTTAATTATTTCACTACTGCTCAGAGCTGATGGAGATATATACTTTTACACACACACAAGCGTATGCAAATCTACCTTGCTACCACTCAGTGGCCAGGTCTACCAGATTTTAACACCCATCTTACAAGTCATTCCACGCACTCCAAAATATATAGAAAAATAAAGACAGTCCACAACACAGGATATACGTGGTTCACCAACACAGTGTGTGATGGCTAGTCCACGGAGTAATACCCAATGGGCTCCGTATTTACTCAACACTCAACTTTTAGTCTTTTACAAAACAAGGATACTAACCCTACGTTTTCTCAGCATAAAACTGAGAGGATGCACCAACGCCAAGATTCAGGCTTAACAGCTAGTGTCCAGCACCCATTGAACACACCACGCTTAACCCACACCCACGGGAAGCAAATAACAATTTTTTAGGCTTATAATTATGCCTTACAATTTTTTCCCCACTAGCTAGGTATTCAATAATTTTCACCTACACTATTGTACAATATATAGAAAGCAACAAATAGATAGGGAATTGAAAAACATCACAACTGCTTTCGAATGGCCATCAATATCTCTGAAGCTTCACACTGCCGTCAGGTACTCTCTAACAGCCTTCAATAATGATAGAGATCGATTCACAGAGCACACATTGCTCACAGGCTTCCAATCTCTTTCACATAACCCATAATCACCATGAATATAAACATAAACGCTCTACTGACCTCTCATAGGGATTTAACACTCCATTGATGCACAGAGAAGAGGTAGTTGGTGATTGATCACTCCTACAGGGCACGAAACCCTAAAAATCCTTCTCTCTACCTTCAAGATGCTCTTTTTAATTTCTTTTAAATACTTTGTGTCACACCCCAAATTTTGATCCAACCAGAATGGTGTGAGTGAACCGTCATCGAACCAACGGTTCACACCAGGATCTCGAATAGGCCGTGTTCACCCATACAAACCAATTACACATAACCACAATCAGAATATAAATATACAGCGGAAGACTTTAAATAGAATGAACCGAGTATCTATTGATAATTTAAATAAATATCCCATTATTCAAATTCAATCATAAAATAATAATCTTTTACATCTCTTAATAACAAACAAAAATAACTGAAACAAATAAATAAAATCCATCACGGTACACGCGAGAAGGGCACTCGCATGAAGCGTCATGCTCGTCTGTCCCGCTTTGCACGTCTAACGTCGCAGCACCACCATACGCCGGAGCGTTTACGTAATCATCCACGGTATAACCTGCATCCGGATCTAAAACAATGTATATACAAAGGGTGAGCACACACAACACGTTTCGGTAAGGCAATCGACAGTTTCACAAGATTATGCATGAGTAACAATCATTTTATCTTTGTGGTCCGGTTTTAAGTTTGCAATGTGCTATAGAAAGGTTTGGTGGCCCCCGCACCTCTATACACGAGTGTGTGGCGTCGCACAGTAATCACACAACCACCAACCCACATACACCCATCATGGAATAGAGATAGAGCTAAGGTATACCCGCACCTCCCCTGATACTCTACCCATACCGGTACCTAAGCCCCCTGCGGCCGGGGCTGCAAACCTGGGCTCGCAACTAACCAATCCTATATGTCAACAATGTATGCTCTATCCCAGCACAGCCGTCTACGGCATAGAGATAGAGCTAGAGCGTGCAGGCCGGGTCGGAGACCTCCTAAACCTCACCTCCCCCTGATACCCTATCCGCAACTAACCCACTAGGATAGAAACAATACGCAGGTAGACCCTATCCCAACACGACACCCTACGGCATAGAGATAGAGCTAAAGCATCGTGGACAAGGCAGCGTCGACTCGGAATCCTCGGTACCACCCAACGATGGTCGGGACAACATCAATATCGGAGACCAACGTACCCACGATCTTCCCCCGATACCCTATCCGTACCAAGCATGTTAAGATAGAATACTACAAAAGGTGCCGGTGTGAAGAGCGATCCCGGGCCCATGCCCCACTCCACACACCAACGAAAACAATCACATGCCTAACAATCACATCCTATGAATGCATGAACAATAATAATAACCGAAAGTAAAGGATGGCATGTGAATATGCACAAACATCACATCATAGATATTCAATGATTAACAACGATTTCTTGTCCATTAATTATTAGGTTTAGGTCGGATTCCCTTACCCGACGCTCGTTCGATTACTTGCTCCACGTCACAAGATCCAAACGACAAGTCACGGCGTCCTACATAATATTAGGGTTTCATTAGAATATATTATTTAGGGTTTCATGTTGGTCGGAAACCAACAGAGATACCAAACGCCCTCACGAGGCGGCCGGTGGCATGTACCGGTCGCAGCTCAGTAGGAAAGACTTGGCGACCGGTATGGTCAGCCGGTCCCCCACGGATAACCTCCCGAGAGGTAGCGGTCGCAACATACCGGTCGCACTATGTGCAACCGGTATAGTCGACCGGTATGTCTCGGAAGACCATACATGGGTTCTTCGATTCGCCGTCGATCATCCTCCATGGATTTTCGGGGGTTTCTCCTATCCATGCTAAGTCTAGGCTTTGAGTTAGAGCTATCCCCAACTCATTCAAGTCTCGTTTCGATGAATATCATCTCGAAACTCGAATCTAGGGTTTGACGGCAACTTAGGGTTTATTGGCCAATTTAGGGTTTTAGATCAATACCTACTTTGCATGGTATTGATCCACCCACACAACTATCATAGGGTAAGAAGAGGGATTCAAACACTTACCGTGGTTGGCGTAGCGAGAGCTTCGTCAAACAGTAATGGCGGCACCTCCTTCTCCTTCCTAGCTCCTTCTCCTTTCCAAGCTCTTTCTCTTCTCTAGGGTTTGGGAGAGACAATGGAAAGGATTTGAGGGGTTTAAGGGTGTATTTATAGGCTAGAAATAGGGTTTAGTAACCCTACTAGGATTAGGAAACTTCTAGGATTCGAAATCAGGAAAGTGGGACCCGCAGAGGCTAATTTCCAAATTCCCGCACATAGCTGTGCAGGCCATACCGGTCGACCGGTACCATCATCCGGTACCATCGACCGGTATACCTAAAATCAGGTATAATTGGTCGACTTCGGTCCGATTTCGTACCTGTTTGTTATCCGCTTGCCCCGTCTGGCTCGGTGATGATCGGAAGACCTGTCACGACACAAAACCAAGGTTTAGACCGGGTTTTCAGAGTGCGGGTCTTACACTTTGACTCCCAAAGGTGCCCAATGTATAGAGCATCCAAAAATATGGAAACTGCAACTTGAGCGGACCGATTTGGAGCTCAGATGAGAAAGTTATGACAGTTTGAAGTTCGACCAGTAACAAATAAGGAAAGAGAATCTTTCCAAACCATACTTGCACCCGCGCCGCCGCTGCGCTGTCGAGATTTGATTCGCTAGACCGAGAATCTTCTTTGGTGACCATCAGATCATCTGCAAAAAGGTGGGATTTAAATCAAGCCATTCGATCAGAACTTATCCCATCAGGCACGTTCGGCTTCGATCATGACCGCAGGATCTGGATCAACCACGGCGCCTCACGGTATGTGCGCTACGCCAAGTCAAAGCGCTACTTGCATGTGACGCGGCGCAATCTATTAACTTGCGGTTGACCAATCACAGTCTGCGCGGGAGCATCAAGGCGCATCAGACGAGTCACACCATAGCCCATACATTCTCGGACCGCCGGATGAGGATTAGAACCTCGTGGCTTTTTCTTGACCGCGGATCTTGCATCTAACCCTTTGTAACTTGACAAAAATGCCCCGAATGGTGCCTCTCTCCTGGCATTTCGTCGAACACTTGGTAGGCCCTTGCTAGGGGAGCGACTAGGGGCCTTGCGCACCCATGCCATGCACGGCAGTGGGCTTGCAGGCCTTGCTGCCTTGCGAGCTTGCTGTTGTGCTTGGTGCATGGCCTGCGGCCTGGGCAATGCCTTGCGGCTGTTGTGCTGCTGCATGGCTGGCCTACTGGCTGTGCCATCGGCTGGCCATGTGGTGCCGCGACAGGTCCTCGGCCAAGCTGGCCGCTAGTGGGTCTCACCCACTATTTCTCTCCTCTTTCTCACTCTTCTTTCTCTCTCCTCATGCTCTCTTCATTTTTCATGCTTCATAAGATCTTCATTTAATGCTTCAAGATGCCGCAACACTGCCTTATCATTAGAAACTCAGACACATCATCAGAAAAGTTGTGCCACATCACCAGTGGGGTCCACAGACACTCTCTCATCAAACTTGATGTAGAATGTCATTTAACTCGCTGCAAGCCATCTGAGACACACTATAAGAGATGTCGAACACTGAAAAACCCAACTACGAGGTTGCTTGAGGTTGCTCCAGCTTTGCCACTGCACTAATACTCTCTCTCCTACACTGATACTCTCTCTCCTTATTTCTCTGACTGAATGCTCACAAACACTGTCACATCAGCCAAGTTGCCAATAATGACAACATAAAGTCCAACAACATGAACCTCTAGATGTGAGAGCTACATGCAAATTTTGGGGATGAAATTTCTTTTAAGGGTGGGGGAGTTGTAAGATCCGCACTCCATGAACCCGATCTAAACCTTGATTTCATGTCGTAACAGGTCTTCCGATCGTCACCGGGCCAGACGGGACGAGAGGATGACAATTAGGTACGAAATCGGACCAAAAACAGACCAAATATGTATGATTTACTCATACCGGTCGATGGTACCGGTCAACCGGTATGGTCTGCGCAGCAGACCACTTAGATCCGGAATTGGATCTCTGCGGGTCCTACTTTCTAAACTTCGAACCGATTGACTTTCCTAATCCTATGAGGCTTCCTAAACCTAATTCTAGCCTATTTAAACCCCTTTAAACCTCCTAGAATCCCCTACCCCATTGATCTTCACAAACCCTAGAGAGGAGAAGGAGATTGGAGAAGGAGAAGGAGCTAGGAAGAAGAAGGAAGAGCCGATATTGCCGTTCGAGGACGCACACCTTACCGTCAGTCAACGGTAAGTGCTTGAACCTTCCTCTACTTTATGAACTCTTATAGGGTTGATTGTTGTTGAATCAATACCACGCAGAGCGGGTATTGATCTAAACCCTACTTTGCCATCAAACCCTAATTTAGTCAATAAACCCTAGATTCGAGTTCTAGGATGAATACCATCAAAGCTAGACTTGAATGGAGTTGGAAACGATTCTAACTCAAAGCTCAGACTTAGAATGTGTAGAAGAAACCCTGGAATCAATAGAGAAGGATCGACGGCAGTCGAAAAACCAAGCGTATGGTCTTCTGGAGACATACCGATCGACCATACCGGTCGCAGGTCATGCGACCGGTACTGCGACCAGTATCTCTCGGGGAGTAGCCTATGGGGACCGGCTGACCATACCGATCGCTAGTTTTCCCCACAGAGCTGCGACCGGTACCTGCGATCAGTCAGCTATGTGAGGGGTATTTTGTAACCTCGTTGGTTTTCGACCAACGTAAACCCTAAGAAACTATTCTAATAGAACCCTAATATTATGTAGGACATTGTGATAGCACGTTTGGATCTTGCGACGTGGAGCAAGCTATCGAACGAGCGTCAGGTAAGGGAATCAGACCTAAACTAATAAGTAATGGACAGTAAACTGTTGTAAATAACAATGAATATGTGGATTGGTGTTTGTGCATATTGCATGTCATCCTTTACTTTCAGCTATTATTATTGTTCATGTATACTCGCTATGCTAGGATGTGATTGCTAGACATGTGATTGTTTTTGTAGGTGTGTGGAATGGGAAGGGCTTGGGGTCTGGGATCATTCCTCACACTGACACCTTTTTTGTAGTATTCTATCTTAGAATACTTGGTACGGGTAGGGTATCAGGGGGAGGTCGTGGCACTGTGGTCTCCGGCCTGGCCACCACGCTCTAGCTCTATCTCTATACCGTAGGGAGTGATGTTGGGATAGAGTCTACTTGTGTATTACTCTATCTTAATATGCTTGGTACGGGTAGGGTATCAGGGGGAGGTCGTGGCACTGTGGTCTCCGGCCTGGCCACCACGCTCTAGCTCTATCTCTATGCCGTAGGGAGCTGTGCTGGGATAGAGCCTACAGTGATGACATATAGAATTGGTTAGTTGCGAGCCCAGTTTGCAAGCCCTAGCCAGTAGGGGCTTATGTATTGGTATGGGTAGAGTATCAGGGGAGGTAGTGGATGCTTTAGCTCTATCTCTATTCCATGATGGGTGCATGTGGGTCGGCAGCGGTGTGATCTATTGTGGGATGCTACACACTCGTGTATAGAGGTGCGGTGGCCGCCAATCCTTTCTATAGCACATTGCAAACTTAAACCAGACCACAGCATAAAATGATTGTTACTCATGCATATAATATTGATACACTGTCTGATTGTCTTACTGAACTAAGTTGTGAGCTCACCCTTTGTATATATACTATTTTTAGATGTTGATGCAGGTTACTCGGTGGACGACTATATGAACGCTCCGATGTATGGAGGTGTTGCTGCTCTGGACGTACAGGCAGGAGAGGACGAGCATGACGCTTCATGCGAGTGCCCTTTCTGCGTGTACTTTGACTTTATTTTATTTGTTTCAGTTATTTATTAAAGTGATGTAAAGATATTTAATTACGTTTGAAATTTAGATAATTGAATACTTATTTCACTACAACAATATGCATTTTTTGCTACGAAAATTTTCCATTGTGTAAAACAATTTTTCGTTGGCAAAACTAAACACCTACAGTAAAATTTCCATTGTCGTACCGTTGTCATAAATTCCGTAGCGAATTTCCCCTATGGAAAATTGAGTGCTATGGGTGTATATATTTTCCACAACAGAAAAGGCATTCCGTTGTCTATAATTTAGATTTTAGACAACGGAAAAAGTCCCGTTGTCTATAATATACATTCCACAACAGAAAAGACATTCCATTGTCTATAATTTAGATTTTAGACAACGAAAAATGTCCCGTTGTCTATAATATACATTCCACAACAGAAAAGGCATTCTGTTGTTTATAATGTAGATTTTAGACAACGGAAAAAATCCCATTGTCTATAATATATACATTCCACAACAACCGATATATCGTGGTTTATAATAACCATTTTACACAACATAAAAATAG
This sequence comes from Protea cynaroides, assembly GCA_028583415.1. Lineage (NCBI taxonomy): Eukaryota > Viridiplantae > Streptophyta > Magnoliopsida > Proteales > Proteaceae > Protea > Protea cynaroides. The sequence goes on from CM053276.1 coordinate 109,996,031, forward strand.
TCCGTTGTCTATAATATTGATTTTACACAACGAAAAGCATTCTGCTGTATATAATATATATTTTCCATAAGGGAAACTTATATTCCGTGGTCTATAATAAACATTACACTACGGACTAAATTTTCCGTTGGGAAAAATCCTTTTTTTTTTTTAATTACATTTCTCTACCACCCTACCCTACCCTACCCTATTAATCAATAAAAATTGCATATAAAGAAGAAAACCCAGTCAACAAAGTGAAATACATATATACAATCAAACAAAGTTATACATATATAGAATCAAAATTCAAAAACATAAACTCAATCTTCCTATCTATCTCCTCTTCATCATAAACTTTCTTTATCTCTTCAGATGCCTGAAAATTAAAAGTACAGTTGTTAATAAAAGAATGAATGCATGAGAATAAATTTATAAAAACGAATGCATGAGATTAAATGGTAGTACCAACCAAGAATGCAGATTGGGTATTTCTACTTGAACCATGAATAAGCCAAAAAAATGGACTTTCATCTTCCTAACTTCACCAGAACACAATATATATAAGAACTCTCAGGACAGAATGAGTTAAGCATGAGAGCCCAAAAAAGAACCTATGGGATAACAGGCTCTAAAAGCCCAAAAAAGAACCTATGGGACCATTCTAGCTAATAGCCAGTGATATAACATGGAACTGTTGGGTACTTAGAAGAACTTCAGAATCAGAGGAATATTTCCACTCAAAATATCCTCAAATAATTGACGTGGACATAAGTACCTGCATTCTTAGTCATCTTGGCTAAGTCAGAAAATCCAGAAACACATTTAAATATAACAAGCTCACAATATGCTATTGGTGGAAAGACACATCATCAAGACTACCATTCGATCATTGCAGTAAAGGAAGCACCGCTGCAGGTTTCTGTGTCTTACCTACCAAAGAAAAACCAAACAATTACCTTATATATTCGCCAAGCTAACAAGAAAAAGAATGTCCAACATCTTTGCTTACAGACAACAAAGGAAACTAAAAGGTTTTTTATTGTATATTCAAACCGCCAACCTCTAATGGTGACCATCAGGAAATTGACCATATGGTCTAATGATGTCAGAAAAAAATTGTTTTCTCCCGCCTCTTACTTTATGGGTTTCCTGTGCAGAAACAACCCATGTTAGATGTTCACATACGACCACCAAGCCAGTTTGCCTTGGTGGTGATATCAAGCTAGAAGAAGCTCAATCTTTTCTCAAGACCATACTTGAGATGGAAAAAGAGTATGGATTTAAATGGTGCTCCTCTGATAGTTTCTAGATTGATGGGACAGGCAGTGAGATTTGGACAAAGCAAAATCACAAAAGCATATCTGAAAAGCTCCCACGGTCCCACTGAATTGGTGAATAATGAACAGAAAGAAGTAATACATAGTTCTCAAATTAGATACCAGTAGCTGTGGCATGGAATAGAGAAAATATCCTTAACTCTGATAAAATAACAAGAGATTAAAACCCATAAATACCAAAAGCAGATGCACAATAATGCCTCAAGTCTGCATGACCTAGTATGTAATTCAACAACTAGCCAAATGGCCCTAGGACCAACCACATAAAAGAGATTATCTTAGAACCTACATTTCTTGCTCTCTTATGTTATTTAACAACCAGAAACCCTACAGTTACAACTCAATGTTGCAGGGAAGTAGCACAAACCTACAAAGAACACGATGCCTACAAGGAAGCAAGACTATACTTATTTCTCTTTCAAAGCAAATCCTGCATAACACCTTCTCCTGAAAATTGCATCATGATAGTAAAGTAAGCAGTGTGGCCATCAAGTGTCTGTGGTTTCGGATTGTTCAAAGATGAATAAAAAAGGAAGTTCTTCAAAGGTGCATAAGAAAGAGAGAGAGAGAGAGAGAATAAATACATTACTAAATGGTACATGACATAGATTTCAAATACCAGTTAAACCACAAAACGATATAGAACAAACAAAATCATTGAAATGCCTAGCTTCTGATTGTTTTCATAGTTGTTTTGCCAACACCAATATTTCTGTAATTGAGACTACCATGAAAACTCCATGAATTTTTTTCTCTGATTTTAAACATTTCACAATACCAATAAAGAAGAGAAATAGATAAAAAAAAAAAAAAACTAAAACAAGATGGCCATTGCCATGACTAGCAAAGCCAGACTACAAGTTGAGAGGAATAAAAGGTTGAATGAACAAATAAAAAAAATAGTAGGAATTAGTTGCAGGGAGGATTAGAGTAGGGAAAAAGGAATAAACATAGGGGGAAAAAAGGAATAAACATGAAGTGTTTGGGGCAAAAAAAATGGTGTAAATACCAGAGCACAGAAGTTGAGATCCAATTAAGAAGGATACTTTATTGTCGTGATTTACAGAAAATCAAAATTCCAATAAACTTGAAATGTGCAAAACAACTACAGCAGATCTAATTCCTTATCAACATAAAATGAATTATGATATCAACCATGAGAATTATGATATCAACAGCAGATTAAGTGATGAGTTTAATCTGGTTATCAACCTTGAGAATTATGATATGTTAACCCAATTAGATTTCCTCAACAATATATTAGATTTCCTCAACAATAACCTTTTGAACACCATAAACTTTGTTTTGGTTGATGAACTTCTCTCAAATACCACTGGGATGCCACCATTACCAGAAGAGTAGAAGCCCTAGTTTCAGAATTTGAGTAATAAAAATAGAGGAAGAAGGAAAACCCTATCAGTTTCAGCAGTAGAAAGTGGAAGGAACCCATTATCACACGAAAAAAGGGAAGAAGAAATCAGAAGAGATTGAACCCTAAATTAACATAAACAGAGACCATTTACAAGAAATTAAAACTTATAAGTTAAGACAAGGTGCTCACCTAATGTTGAGTACAAGGTAGTCACTGAGTTTCCGATGGTGGTTGCGTCTCGCACGAAGATTGTGATCGCATCTGTGACTCGTGCAGTTGTGAAGTGACCAACTGCAACATCGCGTCCATCTTTTTCATATATTTTTCTTGTAGACGATTAAATTCTTCTTGAGCTCGCATACTTTCTTCTAATTTTTTAATCTTTTCATTTTGCTCCAGGATCCTTACATTTTGCTCCTCGATCTGCTTTGCTTTTGTACCAAATACTTGTTTCGAAGAAACTCCACTCCCATAAAGTCGAACTCTCCCATGAGAGTCGGAACCGAGTACTTCTTTAAACACTGATTCATGCACAGTCTTATCGGCTTGCTCTTCTACAGCCTTCTCACCAATTTTTTCTTTAAGTGTAATCTGCAAATAGAATGTAAAACAAATAATTAACAATTTTGCTGATATAAAAAGTTAATGACAAAATCATTAAAAAGTAGGTTACTTTCTTCAAGAGAGTAGTTTAAATACCAAAATCTGAGCTGCCTCATCATTCAAGCATTGTCCTGTCGTTTTTGAAACATAGGTAGCTTCAAACATTTCAATTCGAGAAGGAGGTAATCCATTTGGATCTTTACTTTCCTATTTATGGAAAAAACAAATAACTCATCTACCAATGTGTACCACAAAATTTCGAAATAGATTACATTGAAAAGAGAGAAGAAAATGAGAGAATTTCAAAATAGATTGATTCTCATTTACCATTTCCGCCCTAATTACAGCAAGAGAGGTGTTCCCAGTCGTATGTCTTATTTTCTGGTTAGCTTTATGTATTTTATTTCTTGCACTGATAGCCTACATAGAAATAAGAAGAAATTAGTTTGTATAAAATTAAAACTGTTAAGACAAAACTGATAGACCTTGAATGACACTGAGAGGGGGGGTGAATCAGTGTGATAACTTTTTAACCTGGTATTTCTTTGCTGCCCAGTGTTGTTTATGAAATTGACTGTCACACACACAGACGTATGCAAATCTACCTCGCTACCACTCAGTGGCCAGGTCTATCAGATTTGCACACCCATCCTGCAATTCATTCCACGCACTTTACAAAATACATAATCAAAGCATTCCATAACACAGAAGGGTTACGTGGTTCACCACCACAGTGTGTGATGGCTAATCCACGGAGTAATGCCCAATGGGCTCTGTATTTACTCAATACTAAATTTTTAGCCCTTTACAGGACAAGGATACTCACCCTATGTTTTCTCAGCATAGAACTAAGAGGGCAAACACTGCCAATGTTCAGGCTATTCCAGCCAGTGTCCAGCACCCACTGAACACAAATCAAAAAGATAAATTTTGGGACTTATAGTGATGCCCTACAATTAAATCCCAAACTAGCGAGGCATTCAATATTCTTTTTGCCTAAGCTAGCATACAGTTGGCTCCCATACAAAGTAGGCATTCAATATTCTCAACCTACTCTAGCATACAAGGCATTGATTCAATAAATAATGAGGGAGTTGAGAAAATCTCACAACTGATGTTTTCTGACATCTAAAGTCATATGCAGTGTTCCTCTTCTTCTGATAATCAACCAATCACTTTTCATATGCAAAGAAGCTCCACCATCCTTCAAAAATCACAGCAGTGCACCGACATGGGCACAAATAGAGATGATGAGTGATTGTTTTCAATTCCCAAAGCCAGAACCAATGAAAAATATGAAGAATAACCCTTTTCCCTTCTAAAACTCCTTTTCAGATCTATTTCTCACGGCCACCGACCTCCCAGGCATTCTCAATAGATAGGAAATCCAAAACCTAGCTCGGAGCAATTTGGATCGTCAGATTTGGCCTCCGGATGGTCAAGTTATAGCAAAAACAAGTTCGGCCAATGAATTAGTTTAAATGGAATCTTTAAACTTCATTTGATGTACCCGCGAAGCACCGAAGCCGCGCCGCCGCTGACATGGCAGGCGCGGTGTCGAGATGTGATTGGACAATGATGAATCTTCAATGATCGTCCATTGGATCAAAGTTAAAAAGGCGGGATTGATTTATCTTCGTTGGATCATGTCAGATCCCGTCAGCTTCTGTCGGCTTTGATCTTATCCACTGGATCGAGATCTTGATCCGTCGTCGTACCATGAGTGCACCACACCAAATCAAGGTGTCATCTCATAAAACGCGGCATACAATAATAAACAGCGCCCAGCCAATGGGCTTCTTCACGGGAGCATCTAACAATGTAGACTGAGAAACTGTAAGACCCGCACTCCGTAAACCCGGTCTAAACCTTGGTTTTGTGTCGTGACAGGTCTTCCGATCATCACCGGGCCAGATGGGTCGAGCGGACGACAAACAGGTATGAAATCGAACCAAAGACGACCAAAGAGTCATCATTTTATGTTGACCGGTCGATGGTACCGGTCTTGGTACCGATCGACCGGTATGGCTTGCGCAGCTATGTGCGGGAATCTGGAATTTAACTTCTGCGGGTCCCACTTCCCTGATTTCGAATCCTAGAAGTTTCCTAATCCTAGTAGGGTTACTAAACCCTATTTTTAGCCTATAAATACACCCTTAAACCTCCTCAAATCCTTTCCATTATCTCTCACAAACTCTAGAGAAGAGAAAGAGGTGGGAAAGGAGAAGGAGCTAGGAAGAAGAAGGAGGTGCCGCCATTACCGCTCGACGAAGCTTTCGATACGCTAGTCAACGGTAAGTGTTTTAACCATTATTCTTATCCTATGTTAGTTGTGTGGGTGGATCAATACCATGCAAAGTAGGTATTGATCTAAAACCCTAAATTGGCCGATAAACCCTAAGTTGCCGTCAAACCTTAGATTTGAGTTTCGAGATGATATTCATCGAAATAAGACTTGAATGAGTTGGGGATAACTCTAACTCAAAGCCTAGACTTAGAATGGATAGGAGAAACCCTGAAAATCCATGGAGGATGATCGACGACAGTCGAAAACCCATGTATGGTCTTCCGGAGACATACCGGTCGACTATACCGGTTGCACATGGTGCGACCGGTATGTTGCCACCGGTATCCCTCGGGAGGCTGGTCTGTGGGGACCGGCTGACCATACCGGTCTCCAATCTTCCCCACAGAGCTGCGATCGGTACATGCCACCGGTCAGCTCTGTGAGGGTGTTTTGTAACCCTGTTGGTTTCCGACCAACATGAAACCCTAAGAAAACTATTCTAATGAAACCCTAATAATATTGTAGGACTTTGTGACTTATCGTTTGGATCTTACAACGTGGAGCAAGTTATCGAACGAGCGTCAGGTAAGGGAATCTGACCTAAACCTAATAATTAATGGACAGTAAATTGTTGTTAATCACCTGATTATATGAGATGTGTTGTTTGTGCATATTCACATGCCATCCTTTACTTTCGGTTATTATTACTGTTCATGCATTTATAGGATGTGATTGTTAGGCATGTGATTGTTTTCGTTAGTGTGTGGAGTGGGGCATGGGCCTGGGATCGCTCTTCACATTAGCACCTTTTGTAGTATTCTGTCTTAACATGCTCGGTACGGGTGGGGCATCAGGAGAAGGTCGTGGTACGGTGGTCTCCGATATTGATGTTGTCCCGGCCATTGTTATGTGGTACTGTGGTCTCCGAGTCGACGCTGACTTGTCCACGATGCTTTAGCTCTATCTCTATGCCGTAGGGAGTTATGTTGGGATAGGGTCTACCTGCGTATTGTTTCTATCCTAGTGGGTTAGTTGCGGATAGGGCATCAGGGGAGGTGTGGGAATGCCTTAGCTCTATCTCTATGCCGTAGACAGCTGTGCTGGGATAGAGCATACATTGATGACATATAGGATTGGTTAGTTGCGAGCCCAATTTGCGAGCCCTGGCCAGTAGGGGCTTAGGTACTGGTATGGGTAGAGTATCAGGGGAGGTACGGGGGTATCTTAGCTCTATCTCCATTCCAGGATGGGTGCATGTGGGCCAATGGGGGTGTGATCCATGAGGTGCCACACACTCGTGTATAGAGGTGCGGGGGCCACCAAACCTTTCTATAGCACATTGCAAACTTAAAACCAGACCACAGCATAAAATTGATTGTTACTCATGCATAATATTGTGAAACTGTCTAATTGTCTTACTGAGCTGTGGTGTGAGCTCACCCTTTGTATGTACATTGTTTTTAGATGTTGATGCAAATTACACTGTTGACGACTATATGCATGCTCCTGTGTATGGTGGTGTTGCGGCGTTGGACGTACAGGCAGGAGAGGATGAGCATGACGCTTCATGCGAGTACCCTTTCTGCGTGTACCTTTGAGTTGTTTTCTTTATTTAATTTCCTTATTTTTTATTGGATTAAAGGGATGTAATGATATTATTTTATGTGTTTGAATTTGGATAATTGGATATTTAGTTAAATTATCAATAGATACTCAGTTCATTTTATTTAAAGTCTTCCGTTGTATATTTATATTCTGATTGTGGTTATGTGTAATGGTTTGTATGGATGGACACGGCCTATTCGAGATCCTGGTGTGAACCGTTGGTTCGATGACAGTTCACTCACACCATTCTGGTTGGATCAGAATTGGGGTGTGACAACTTGGTATCAGAGCTCTTGGGCTCTATCTACAGACTATATTACACTTAACTGGGTCGATGAACTGAGTTAGGAAATATTAAAAAATTTTAATACAAACACACCCTAAGCATTGTTTGATACCTGAGATGGACTAAGAAAGAGAATAATGTACTGTATTAAATGTGGAACTTTACATTTACACATGCACTAGTTAGGAAAAACCATGAAAATTTCCATTAATTAAGAAAATTGTAGCAAATGATATAGTGCTACAGGGTACAGTCCACAAACCGGACAGTTACCCTGTATTATAAACAGTCATAGTGAAAGAAATAAAGGGGATAATCATGGGGTAGGGGGCCTGGGAGGAATAGGGTCTGCTATGTCATAGTCTCGCTCGTAAGCAACCCTGAGCCAGTGCACCTGATCCTGTGTGACCCTGAGACTGCGAGCCAACTGCGCCAAGTCACGGCTCATCTCACGCTGTGTGTCCCTGATCTCCATCATCATACCCATCATTGAGTCGGGAGGAGGCTGAGATGGTCCAGCGGTAGAGGTAGATGGTGGTGCTGCTGGTGTAGGCTGTGAAGCTGGCGCTGGTACTACACAGCCGACGCATGGTAGTCCAGGGCCGATGGGCCAACCCCAGAATGTACCACCACCGCATCAGTTTCCGTCGCCGTCTGCGTACCCGGGAGCCTATCCGTATCCACCACCATGGTACGGAATGAACACTCAGGGACAGCATGATCTGAGCAGGTCAGTGGATAGATTCCTGAAGTTGAAACCTTCATCGTTCACGGGCAGGATAGGGAAACCATTGTGGCCAGCACAGTGGGTTGCAGAGATGGAAAAGAACTTCCGATTGATGACATGTACTGAGGAGGAAAAAGTATTATTTGCCACTCATATGCTGAAAGAAGACGCAAATGCTTGGTGGAATTCTACACGGGCATATCTGGAGAATAAGTATACACTGGTGGATTGGGAAGTGTTTAAAACTGCCTTCTTCGATAAATACTTTTCGAAGAGTTTCAGAGACCAAATGGAGAAGGAGTTCCTCAACCTACAGCAATCTCAGTCGACCGTGGATGCTTATCAGCAAAGGTACGAAGAGCTATTCTTCTTCGCACCGGCAAGTATGCAAGAAGAAGAGACCAAGACACGTAGGTTCACTATGGGACTACATGGAAGCATCAGAGTGCATATCTTGGGTTTGGACAAGAAGATCTACAACGAGGCTGTGCAGGTTGCGAGGGTGATAGAGTCCAGTCAGAGGGACAGCTTCTTCGCTCAGAACAGGGGAGTGAAGAAACCTGCTAGCAAGAGTTCGGGTGGCGGTAACAACAGACCCTTCCGCCCATACAGGGCACAGACCGCTACAGTACCTGCGAGAAACAACCTGGCACCATCTGTGCCACAGTTCGCTGGACACAACCCAAATATCAAATGTTATAACTGTCAGCAGCTGGGACATGTCGCAAGGAACTGCACTCTACCTAAGAAGCAACCTCCCCAGCAAGGAAAAGTGTATGCGCTCACCACTGAAGAGGCAGCCGCATCACCTGATGTGGTAACTGGTACGACCCTATCCCTTACTATTTGGCTTATTCTTTCATTTTGTATGAGCATGTAGAACTAAGGGGCAATAAATTCCAGGAATTATAAATGTAGCTGGTATACCCGCCAGAGTATTATTTGACTCTGGGGCCACGCACTCCTTTGTTTCTAATTCTTTTGGGAAGCGAATGGAGTTACCAATCAAGCATTTGAACCCAAGCTTGATAGTTCGCTCTCCACTAGGAGTCGAAGTCGCTTTGACCGAATATTATGGACCATGTACTGTATGTATTGAGGGCCAAGACTTAGAAGCAAACCTAGTACTACTTGAGATGGCAGACTTTGATGCCATCCTGGGAATGGATTGGCTAGGCCATCATTCAGTCGTCCTATTATGTGGTGAAAGGAAGCTTGTGCTTACTGACAAAGGGGGAAGGGAGTATAGCTTCGCTGGGATCAAGCTATCTAGGAAGCGGAAGATGATTCTCTCCGCCCTAAAAGCTAAAAGATGCTTAGAGAAGGGGGGAGTGGGTTATCTAGTATCTGTAGTCGACACCACTGTGGAGGTGCCAAAGATGGAAGATCTAGAGGTGGTACGAGAGTTTCCAGATATATCTCCAGAAGATCTTCCAGGTTTACCACCAGACAGGGCTACAGAATTTGTGATAGACCTTATGCCAGATTCGGCGCCGGTGTCTAAAGCACCATACAAGATGGCCCCTACCGAGTTAAAGGAGTTGAAGACTCAGTTACAAGAATTGTTGGATAAGGGCTTCATACGACCTAGTATATCACCTTGGGGAGCACCGGTATTATTTGTCAAGAAGAAAGATGGAAGTGTACAGCTATGTATTGACTACCGTGAGCTGAACAAGTTGACGATCAAGAATCGGTACCCTTTGCCTAGGATCGATGATTTGTTTGACCAGTTACAGGGTGCAAAGGTTTTCTCAAAGATCGATCTCCGATCAGGGTATCACCAATTGAAGATCAAGGCCGGAGATATTCCGAAGACTGCTTTCAGGACGAGGTATGGGCATTATGAGTTTCTAGTTATGTCTTTCAGGTTGACCAATGCTCCAGCATTGTTTATGGAAATGATGAACCGAGTGTTTCATGATATGTTGGACACTTCGGTCATCGTATTCATCGATGACATATTGATCTACTCTAAGGACATGGAGACTCATACAACACATTTGAGGGCAGCCCTACAACGGCTGAGACAGGAGAAGCTTTATGCTAAGTTCAAGAAGTGTGAGTTTTGGCTGAAGGAAGTGGCTTTCTTGGGCCATGTAGTATCTGAAGATGGTATCAAGGTTGATCCAAGCAAGATAGCTGCTATAGTAGGATTGGAAGCACCAAAATCTGTTGCGAAAGTTCGTAGTTTCCTTGGGTTGGCTGGTTATTATAGAAGATTCGTGGAAGATTACTCTAGGATCGCTGTTCCACTCACCAGATTGACCAAGAAGGGAGAGAAATTCATATGGACAGATGAGTGTGAGAAGTGCTTTCAGACTTTGAAGTCAAGACTAGTCTCTGCACCTATCTTGACCATCCCAGAACCAAGCGTACCGTTTACTTTATATACGGATGCTTCAGGGTTGGGTATTGGGTGTGTTCTGATGCAAGGAGAACAGGTGATTGCTTACGCATCAAGACAGTTAAAAGAGCATGAGAAGAACTATCCTACGCATGACTTAGAGCTAGCAGCGGTTATTCACGCAATCAAGACTTGGAGACATTACTTGTACGGTGAGAAGTTTCAGATCAAGTCAGATCACAAGAGCTTAACTTATCTTTTCACTCAGAAGGATTTGAATATGAGACAGAGGAGATGGCTGGAATTGTTAAAAGATTATGATTGCGATATCCAGTACCATCCGGGTCAAGCAAATGTGGTGGCTGACGCCTTAAGCAGAAAGTGGGCATCGAAACCTGAGGCTGGGCTAAGTATAAATGCTGCACTATGTGCCGCAGCTTCAAGTTCAATCGAAGGCGATGAAGAGTATATAATTGAGACTGCCGAAGATCCAGTTGAGCAAGGCTTGATTCATAAGTTCACTATGATGTTCGCAGCTTTGAAGATCTCGCCAGATCTAGTTGACGAAGTCAAGGTAGCAATTCTACAGGATCCTCATCTCAAGACAGTGCAAGAAGACATAGAGAAGGGTTCAAGCAATCCTGACTTTACCTTGGATTCAGACAAGGTACTCAGGTATCGTGGACGGTTATGTATACCTGAGAGTGAAGACTGCGATATCAGAGACCGAGTTATGACTGAAGCTCATTACACTCCATATTCGGTACATCCAGGAAGTACCAAAATATACCATGATCTAAGAAGACTATATTGGTGGAGGGGTATGAAGGCTGATATAGCTCGTTTTGTGTTCCAGTGTCTGAATTGTCAACAAGTTAAAGCAGAAAGGCAGAGACCCGCAGGTTTGCTACAACCATTACCAGAACCTGCATGGAAGTGGGATTGCATTACCATGGATTTTGTTACTGTCCTACCTTTGACACCAAGGTCAGTGGATGCAGTTTGGGTTATAGGGGATCGACTCACCAAGACGGCTCGATTTATTGCGGTCAGACCTCAGTATACCATGGAGAAACTGGCCAAGTTATATGTGGATAATATAGTCAGACTTCATGGCGTTCCAGAGAGTATAGTATCTGACAGAGATCCCCGTTTTACATCAAAGTTCTGGGAAGGATTACAGAAAGCTATGGGAACGAAGTTGAAGTTCAGTACAGCTTTTCACCCTCAGACGGACGGACAGTCAAAGCGAACTATTCAAATTTTGGAAGATATGCTCCGAGCTTGTGCAATAGATTTCAAGGGAGCTTGGGATGAGAAGCTATCACTTATCGAGTTCGCTTACAACAACAGTTATCAGGCTACAATTCAGATGGCCCCATATGAAGCACTCTATGGGAAGAAGTGTCGTACACCCCTGTTATGGAACGAGGTGGGGGAAAGAAGAATTGTAGGACCGGAGTTTGTTGAAGAAACTTGCCGAGTGATTGATCAGATCAAGGAGAGAGTAAAGACGGCTCAAGTCCGACAGAAGCACTATGCGGATAATCGACGTCGAGATCTGGAGTTTACAGTGGGTGACAAAGTGTTCTTGTGAAGAAGTATGTCAGAGATCCATCGCACATCTTGACCGCTGATCCCCCAGACTTGACTGAAGACATAACATTCGAAGTGGTGCCCGTGATGCTCTCGAGTTGAAAAGTTCAGCAACTTCGAACCAAGGATATCCATTATGTGAAGGTGCATTAGAGAAGCCAAAATGTGGAGGAAATTACTTGGGAAGAAGAGAGCGCGATGAGGAAGGAGTACCCTAACCTTTTCGACGATCAAGGTACGTTCAAATTTTGAGGCTGAAATTTCTTTTAAGGGTGGGGGAGTCATAGAACCTACATGCAAATTTCGGTGACAAAATTTCTTTTAAGGGTGGTGGAGTTGTAAGACCCGCACTCCGTAAACCCGGTCTAAACCTTGGTTTTGTGTCGTGACAGGTCTTCCGATCATCACCGGGCCAGATGGGTCGAGCGGATGACAAACAGGTATGAAATCGGACCAAAGACGACCAAAGAGTCATCATTTTATGTTGATCGGTCGATGGTACCGGTCTTGGTACCGGTCGACCGGTATGGCCTGCGCAGCTATGTGCGGGAATCTAGAATTTGACTTCTACGGGTCCCACTTCCCTGATTTCGAATCCTAGAAGTTTCCTAATCGTAGTAGGGTTACTAAACCCTATTTTTAGCCTATAAATACACCCTTAAACCTCCTCAAATCCTTTCCATTATCTCTCACAAACTCTAGAGAAGAGAAAGAGGTGGGAAAGGAGAAGGAGCTAGGAAGAAGAAGGAGGTGCCGCCATTACCGCTCGACGAAGCTTTCGATACGCTAGTCAACGGTAAGTGTTTTAACCATTCTTCTTATCCTATGTTAGTTGTGTGGGTGGATCAATACCATGCAAAGTAGGTATTGATCTAAAACCCTAAATTGGCCGATAAACCCTAAGTTGCCGTCAAACCTTAGATTTGAGTTTCGAGATGATATTCATCGAAATAAGACTTGAATGAGTTGGGGATAACTCAAACTCAAAGCCTAGACTTAGAATGGATAGGAGAAACCCTGAAAATCCATGGAGGATGATCGACGGCAGTCGAAAACCCATGTATGGTCTTCCGGAGACATACCGGTCGACTATACCGGTTGCACATGGTGCGACCGGTATGTTGCCACCGGTATCCCTCGGGAGGCTGGTCTCTGGGGACCGGCTGACCATACCGGTCGCCAGTCTTCCCCACAGAGCTGCGACCGGTACATGCCACCGGTCAGCTCTGTGAGGGTGTTTTGTAACCCTGTTGGTTTTCGACCAACATGAAACCCTAAGAAAACTATTCTAATGAAACCCTAATAATATTGTAGGACTTTGTGACTTATCGTTTGGATCTTACGACGTGGAGCAAGTTATCGAACGAGCGTCAGGTAAGGGAATCTGACCTAAACCTAATAATTAATGGACAGTAAATTGTTGTTAATCACCTGATTATATGAGATGTGTTGTTTGTGCATATTCACATGCCATCCTTTACTTTCGGTTATTATTACTGTTCATGCATTTATAGGATGTGATTGTTAGGCATGTGATTGTTTTCGTTAGTGTGTGGAGTGGGGCATGGGCCTGGGATCGCTCTTCACATTAGCACCTTTTGTAGTATTCTGTCTTAACATGCTCGGTACGGGTGGGGCATCAGGGGAAGGTCGTGGTACGGTGGTCTCCGATATTGATGTTGTCCCGGCCATTGTTATGTGGTACTGTGGTCTCCGAGTCGACGCTGGCTTGTCCACGATGCTTTAGCTCTATCTCTCTGCCGTAGGGAGTTATGTTGGGATAGGGTCTACCTGCGTATTGTTTCTATCCTAGTGGGTTAGTTGCGGATAGGGCATCAGGGGAGGTGTGGGAATGCCTTAGCTCTATCTCTATGCCGTAGAAAGTTATGCTGGGATAGAGCATACATTGATGACATATAGGATTGGTTAGTTGCGAGCCCAGTTTGTGAGCCCTGGCCAGTAGGGGCTTAGGTACTGGTATGGGTAGAGTATCAGGGGAGGTACGAGGGTATCTTAGCTCTATCTCTATTCCATGATGGGTGCATGTGGGCCAATGGGGTGTGATCCATGAGGTGTCACACACTCGTGTATAGAGGTGCGGGGGCCACCAAACCTTTTTATAGCACATTGCAAACTTAAAACCAGACCACAGCATAAAACTAATTGTTACTCATGCATAATATTGTGAAACTGTCTGATTGTCTTACTGAGCTGTGTTGTGAGCTCACCCTTTGTACGTACATTGTTTTTAGATATTGATGCAGGTTACACTGTTGACGACTATATGCATGCTCCTGTGTATGGTGGTGTTGCGGCGTTGGACGTACAGGCAGGGAGAGGACGAGCATGACGCTTCATGCGAGTGCCCTTTCTGCGTGTACCTTTGAGTTGTTTTCTTTATTTAATTTCCTTATTTTTGATTGGATTAAAGGGATGTAATGATATTATTTTATGTGTTTGAATTTGGATAATTGGATATTTAGTTAAATTATCAATAGATACTTAGTTCATTTTATTTAAAGTCTTTCGCTGTATATTTTTATTCTGAATGTGGTTATGTGTAATGGTTTGTATGGGTGGACACGGCCTATTCGAGATCCTGGTGTGAACCGTTGGTTCGATGACGGTTCACTCACACCATTCTGGTTGGATCAGAATTGGGGTGTGACAGAAACACTATAGCCCGCATTTTTTCTGGCCGTGAGATTGGAACAATGAAGACGTGGCTTCATCTAGGCCGTTGATACGGGATTTTGGCTTTTGCAAACTGCCCAAAATGCCCCTGAATTGATTTCTAATGGCCTCTGTAACTTTTGAAGAGTTTGTTAAAAATTCTACAGAGACGATTTCCAGAGAAGTTTTCTCTCTCCTAGAAATACGTCGAACACCTGGTGTGCGAACTGTGGAGGGAAGGCGTACGCGCGGGCCTGCTGCCTTGCGGCATGGTTTGCGAGCCTACTGCCTTGCGGCATGGCCTTGCGGGCCTGCTGCCTTGCGGAATGGCTTGCGGCTGTGCTTGCTTGTGGTGCCATGCGGCTGTGCTTGCTTGTGGTGCCATGCGGCTGGCCATCTGGCTGGCTGCCACTATGGTGCCGTGGCCTTCGGCCAGGCTTGCTGCCATGGTGGCATGCCACCTCGGCATTATGGGTCCCACTGACCCTATTTCTCATCAAACTTGCCAATTTGCCAACAATTACAATACGAGGGCCAACAATCTCCCCCTTTGGAATTGTTGGCAACTACTCAATCCACCATGAGAACTCAAACCACCATGAGACATTTCTCCCTCTTTGACAACAAGGACAAAGGGATTTGCCACATAGGAGTGCCCACCGCATCTTCCCAATCCTATGGATGCTTCAAAACCACATACACAACACCATAGTAACACCGAAAAGTACCAATGGACTCCCCCTGAGTCCTACATAGGGAGAAAAAAAATATAGAATAATGAAACACTGCTCCCCCTCACTCCAAGCTCTTCAATGCTTGGGGAGGATAATCACTCCCATCTACTGTCGCAAGTATTCAAACTGATCTTTGGGAAGCGACTTTATGAAGATATCTGCAATCTGCTCTGCTGTAGGAATGAACTCTAACTGGACTTCTCCTTCCAAGACCTTCTCTCTCAAAAAATGATACCGAATGGCTATGTGCTTCGTCCTGGAGTGCATAACTGGAATTTTAGAGATATTTATGGCACTAGTGTTATCACAAAACATAAGAATATATTTTTCTAACTCAATGCCTAGATCTTTTAACATCTGCTTCATCCACAGAACCTGTGTGCAGCAAGAAGTAGCAACAATATATTCTGCCTCTGCTGTAGATAATGAGACTGACTCTTACTTTTTACTATGCCAAGCCACCAAATTTCTACCAAGATAAAAGGCACCTCCACTAGTGCTCTTCCTATCATCAACACAACCTGCCCAATCTGCATCTGAAAAGGATGACAATACCAAGTCCTTGTTGTTTGCATATCAAAGACCATACTCCATTGTCCCCTTCAAGTATCTGAAGATTCTCTTCACAGCTACCACATGTGTCTCTTTTGGGCCAGCTTGAAATCTAACTACCATGCATACAGACTGAAGAATATCTGGCCTAGTAGCAGTCAAGTAGAGCAGACTTCCAATCATTGACCTATACATAGTATGATCAACTGATGAAGAGTCATCATCTTTGCTCAACTTGCAATTAGTCATCATAGGTGTGCTCACTGGTGTGCAATACTCCATTGTGAATTTTTTAACATATCTTTCACATACTTGGTCGGAGATAAAAAGAACCCATCTTTCAACTAACTGATCTGCAGACCCAAAAAATAAGAAAGTTCACCAATCATGGACATTTCAAACTCATCCTGTATTCTCTGAGCAAAATCCTTACATGACTCATCTTTGTGGCCTGCAAAAATGATGTCGTCTACATACACAACCACAACTGTCTAACTACCATCAACAGATTTCACATATAAGTTGCTATCTACCAGTCCCTTCTTGAAACCCAACTGACAGAGATAAGTGTCCAGCCTTGAATACCATGCTCTTGGTGCTTGCTTCAACCCATACAATGCTTTTTTCAGTCTACAAACAAGTGTAGGGTCCTCACTTAGTTGGAATCCTTATGGTTGTTCTATATACACCTCTTCTTCTAAATAACCATTCAAGAAGGCTGACTTAACATCCATCTGGTAAACCTTGAAATTTTTGTGTACAGCAAATGCAAGAAACATCCTGATTGCTTCCAACCTAGCAACAGGAGCAAATGTTTCTTCAAAGTCAATGCCCTCAACTTGAGCATACCCTTTACAAACTAATCTGGTCTTGTTTCTTACAATTTTACCATCTTCATTGAGTTTGTTTCTATAAACCCATTTAGTGCCTATGACATTCTTATCTGCAGGCCTTGGCACTAATTCCCAAGTTTTATTTTTCTCTATCTGGTTCAACTCCTCATTCATTGCCTTGAGCCAACTAGCATCTTCACATGCTTCTGCAACTGATTTGGGTTTAATGTGAGATAAGAGAGAGAACATTTATTTTGCTTTTCTCACCTTCCTTCTTTGCATTCCAGCTGAGGGATCACCAAGAATTAGTTTGTCAGGATGGTTCTTTTTTACTCTGCTTGAGCCACTTCCATTATGCCTGTCTACCTTAGAATCTGAGTGTTCTTCTCTTTCTTCTGTCTCAACCATAACTCTCTGTCTTGGCACATTTGTAATATCCTGCTCCTTTTCTGTTTCATTGTCATTCTGTTCACTGTCCAGGTCTTCAAAAATAGGAACCTCATTATTTGATCCTGTAGGAGAATTCTTGTGCTCATCAACTCTCACATCTGCACTTTCAACAATTTTACCAAGTTTTTTATTGTAGCATTTGTAAGATTTGCTAGAGGTAGAGTAGCCAAGAAATATTCCTTCATCAGCCCTATCATCAAATTTTCCTAGACCATGACTGGTGTTTTTGATATAACACTTACTACCAAACACCTTGAAGTGCTTTGTTGTAGCCTTCTTACCAAACCATAGTTTATAGGGAGTTTTGTCTTCATGTGGCCTCAACATACACCTATTCTGAACATATATTACCGTATGCACTGCTTCTCTCCAGAATTTATTTTCCATATCATTTTTAGTTAACATAGTCCTGGCCATCTCTTGAACTGTTCTATTCTTTCTCTCTGCAACACCATTTTACTGTGGTATTCTAGGAGCTAAAGTCTATCTTTTGATGTCATTCTCAGAACAATACTCTGTAAAGTGTATCCAGGTGTACTCTCCTCCCCTGTCAGATCTCAAACACTTTATTTTCTTCCCTGTCTCATTTTCAACTTGAGTTTTAAAGATCTTGAATCTAGCCAGAGCTTCTGATTTATGTTTCAGAAACATTACCCAAGTCATTCTAGAGTAGTCATCTATAAGCAGAATGAAGTACCTCTCTCCTGTAATGCCCTGTGTTCTCACTGGCCCACATAGATCTGTATGAACTATCTCCAATGGTTGAGTAGTGTGATACTCCTTAGGTTTGAATGATGTTCTTGTCTGCTTCCCCTTCTGACAAGATGCACAGATATCATTGGAGGGCTTCTTCAATGGAGGAAAGTCTCTTACAGCATTCTTGTTAGATATTTTTGATAAATTTTCAAAGCCAATATGTCCCAGTCTTCTATGCCATAACCATGTTTCTTCTTCTTGACTCATCATGCAATTCTCTTCAAAATCTTCAGACAAAATATAGAGGTTTCTATGAGTTCTCTTTCCTGATGCCATCAACTTTCCACTATTAGACCTTCGGATCTCACATCTTTGATCATTAAAAATTACATTGTGACCCCTATCACAAATTTGGCTGACACTCAATAAGTTGTGTTTCAAACCTGAAACATAGAGAACATCATGGGATTTTATATTTCCATTATTGAAACTGATGCTTCCCTTTCCAACTATCTTGGCACCTTCATTGTTGCCAAACTTAACTGAACCCCCATCATAATGTTGAAGCTTCAGAAGCCTTTTACTGTCTCCAGTCATGTGACTCGAACACCCACTGTCAAGAATCCATGGTGTAGAGCTGTCTTGAGCTTTAAAGGCTATCTGCACAACCAAATAGCTGTTTCTTTCTGTTTTGTCCCTCTGAACCCAAACTCTCTTCTGTGATGATGCCTTCTCAACATGTTTCTACTTTGAAGCCTCTCTTCTTGTTCTACTATGTTGTCTCTGTAAAAGTGGCATAGGGGGAAAGATGGTTCTACAGTTCCTTGCTACATGCCCAAAGTTTTGACAGTTGTAACACTCAACAAAATTCTCTTCATGGGGAGCAAATTGATTTCTACTCTCAAATTTGACATCTCTCATGTTAAATTTGCAGGTAGCAATTTTATGTCCAAAGTTGTTACATTTGTAGCAGTAACCCTGAAAATGAGGTATTGGCCTTGCAATTGTTATGTACCTCATCTGTCTCTGTGGTGCACAAGGATAATTTTTTTTATAGAAGTTGTCATGCTCTATTCTCTTGCCTTGCCATGCATTTAGTCTTGGCCTTGCATAATTAGTCTTAGGGAGAGGGGTTATGTTTCCTTCTTGACAATGAACTATAGGGTCCTTACCCTTTCCATTTTCCTTCACAAAAGATATGAGACATTTTCCCTTTGAGTTAGCATTCTTTGATGTCTCTCCTTTATCAAAACCAAGGCCAAACTTGATGTGGAATGGTCTTTGAGCATTGATGATCCAATCAAGCTTATTACTACTAGGATGCACTGGAGTAGAATTATTTGAGTCCTCATGTTGAGATAAATTTTGTTGTCTCTCAACATTCTTTTTGTCTGTAGCATTAGGAGTAATTGTATCATGTGGAGTATAGCCAATTTCAACTGCAGCCCAAACATCAAATCCAAGTGATCCCACATAAATCTCCATTCTCATTTTCCAAAACACAAAGTCTGTACCATCAAACAATGGGGGTATATGAGAACCTTCCCCTGGTCCCATTGTTACCCTCTGATCTCTCAGATGCTGATTTAGCTGTCACTGAACCTGGCTCTGATACCAATTGATAGACCTTGAATGACACTGAGAGGGGGGGTGAATCAGTGTGATAACTTTTTAACCTGCTATTTCTTTGCTGCCCAGTGTTGTTTATGAAATTGACTGTCACACACACAGACTTATGCAAATCTACCTCGCTACCACTTAGTGGACAGGTCTACCAGATTTCCACACCCATCCTGTAATTTATTCCACGCACTTCACAAAATACAGAATCAAAGCATTCCACAACACAGAAGGGTTTCGTGGTTCACCACCACAGTGTGTGATGGCTAATCCACAGAGTAATACCCAATGGGCTCTGTATTTACTCAATACTAAACTTTTAGCCCTTTATAGGAGAAGGATACTAACCCTATGTTTTCTCAGCCTAGAACTAAGAGGGCAAATACTGCCAATGTTCAGGCTATTCCAGCCAGTACCCAGCACCCACTGAACACAAATCAAAAAGATAAATTTTGGGGCTTATAGTGATGCCCTACCATTAAATCCCAAACTAGCAAGGCATTCAATATTCTTTTTAACTAAGCTAGCATACAGTTGGCTCCCATACAAAGTAGGCATTCAATATTCTCAACCTACTCTAGCATACAAGGCATTGATTCAATAAATAATGAGGGAGTTGAGAAAATCTCACAACTGATGTTTTCTGACATCTGAAGTCATATGCAGTGTTCCTCTTCTTCTGATAATCAACCAATCACTTTTCATATGCAAAGAAGCTCCACCATCCTTCAAAAATCACAGCAGTGCACCGACATGGGCACAAATAGAGATGATGAGTGATTGTTTTCAATTCCCAAAGCCAGAACCAATGAAAAATATGAAGAATAACCCTTTTCCCTTCAAAAACTCCTTTTCAGATCTATTTCTCACGGTCACCGACCTCCCAGGCATTCTCAATAGATAGAAAATCCAAAACCTAGCTCGGAGCAATTTGGATCGTCGAATTTGGCCTCTAGATGGTCAAGTTATAGCAAAAACAAGTTCAACCAATGAAATTAGTTTAAATAAAATCTTTAAACTTCATTTGATGTACCCGCGAAGCGCTGAAGCGTCGCCGCTGACATGGCTGGCGCGGTGTCGAGATGTGATTGGACGATGAGGAATCTTCAATGATCATCCGTTGGATCAAAGTTAAAAAGGTGGGATTGATTTATCTTCGTTGGATCATGTCAGATCCCGTCAGCTTCTGTCGGCTTTGATCTCATCCACTGGATCGAGATCTTGATCCGCCATCGTACCATGAGCGCACCACACCAAATCAAGGTGCCATCTCATAAAACGTGGCATGCAATAATAAACAGCGCCCAGCTAATGGGCTTCTTTGCGGGAGCATCTAACAACGCCGACTGAGAAACACTATAGCCCGCATTTTTTCTGGCCGTGAGATTGGAACAATGAAGACGTGGCTTCATCTAGGCCGTTGATACAAGATTTTGGCTTTTCCAAACTACCCAAAATGCCCCTGAATTGATTTCTAATGGCCTCTGTAACTTTTGAAGAGTTTGTTAAAAACTCTATAGAGACGATTTCCAGAGAAGTTTTCTCTCTCCTGGAAATACGTCGAACACCTGGTGTGCGAACTGTGGAGGGAAGGCGTGCACGCAGGCCTGCTGCCTTACGGCATGGCCTTGCGGGCCTGCTGCCTTGCGGCATGGCTTGCATGGCTTGCGGCTGGCCATCTGGCTGGCTGCCACTATGGTGTCGTGGCCCTCGGCTAGGCTGGCTGCCATGGTGGCATGCCACCTCGGCATTGTGGGTTCCACTGACCCTATTTCTCATCAAACTTTCTAATTTGCCAACAATTACAATACGAGGGCCAACAAAAACAAATACCATATATTAATCATGCCTTAAAATCTTCATTATCCCAAATAGCAAAGAGTGTTTCCCAATCTTCCTTTGGTAGTTGTTCTAAATCAATGTTTGCCATCCTCTCTTCTGCAGAATCATACATGTCGTAGTGATTTTTTTTCAATGTATGCTTGTATTCCCTCCATCTTTCATGAAGCCTTGATAAGACAACTCCCTTGCTTTTTTCTTCAATGCCAAATTTGCTCTACAAAATATATATTTATATGTATGTATATATATATGACAGAGAAGGGGCAAGTATGAAGCCAACCATGCATACCAAAATGGACATTTCTATAATTCACTAACAAATATATTGCCTTTATCTCAATCCAACCATCATCTTTGGATTGTTTTGGCAACCTCCTCCAATCCTTGTATTTTACGGGAAATTTGTGGTTGTTTCTACTTGTACACCAATCCATGTAGCAAGTTTTGTTGATGAGTACAGCTCACATGATTGGTTGTACTCATTTACAGTCACTGGTATTTTCTCTGAAGCACTCAATCTTGCAATGGATGGAGCCAATGTTGGCCCTCTTTGCCCTCTCTTCCTTTTTCCTAAAATTTATACAATAAAGTGTAAAAACTGAGGATATTAAATAGAAACAAAAAGGCATTAATAGCCTTCGTACTACTTGCAATGGTAACAGTACAATTAACGTACCTCCTATAGATGTGCTGCCAGTATTGGCATCATTCTCCTCCTGATCACTCATTCTTTTCAATTAAATTGTTGTGTACCTAGTGCACAAACATTAGTTTAGATCCCTGACTGACAAAATGATGCATTGTATATAAGTGAGTTCTGTCCTAGGCAGATGTTAATAAAATAGGTCACTTACTTTGTTTTAATGATCAATCAATCCGATGAACTATTAGCTAAACTTTCCAATTTGTTAGTGAACTCAGTAGGTGTATCTATAGTAATACCATCCACATCAGACCTGAACCAACTGATATTAGCTTCATTGCTATCAGCCTCGGTATTTTCTAAATCCTGTATGTACTCTAATGTACTCTGGGTATATGCCTGACTTGAACCACCCTGATCATCCCCTCCCATGTCAAAAATATCCCTACTCTTAGTCCTAATGGCAACTTGCCATTCAGGCCTATGGGAATCTGTAATGTAAAACACTTGATCTGCTTGTGAGGGAAATACAAATGGCTCACCTTCTTGGTCTCGACCACTGTACATTAAATGGTTAAAATTGACCACTATAAAACCAAACTCATCTCTCTCCACTCCCCTATTGACATCAACCCAATCGCACTAGAATAACATTACTTTGATAGACTCTGTGTATTCCAATTCAATAAATTTCTTCAATACACCATAATACATAACTTTTCCCTTGACTGGATGTTTATCTTTTGAACTTGCATAACAAGTTGTTAACGCCTCTACCAGTACCCCACTGTTCTGAGTTTTTCTATTGATCTCATGTGCCTTACTATTAAACCTGAGGCCATTAATGATGTATTCCTTATAACTCCTCGCATCCAAGTTTCATCCACAAGCAAGCCATTTGATATGATCAGGCACTTCCACATTGTCCATGCGTAGTTTCATAATCTGATGATACAAATTTAGAAAAATAAATTTTGAAAAAATAAAATGTCAAAATCACATAGATTGTAAATGTTTTACTTACATAATCAGTGAACCATTTTGGAAACTCCTTAGCATGTTTTGCATCTACATCATGTGGACGACCCTGCCGTCCTAGTTTGCGGTTAATTTCTTGCTTGTGCCTCCTAAATAGTATGTATAAATTGTAAATTGAGATCAATAATAATATATATATATATATATATATATATATATATATATATATATATACCACATACTAACAGTTATATGCACTACTTACTCTCGATATTTGTTTACTCCATCAAAGTTGTCCAACACGTACCGATGTGCTTGCTCTCTTTCATTGCAACTAAGTCGTACCATCTCACAACTCCCTACAGGCCTACCCACCCTAGGGAATATTGACTCAGGATCTTCCATCTTAGTTGACCCACAATTTCTAATCGATTTACTTGACCTCGTTTCCACACCTTCAAAGTATCTGGAGCAAAAGGTCAACGCCTCATCTGTAATGTACCTTTCTGCTATTTATCCTTCTGGTCGACTATAGTTGCGCACATAGTCCTTAAGTCGTTTAAGGAACCTGAATCACAGTAGTGAAATATTCATTTAACATATGCTGGAAATGAAAAAAAAAACTCATATTTATTATGTAAAAGATACAATAAATGTTTCACCCTAACCTTTCTATTGGATACATCCATCGGTATTGAACTGGACCACCCAAGGTAGCTTCGTACGCTAGATGAATATTCAGATGCACCATAACATCAAAGAATGAAGGTGGGAAGATCATTTCCAACTTGCATAGTGTTAAGGCAATAGATTCACCAAGCTTCTTATAATCTACCACTGTTGCAACTTTACTATACAGATCCCGATAAAATACACATAATTTAATCAACACAAGGGCCACATTTTTTTGGCAAAACAGTACGCAATACAACTGGAAGAAGTTGTTGCATCAAAATATGGCAATCATTGCTTTTCAATCCCGTTATTTATCGTTTCTCTACTAGCTTTGATATGTCACTCCATAGCCCATCCGGAACCTTCACACCCCGTAAAACTGTACAAAACATTTCTTTCTCAGGGTTAGTCAGTGCAAAACATGTTGGTGGTATGTACAACTTTTTCTTTCCTTCAACAAACTTTGGTTGCAGATCAGATCGAAGATCCATCTCTCTTAGATCTAAACGTGAATTGACATTATCTTTAGTCTTTGCCTTAATACCCAACAATGTCCCAAGTATACTATCACATACATTCTTCTCAATATGCATTACATCTAAATTGTGACAGAGTAAATTAGATCTCCAATATGGTAACTCAAAGAATATACTCTTCTTCTTCCAGTTACTTGGTTGCTCTTGATGTTTTTTCCTTTTTTTGGGTTTCAAGCCACTGGTTCCATCATTTTCTTTCCCAAAGTCTGGAAAGTGTACACCAAGCAACTGTTCCAATATGTCAAATCCCGATATTGGCTTAGGGTGCAGTCTATGTTCCTCATTGCTATCAAAATTCCTTTTATCCCGACGATATTTGTGACCTTTAGGTAAGAATCGACGATGGCCCAAATAACAATGCTTTCTTCCATATTTCAACCCCCGGGAATTTGTATCTTTGGCGCAACATGGACAAGCTAAAGCACCTTTCGTACTCCACCCTGAGAGCACTGCATATGCCAAAAAATCATTAATAGTCTACAACAAACATGCTTTTAGGTTAAACATGGCCTTCTTATGACCATCATAAGTCATAACACCTGTGTTCCACAATTCCTTCAACTCTTCTATCAATGGTCGCAAATATATATCTATATCATTCCCAGGTTGCCGAGGTCCAGGAATAAGCAAAGTAAGGAGGAGGTTGTCCGGCTTCATGCACATCCATGGTGGCAAATTGTAAGGAATTACCACTACTAGCCATATGCTATACTTGCTGCTCCTCGAATTAAATGGGTTAAATCTATCAGTTGCTAACCCGAGTCTGATATTACGAGGTTCAATACTAAACGATGGATGAAGCTTATCAAATTCTTTCCAAGCTTGTCCATCGGTTGGGTGCCGTAACTTTTGGTCATCTGTACGGTTCTCGTGGTGCCACAGCATGCTTAATGATGTTTTAGACAACATATATAACCTTTGCAATCTAGGTATCAATGGAAAATGACGCAACATTTTAGCTGGAATTTTTTTCTTTTCTAATGTATACCTAGATTTGCCACATGTGGAACAATGATCATCATTCTCTGGTTCCTTCCAATACAACATACAATCGTTTGCATACGCATCAGTCTTGTTGTAGTTGAGCCCCAACTCCTTGATAATCTTTTTTGTTTCATAAAAAGTGTTTGACACTTCATTCGGCACGGGATGTGACTCTCGCAACAAATCTAGCAACATTGAGAATGATTTATCGGTCCAGTTGCCAAGGCATTTTATATGATAAAGCTAAAGAATGAAAGACAATTTTGTATGATTAATGCACCCCGGATACAACTCCTTCTTTGATCTTCTATTAGTCTATCAAATTTTTCAGACTCATTAGTCACCCCCTCTGCATCACCATCAGGGTTATTTACATTACATTCCCGCATCTCATTTAACATGAAGCGTGTAACGTCTTTGTTTGTGCCGCATGCATCTCTCTCCACAATGTTATCATGGTGAGGTGTGGATGAAGATGAAGCTTCTCCATGATTAGTCCATGAAGATGAACCTTCTCCATGATAAGTCCATTCTGTGCAATTATGTAAAAATCCATCACAAACCAGATGTTCTAACACTTCAGGTTTAGTCTTCCATCGGTGATTTATGCAATTTGTACATGGACATACAATCTGGCCCCCTTTGCACGATGCAATAGAAAATGCATATTCTATGAATTTGTTTACCTCTCGTCTATATTTAGAAGTCAGCCTGAAACGTGGATCGCTAGAACCTTGAACCAAACTCCTAGGCATGCTATTAACACATCATTGCAATCAAAGAAAAAAACAACTTTAGGTACTACCTTCAATAATTTTTTTGTTAAATAAAAGAGAAAAGTAATTGTCATGCATTTAGGCCATAAAAAATAAGGAAATGCATAGTAGATAATCACTTAAATTGCCTGAAAAAGTAATTGTTGTTTGGAAGAAAGCAATTGTTGAGGAAGCAAGAGAAAAAGACCCATAAATGATAAGCCATATGGTTAAGATAGGCCACAAGATTTGAAATGCAGGCATATCAAAGTAAAATTCATCTATTCAGCAGCCAAGATGACCAAAGATTATAGCCTCACGACAGAAGGTTGACAAGCCTATAATCTCCCATCTATAGCAAAGGCAAGGCCATTGTCCCAATTTATATATTTGCAAAATTATTTAACAATATTTTGTGAATTTGCTAACAACCTCATAGTAAGATGGCTTTGTCCCCTCAGTCAATTGGGGTTACTTGACTTTTTGAAATAGCTAATGTTATAGGAACCTATGTAAGAGAAGTGGCTTTAAAAAAAGCTAGAGGTGCAACTTTGGCTGCCCCCATAAAATATTTGGGATTGAATTTCAGCTATATCAAGCCAGGCCCATGGCTCTATTCAAAACTCATCAAATGCCCAACCTATCCCAGCATGAGTAGGAACCATAAATAAAGCCACACGAGGAGACATGACAACCCCTTGTAGAGACACCTAAACTTCCACTAATAGTACCTCTCTCTATCTCTCTCGCTCAAGTGCTTGCTCCTTAAGCATACATAGGGTGGCTACAATCACAAAAGGAAAAAAACAAACGAGAAAACCCCTAACCCAGTAGGGTAGGGACTATTACAAAATATTTACTCATGGATGGGGCAAACCCTTCTATTCTGGTTCATGGCTTCTCTTGACTATATGGTTCATATGGGGGAGAGAGAAATTGGGTTTTTTGTTTACCAGGGAAACTGCATTACTAGACCACCTGGATATAAACTCATATACAGACAAGACCCAGAGACAGATTCATTTGCAAAGTCCCATGGGGGATTCCTCCAAACATAATAGAAAGAGCCATTCTCTCTCTCCAAAACACATACACACACACAACAAACAAATAAACAAATTTGATCAATCCCAAACTGTCAGAAACAACTACAGGCATAAAAGAAAACACGAAGTAATTAAACTCAAGATGTCACTTCTCCCATTTCTATTACAACTGCAAATGACCATTTCTATTACAACGGCAAATGAAATTCAAAACTAAAGTGACAAGGACAATAAAGATTTCCAATAATAATCTCGACTCTTAAACCTCTAAAATACAATTTAAAAACCACTCTTGTTCAAGTTAGCAATCTCTCCTCTCATTTTCCAGGTACACTAAAATCTGACTTTAATTATAGAATGGCTAAAACATAAATCCTATAGTTAGTGACCAAATTCACTGGGAGTTTAAGAGCTTCAAGAAAAACTCTTTCAGGATAAGGGTCTTACAGAAGCAGAGAAGAGGCAGCTGAACATCCAAAAAATCTCTACACAGTGTTGTGGCCCATGTTAGAAGGCCAAAAAACCTCGACACACTGTTGTCATTTTGTAAAAGCTCTCTCTCTCTAAAGGGTTTGTATGTGGAGCTTTTGATGCATGCATGGGAGATGAGGGTGGACCTCCTTCTAAAGCTTGTCGATCTCAACCTATATGCATGGCTTTTGTGTAATACAAGATTGTCTCTTCTATGCATACGTCATCAAAGCAACCCTAATACAATTTTGAAGACAAAGTTATAAATAGAGTCAAACCCAATATCTTGACAGTTAAAACCTCACCCATGTAGAAAAAGTGATTGCAAATGAGTAGGAAAAATAGATATATAAACAATCTGGTGCCAAAAAAAAATCTGTTTACAGAACTTCTAATCTATTTCATAAATGCAGCAATTTCCTAATGCAAACCACAGTACAGATACAAATTAGAAACATAACTGGCTCTCTCTCATAAAAAAATAATATATATATATATATATATATATATATATATATATATATATATATATATATATATATTCATCATTATTATTCTTTTTCTGCATAGCAAAGCAAGTAATCATCTATAAGTGGCTCCAATGTTGCATTTAGATGTCAAAAATAAGCACAAAAATGGGTTTGGGGAGGGGAGAAGAAGAAGGCTCTGTGGAAGAAAATGAAGAGACTTTGCAAATTAGATTTCAGTGATGGGTCTCCTGATCACGACTTTTCGATTGTTTAAAGTAGGTAAAGTAGTAATGTCACACCCCAATTCTGGACTAACCAAAATGGTGTGATGAACCGTCAATAAATCAACGGTTCAACCACGATCTCACAATAGGCTATCCCACATACGATAAACCAAAACACATTCCACATTAATCAGAGGTAATAAAATAAATAGCGAAAGTCTTACAGATAATGAATTGAGGTCTAATCATGATAAATAATTAATATTCCATTTATTTCCAAGTAACTAAAATATAACTTAATACATATTACAATATCCAAATATGAAAACTAAACACTAAACGTATCCACCGTTGAAACGCTCGCTTAACGAACCATGTTCGTCCTCCACAGCTTGCTCATTCATAGCCTCCACCCGTTCATATGTTGGCGTCTAGATATAATCTTCAATCATAGTACCTGTAACATCAGAAACTAAAAAGAATTGTGCACGCGAGGGTCAGCTCTCCAACTTGAGCTTAGTGAGAAAACAAAACAATGCAATAATTATATGCATGCGATCAATTCATATCTTTGGTCTGGTATATAAGTTTGCAATGTGCTATAGAAAGGATAGGTGGCCGCCGCACCTCTATACACGAGTGTGTGGAAACGCCCAATGAAAATGGCACTGTCGCCCCACATGCACCCACCATGGACAATATACACCCAATGAAAATGGAATTGTTGTACCGATTGCCCATAATAACACGTAAGCCCCTATTGGCGAGGGCTTGCAAACTGGGCTCGTAACTGACCAACCCTAATGTCAAACAATGTATCCAAGGCCTCATCCCAGTATCCCTCAATACAACCATAGAGATAGAGCTAGGGTCTGGTGACCAGGCTGAACCACAATGCCACGTCCCCCCCCCCCTGATGCCCTACGATATGTTAATTCTGCTAGGATAATGGTGGTACGACGATGTTAGTGGACAAGATTTGAGTAGAGATAGAGCTAGAGTCTGGTGACCAGGCTGAACCACAATGTCACATCCTCCCCCTGATGCTCCACTCGCATCAAGCATACTAACACTTTCTTAGTGGACATGACTTGAATAGACCATGGCATAATATACCCCGATGAGAATGGCATCGAAGTACCGGTTGACACCATCCCTACCCGCACCATGTACACCAGCCAAACATAAACATTCACATGCTTATTCCTACCATCATCAACATCATCATGTTATAATCAATAAATTTCAATATGCATGAACAGTAATAATAGAAATATTGGATGACATGTTGAATGCACATTACAAGCATACACACATATCACAATCATGGTATTGGACTCAAGAAATAAAAACAGTTTGTTATTAACCAATTAGTTTAAGTCTTATTCCCTCACCTTTTCTTGTTTGTAGATCATCTTTCAAGCCTTAAGAATCACTTTTATATCAATATTATATTGCTAGAAGACCTAACAAAGTCGATAGAATTTAATTAGAATTTATACTAATTTTTACAATTTACTGTTAACTGGGGGTAGCAGGACGGGTAGGAGTTTTCTGCGACCCCCATGTAGGGTCGATGCCTAGGGTCGGATGTTCCATCGACCCTAGGTGCTACCCCTCCTTTCCTGAACTTCTCGAATGCTGGGGGTCGATGCTAGGGTCGGATGTTCCATCGACCCTAGGTGCGACCCCCCATGGTTTGAGTCGAGAATATCAATTTCGTTCATTCTTTCATATTTGGGTCCTATGGCTTCCTTCTATAGTCCATTCCATACATGTTCTATGGTGTAGAACTATTCTTTATTCCCTACATGGTTTCAATGATCTCCTCCATGGTTTCCATTGAAACCTAACCATAGATGGGTGATTTGGTTTTCTCTTAGATCATACCCTCTTTATTATCTACACTAAGGTCTTTAGAAATTCATGGAAATAGTATCCATACATGAGAAGTATGCTTCTTCCTCTGAATCCCTTCTCTTTGGTCTTCTTCTCCACTTTCCTTCTCTTCTCCTTCTCTTCCTTCTCTTCTCTTTCTCTCAATCCAATTAGGGTTGTAAAAGGAGTGAAAGAGGCTTAGGGACGTCCTATTTATAGAGTAAAACCTCCCAAAATAAGTCCCATTGAGTTTAGAAAAGGTTCCAATTGAAATTAGGAAGGTTTCCTAATTTTTTATTCGTTCTGTTTTTACCGATTACCAGGGGTCGATGGGGGGGTCAATGGGGGGTCGGACAATTCATAGACCCCTGTGACCCCTGGTCACGAGTCGATGGTGGGGGTCGATGGGGGGGTGGACCTGCCTGTTTAGGCATGCGACCCTACCCTCATTTTGACTGTTTTTGAGTAAAATTTCATATTGGGTCTTGGGTTTCTTCACACACTTGGTCACACACTTGGTCCACTTGGCTCGACCATGATATGTAGACGGATCACGACACAAAATGTAAGATTAGACCGGGTTCATGGCATGCGGGTCTTACAACTCCACCACCCTTAAAAGAAATTTTGTCCTCGAAATTTGAACGTACAGATCTTACAACTCCCCCATCCTTAAAATAAATTTTGTCCTCAAAATTTGAATTTACTTTGGAGTCAATAGGTGGGAATTCTATTTCGGCATTGCATCTTCTTCTTTCCATGCCATCTTCTCCACATCTTGTCTTCATCAGATTATCTTCATATAATAATTATCCCGACTTTGGAAACATTGTATCTTCCCACTAGTGAACTAGGCTGGTACCACTTCAATAGTCAAACATTCTATCTAATCCAGTGATTCCGTAGTCAATACCTTTGATATGGATCTCCAATGTACTTCTTCAATAGAGACACATGAAATACATCATGCACACTAGACATGGATAACGGTAACGCTAATTGATATGCAACTTTTCTACGTCTCTCCAAAGTTTATAAGATCCAACACATATATAAAATATGATTTTCCCTTCTTGTCTAATCGTTTAAAACTGCGCATAAATGATATCTTCAAAAACACTTTGTCACTTATGGCGAACTCAAGGTCTTGGAGTCTCTCTTGACATCTTGAGCTATCCTGACCCTTTTTCTTTGATCTTGTCTGCCACTCGATAGTTTTCTTCCATAGACTTAGGTCTTAAAATTCTTCATTCACCGACTTCATTCCAAAACAGAGGGGTTTGACATTTCTACCGTACCATGCTTTATAGGTGACATTTACATGGTAGCTTAGTAGCAACTTCAATTCACGGTAACTTCTCAACTCACGTTCCTTGAAATCAATTTCACAACTTGGGGCATATCTTATCACACCCCAATTCTGATCCAACCAGAACGGTGTGAGTGAACTGTCATTTAACCAACGGTTCACACCAGGATCTCGAATAGGCCGTGTCCACCCATACAAACCAATTACACATAACCACAATCAGAATATAAATATACAGCGGAAGACTTTAAATAGAATGAACTGAGTATCTATTGATAATTTAAATAAATATCCCATTATTTAAAATCAAACACATAAAAATAATATCATTACATCCCTTTAATCCAATCAAAATAACTGAAATAAATAAATAAAACAAATCACAGGTACACGCAGAAAGGGCACTCGCATGAAGCGTCATGCTCGTCCTCTCCTGCCTGTACGTCCAACGCCGCAACACCACCATACGCCGGAGCGTTCACGTAGTCGTCCACAATATAACCTGCATCCAGATCTAAAACAAGATGTGCACAAAGGGTGAGCTCACAACAGAGCTCAGTAAGACAATCAGACAGTTTCACAAGATTATGCATGAGTAACAATCATTTTATGTTGTGGTCCGGTTTAAGTTTGCAATGTGCTATAGAAAGGTTTGGTGGCCCCCGCACCTCTATACATGAGTGTGTGGCATCGCACAGTAATCAGACTACCACCAACCCACATGCACCCATCATGGAATAGAGATAGAGCTAAGGTATACCCGCACCTCCCCTGATACTCTACCCATACCAGTACCTAAGCCCCTACTGGCCAGGGCTCGCAAACTGGGCTCGCAACTAACCAATCCTATATGTCAACAATGTATGCTCTATCCCAGCACAGCCGTCTACGGCATAGAGATAGAGCTAGAGCATGCAGGCCGGGTCGGAGACCACCATACCTCACCTCCCCCTGATACCCTATCCGCAACTAACCCACTAGGATAGAAACAATACGTAGGTAGACCCTATCCCAACATAACTCCCTACGGCATAGAGATAGCGCTAAAGCATCGTGGACAAGCCAGCGTCGACTCGGAATCCTCAGTACCACACAACGATGGCCGGGACAACATCAATATCGGAGACCACCGTACCACGATCTTCCCCTGATACCCCACCCGTACCAAGCATGTTAAGACAGAATACTACAAAAGGTGCCAGTGTGAAGAGCGATCCCAGGCCCATGCCCCACTCCACACACCAACGAAAATAATCACATGCCTAACAATCACATCCTATGAATGCATAAACAATAATAATAACTGAAAGTAAAGGATGGCATGTGAATATGCACAAACATCACATCATAGATATTCAATGATTAACAACGATTTACTGTCCATTAATTATTAGGTTTAGGTCAGATTCCCTTACCTGACGCTCGTTCGATAACTTGCTCCACGTCGCAAGATCCAAACGATATGTCACAAAGTCCTACAATATTATTAGGGTTTCATTAAAATAAGATTCTTAGAGTTTCATGTTGATCGGAAACCAACAGGGTTACAAATACCCTCACAGAGCTGACCGGTGGCATGTACCGATCGTAGCTCTGTGGAAAAGACTGGCGACCGGTATGGTCAGCCGGTCCCCCACAAACAACCTCCCGAGAGGTAGCGATCGTAACATACCAGTCGCACTATGTTCAACCGGTATAGTCGACCGGTATGTCTCCGGAAGATCATACATGGGTTCTTCGACTGCCGTCGATCATCCTCCATGGATTTTCAGGGTTTCTCCTATCCATTCTAAGTCTAGGCTTTGAGTTAGAGTTATCCCCAACTCATTCAAGTCTCGTTTCGATGAATATCATCTCGAAACTCGAATCTAGGGTTTGACGACAACTTAGGGTTTATTGGCCAATTTAGGGTTTTAGATCAATACCTACTTTGCATGGTATTGATCCACCCACACAACTAACATAGGGTAAGAAGAGGGATTCAAACACTTACCGTTGACAGGCGTAACGAGAGCTTCGTCAAACGGTAATGGCGGCTCCTTCTTCTTCCTCCTACCTCCTTCTCCTTTTCCACCTCTTTCTCTTCTCTAGGGTTTGCGAGAGACAATGGAAAGGATTTTAGGGGGTTTAAGGGTGTATTTATAGGCTAGAAATAGGGTTTAGTAACCCTACTAGGATTAGGAAACTTCTAGGATTCGAAATCAGGAAAGCGGGACCCGCAGAGACCAATTTCCAAATTCCAGCACATAGCTGTGCAGGCCATACCGGTCGACCGGTACCATCATCCGGTACCATCAACCGGTATCTAAAATCAAGTGTAATTGGTCGACTTCGGTCTGATTTTGTACCTGTTTGTTATCCGCTTGCCCCGTCTGGCTCGGTGATGATCGGAAGACCTGTCACGACACAAAACCAAGGTTTAGACCGGGTTTTCAGAGTGCGGGTCTTACAACTCCACCACCCTTAAAAGAAATTTTGTCCCGAAATTTGAATGTAGGTACTACATATCTCTTAGGATCTGTATAGTCCGCTCCAACTATCCATCAGTTTAAGGTAAAATATGGTACTAAACTTCAACTTTGTCCCCATTGTTTTCTGTAGATCCTCCCAAAACTTTGAAATAAAGCATGAGCTTCTGACTGTTACTAGGCTCTTATACATCCCATTCAATCTGGCAATATTATCCATATATAGCTTAGTTAGCC
Source organism: Protea cynaroides (assembly GCA_028583415.1). Taxonomy (NCBI): domain Eukaryota; kingdom Viridiplantae; phylum Streptophyta; class Magnoliopsida; order Proteales; family Proteaceae; genus Protea; species Protea cynaroides. The sequence goes on from CM053276.1 coordinate 110,030,247, forward strand.
GCTCCAAAGCATACCGAGGTCATATCGCAATGGAATAAGCTATCTTCATAATGCGATCAACAATCACCCAAACCATGTCAACCGATCTGGGAGTTAGTGGCAATTCATTGGCATAGTTCATTGTACTGCAGTTTCACTTCCAGACTGGCTCCGATAGTGGTTATGGTAAGCCATGTTGGTCTTTGTCTTTCAGCCTTTACTTGCTGATAATTTAGACACTGGAACACATACTAAACCACATTTGTTATCATTCCTCTTTACTAGTACAATCTCTTCAGGTGTTTCTTACCATACGATTACTTCTATCTTAAAGGGGTCCTCTTTAATCCCTTTATATGATGCTACGTGATCCAAGAAGATCACTTTGTTTAATCAGGTCTCATATTTCTTGGACTTGGCGTAAAGCTTTTCATTTCTCAGTTGTTGTGAAGCTACTCTAAGATCGGTTGTATGAGTTGCTTCATTCTTAGAATAAACCAAAATATCATCTATGAAAATTATGACCGATGTGTCCAACATGTCATGAAACACCCATTTCATCCGTTCCATAAAAGATGTAAAGGCATTGGTTAATCTAAACGTCATAATCGAGAACTCATAATTGGCCAATCTCGATTCTAAAAACTATCTTCGAGATATCGCTATCCAAATTCTTCAGCTGATGATATCTTGACTGAAGATCATTCTTAGAAAATACCTTTGCTCCTTGCAACTGTTTAAACAAGTCATCGATCCAAGGTGATAGATCTCGATTCTTGATCGTGAGTTTGTTCGATTCTTGGTAGTTTATACGCAGACAACACTATCATCCTTCTTCTTCACGAGTTGCGTTGGCACTCTCCGTGATGCAATACTTGGCTGATTAGAACCCTTGTCTAATAACTCCCATAATTGAGTCTCAATCCTTTCAACTCCATAGAAGCTACGCTATAGGTGCCTTTGACACAAGTATCGTCCTTGGTAACAAGTCGATGACGAACTCGGTCGCATGATCAGATGGTAACCCAAGTAAGTCTCCTAGAAACACATCAAAAAATTTATGCATCACATCAGTATCTTCCATCTGTGGTGTTTCTTTGGTAACGTATACCACAGATACCATATCTCCAACTCATTTCTCTTCAAAACATCTCTTCGCCCTTAGCATAGAGAGGATCAACTTTCACTTCTTAGGCAACATACTTCCAATAATACAAAATTATATGTCGTATTTATTCTTGAATGATAACCTCTTCTATGCACATAACACTTGTAGAGTGTTGAGACAACCAGTCTATCCCCAAGATGACGTCAAAGTCTGTCATCTCAAGTCTAATTAGGTTACGTCCAAATTCCGTTCATCCATATGATTTGGACATTGTTCATAACACTCATCCTATACAACATCTAGTCCAAAGGGCTTGAACTAGTTAAATCTGGGGTCAAGGTCTTAAGAGCTTGTCTAGTTTCTTCATCTCTTATGATTTTTCAAAGACTATCGTCAAAATCTCATATTGCACTCATTAGCTATATTTCTTTTATCCTTGTTGTTCTACCCTGATCTCTCTTTCATATACCTCGAAAAATATCTTGTGATTATTACTTCATATCCCAAGTCTATCTATAAGCATTAGGGTATATGCTCAAAATTTCATTAATTCTGTCAAACTGTCTTGGTCTTTGCTTAATCATTTCCTTTAACATTGGGCGTAACTCAGTATTACTTATACTAATCTTAATACTATCAATGCCATGATTTTTGAATTTATCCTTGTATCCACTCTTAGATTTGCTTTTAGGAATCATCTGCTTTGTCAAAATTCATACCGATATAATCATCTTTAACTTTACTTGAGTGCTATCTACTCTTTCCTAATTACTCTTGATAGTTTTTACATTTTTACTCATGCACTCTTTTATAGACATGGCTCATATCCATCAAATCAATAATCTCAAAACAGATTCTCCATTACATCATCTAAGGTTCATTGGCTATAGCATTTAATCTGAATCCAATCCTCTTTCTTTCAATAATTCCATTATCACTAATCATCTTTATCAACAAAGGTCAGGGAGTGTATGAATCAAAATATTCATCCAAAAGTGATTCACTTCCTTCTGTCGATTTAACATAATGACAAACACTTGCTTTATCTAGTGAACCTAGGTTTAAAGAATCAAGAGTAAATCTGGGGTAATCCAACCGGCATCAAAAGGTCATTAAGTTTCACGATGGTCTAAATATATGAAAATAGAGGTTTTACAACTCTTAACCTCATGGTTATAGGTTTTATTGAGTATATATAATGCCATTGGTCAAGGCACTATAGGAATAAATCTAGAGAAAGTTTTCGTACATCAGTTAATCAGGTAAAATCGAAAGATGTACGCTCAACATGATTAAACATTTAACTGTTCATTCAGTTCATATCTCTGTTCATGTTGTCGATCATGAGAGTGGCTCAGATTGGTATAATCAGGACTAATACTAAAGAAACAATATTTATAACTTCAATTGACAGGTTAAATCAAGAAGGTATCCTGTCAAGGTACGAGAATTAAAATCAAGTATGTGCATCCTCTATAATCATAAGATAAATCAATAATGCACCGCATCCTACATAACTCTTCAATCCTTGTCGGATCATTCTGTCATGATGCAACTATCCCATACCTCGGTGGCTGATAAGGTTAACCACCTTGATACACTGCTTATTGTGCACCAAACTTCTGCACTGGGGTGTGTATTACTGGGACTTACTGTGTGATAGGCACTGTGTTATAGTTAACAGTTGTTGGGGTACAGTGATGCTATTAATTGGTACCGTACTTGGTTTGACCCAGAGGTATTGATGTAGCATTAGCAACTTGGATAGTGATTTACATAGCAACTTGCATAGTCGGTCTCATCTACTGTTGCTCTTGTATTTTATTGGGTCAAGTATATGACAACCATAACCAAGGTACTTGATAGTCCAGGTGGTTGGCTGGAGTGGTCTGGTTGTTCACCTCCTTTGATTCGCTCTAATCTGATTATCATTATCTAGCATCTGCTCAGATGAGTTTTTATTACCCATTCTCAACCCAGATAGTGGTGGGGTCAAGTTGCAACATCCTCTTCTTAATGCTCAGCGGGTAATGGATCAGCTTGTAATGGATCTCACTCTGAGTCTCCACGTCACCCAGGAGTATAGCTTTATCTTCTTTATAGTTACTCTTATTCTTAATGTGTGGCCATTATTCTCTTATCTCTGTTTGGATTTAGCCCGAGACCTTTCCCTTTACCTTTGCAGGGAATTAGGCATTACTAGCCATTTCCTCCTTCCTTTGTCATACATCGAGTTTCACATCTTGTGAGTACCAACTCGGTATTCAATTTTCTGCTTTACAGAAGCTCCCTTCTTGCTACTGTACTATATCCTTGTATACTTAGATAATTTCTCGACCTATAAATAATACCCTATATTATTTGTTTAACCGGATAAATTTTAGTCTTCTCTTTCTGTTTGAGTGTATATATATGGTTCCACCTTTAATATGTACATTATTGTCTTGTTTAAGTTCTGTCTCAACCAACACAGGTGCTTATGGTGTGTTTGTATTAAAGCATTTAATTTATCCTCACTCAGTTCATGGACTCTATTGGAAGTATTCAAGTTTAATGGGTAAGGCCTACGAGAGCTCTGATACCAAGTTGTCACACCCCAATTCTAGACTAACCAAAATGGTGTGATGAACCGTCAATAAACCAACGGTTCAACCAGGATCTCAAAATAAGCTATCCCACATATGATAAACCAAAGCACATTCCACATTAATCAGAGATAATAAAATAAATAGCGAAAGTCTTATAGATAAAAAACTGAGGTCTAGTCATGATAAATAATTAATATTCCAATTATTTTCAAGTAACCAAAACATAATTTAATACATATTACAATATCCAAATACGAAATCTAAACACAAAGCGTATCCACAGTTGAAACGCTCTCTTAACGAACCATGTTCGTTCTCCACAGCTTGCTCATTCATAGTCTCCACCCGCTCATATGTTGGCGTGTCGACATAATCTTCAATCATAGTACTTGCGACATCAGAAACTAAAAAGAATTGCACGCGCGAGGATCAGCTCTTCAACTTGAGCTCAGTGAGAAAACAAAACAATGCAATAATACATATACATGCATTCAATTCATATCTTTGGTCTGGAATATAAGTTTGCAATGTGCTATAGAAAGGATAGGTAGCCGCCGCACCTCTATACACGAGTGTGTGAAAACGCCCAATGAAAATGGCACTGTCGCCCCACATGCACCCAACATGGACAATATACACCCAATGAAAATGGCATTGCTGTACCGGTTGCCCATACCAACACGTAAGCCCCTGTTGGCGAGGGCTTGCAAACTGAGCTCGTAACTAACCAACCATAATGTCAAACAATGTATCCAAAGCCTCACCCCAGCATCCCTCAATACATCCATAGAGATAGAGCTAGGGTCTGGAGACCAGACTGAACCACAATGCCATGTCCCCCCTGATGCCCTACGACATATTAGTTCTGCTAAGGTAATGGCGATACGACGATGTTAGTGGACAAGACTTGAGTAGAGATAGAGCTAGACTCTGGTGACCAGACTGAACCAAAATGTCACATCCTCCCCCTGATGCTCCACTCACATCAAGCACACTAACACTTGCTTAGTGGACATGACTTGAATAAACCATGGCACAATATACCCCGATGAGAATGGCATCGAAGTACCGATTGACACCATCCCTACCCGCACCATGTACACCAGCCAAACACAAACATTCACATGCCTATTCCTACCATCATCAACATCATCATGTTATAATCAATAAATTTAAATATGCATGACCAGTAATAATAGAAATATTTGATGACATGTTGAATGCACATTACAAGCATACACGCATATCACAATCATGGTATTAGACTCAAGAAATAAAAACAGTTTGTTATTAACCAATTAGTTTAAGTCTTGTTCCCTCACCTTTGCTTGTTTGTAGATCCTCTTTCAAGCCTTAAGAATCACTTTTATATCAATATTATATTACTAGAAGACCTAACAAAGTCTATAGAATTTAATTATAATTTATACTAATTTTTATAATTTGCTGTTAACTGGGGGTAGCAGGACGAGTAGGAGTTTTCTGCGACCCCCAGGTAGGGTCGATGCCTAGGGTCGGATGTTCCATCGACCCTAGGTGCTACCCCTCCTTTCCTGAACTTTCCGAATGCTGGGGGTCGATGCTAGGGTCTGATGTTTCATCGACCCTAGGTGCGACCCCCCATGGTTTGAGTTGAGAATATCAATTTCGTTCATTCTTTCATGTTTGGGTCCTATGGCTTCCTTCTATAGTCCATTCCATACATGTTCTATGGTGTAGAACTATTCTTTATTCCCTACATGGTTTCAATGATCTCCTCCATGGTTTCCATTGAAACCTAACCATGGATGGGTGATTTGGATTTCACTTAGATCATACCATCTTCATTATCTACACTAAGGTCTTTAGAAATTCATGGAAATAGTATCCATACCTGAGAAGTATGCTTCTTCCTCTGAATCCCTTCTCTTTGGTCTTCTTCTACACTTTCCTTCTTCTCCTTCTCTTCCTTCTCTTCTCTTTCTCTCAATCCAATTAGGGTTGTAAAAGGAGTGAAAGAGGCTTAGGGACATCCTATTTATAGAGTAAAACCTCCCAAAATAAGTCCCATTGAGTTTAAGAAAGGTTCCAATTGAAATTAGAAAGGTTTTCTAATTTTCGGTTCGTGCTGTTTTTACCAATTACCAGGGGTCGATGGGGGGGTCGGACAATTCATAGACCCCTGCGACCCCTGGTCATGGGTCGATGGTGGGGGTCGATGGGGGGGTCGGACCTAACTGTTTAGGCATGCGACCCTACCCTCATTTTGACTGTTTTTGAGTAAAATTTCATATTGGGTCTTGGGTTTCTTCATACACTTGGTCCACTTGGCTCAACCATGATATGTAGATGGGTCATGACACGAAATGTAAGGCCGGGTTCGTGGCGTGCGGATCTTACAACTGATACCAAGTTGTCACACCCCAATTCTGGACTAACCAAAATGGTGTGATGAACCGTCAATAAACCAACGGTTCAACCAGGATCTCACAATAGGCTATCCCACATATGATAAATCAAAACACATTCCACATTAATCAAAGGTAATAAAATAAATAGCGAAAGTCTTACAGATAATGAACTGAGGTCTAATCATGATAAATAATTAATATTCCATTTATTTCCAAGTAACTAAAACATAACTTAATACATATTACAATATCCAAATATGAAAACTAAACATTAAACGTATCCACCGTTGAAACGTTCGTTTAACGAATCATGTTCGTCCTCCACAGCTTGCTCATTCATAGCCTCCACCCGTTCATATGTTGGCGTGTAGACATAATCTTCAATCATAGTACATATAACATCAGAAACTAAAAAGAATTGCGCACGCAAGGGTCAGCTCTCCAACTTGAGCTCAGTGAGAAAACAAAACAATGCAACAATCATATGCATGCGATCAATTCATATCTTTGGTCTGATATATAAGTTTGCAATGTGCTATAGAAAGGATAGGTGACTGCCACACCTCTATACACGAGTGTGTGGAAACGCCCAATGAAAATGGCACTTTCGCCCCACATGCACCCACCATGGACAATATACACCCAATGAAAACGGCATTGTTGTACCGGTTGCCCATACCAACACGTAAGCCCCTGTTGGCGAGGGCATGCAAACTGGGCTCGTAACTGACCAACCCTAATGTCAAACAATGTATCCAAGGTCTCACCCCAGCATCCCTCAATACATCCATAGAGATAGAGCTAGGGTCTGGTGACCAGGCTGAACCACAATGCCACGTCCCCCCCCCCCTGATGCCCTACGACATATTAGTTCCGCTAAGGTAATGGCGATACGACGATATTAGTGGACAAGACTTGAGTAGAGATAGAGCTAGAGTCTGGTGACCAGGCTGAACCACAATGTCACGTCCTCCCCCTGATGCTCCACTCGCATCAAGCACACTAACACTTGCTTAGTGGACATGACTTGAATAGACCATGGCACAATATACCTCGATGAGAATGGCATCGAAGTACCGGTTGACACCATCCCTACCCGCACCATGTACACCAGCCAAACACAAACATTCACATGTCTATTCCTACCATCATCAACATCATCATGTTATAATCAATAAATTTAAATATGCATGAACAGTAATAATAGAAATATTGGATGACATGTTGAATGCACATTGCAAGCATACACGCATCTCACAATCATGGTATTGGACTCAAGAAATAAAAACAGTTTGTTATTAACCAATTAGTTTAAGTCTTGTTCCCTCACCTTTTCTTGTTTGTAGATCCTCTTTCAAGCCTTAAGAATCACTTTTATATCAATATTATATTGCTAGAAGACCTAACAAAGTCGATAGAATTTAATTAGAATTTATACTAATTTTTACAATTTGCTGTTAACTAGGGGTAGCAGGACGGGTAGGAGTTTTCTGCGACCCCCAGGTAGGGTCGATGCCTAGGGTCAGATGTTCCATCGACCCTAGGTGCTACCCCTCCTTTCCTGAACTTTCCGAATGTTGGGGGTCGATGCATCGACCCTAGGTGCGACCCCCCATGGTTTGAGTCGAGAATATCAATTTCCTTCATTCTTTCATGTTTGGGTCCTATGGCTTCCTTCTATAGTCCATTCCATACATGTTCTATGGTGTAGAACTATTCTTTATTCCCTACATGGTTTCAATGATCTCCTCCATGGTTTCCATTGAAACCTAACCATGGATGGGTGATTTGGGTTTCTCTTAGATCATACCCTCTTCATTATCTGCACTAAGGTCTTTCGAAATTCATGGAAATAGTATCCATACCTGAGAAGTTTGCTTCTTCCTCTGAATCCCTTCTCTTTGGTCTTCTTCTCTACTTTCCTTCTCTTCTCCTTCTCTTCCTTCTCTTCTCTTTCTCTCAATCCAATTAGGGTTGTAAAAGGAGTGAAAGAGGCTTAGGGACGTCCTATTTATTGAGTAAAACCTCCCAAAATAAGTCCCATTGAGTTTAGGAAAGGTTCCAATTGAAATTAGGAAGGTTTCCTAATTTTCGGTTCGTGCTATTTTTACCGATTATCGGGGGTCGATGGGGGGGTCAATGGGGGGGTCGGACAATTCATAGACCCCTGCGACCCCTGGTCATGGGTCGATGGTGAGGGTCGATGGGGGGGTCGGACCTGCCTGTTTAGGCATGCGACCCTACCCTCATTTTGACTGTTTTTGAGTAAAATTTCATATTGGGTCTTGGGTTTCTTCACACACTTGGTCCACTTGGCTCGACCATGATATGGAGACGGATCACGACATGAAATGTAAGGTTAGACCGGGTTCGTGGCGTGCGGGTCTTACAAGTAAGGCACCATTTAAGGCAAAGATGAATTAAATTTTGTTCATGCTGTAAAGAAATTTATGGTTTCTTTGTTGGTAAAACAAACTCCAGACGGAAAGTTTCATCCTTAACTTCCTCAACATACTCTGAAGCCGGGACTACTAGACAAGGTTACAACACTAAAATAATTTACTCTCTTATATATAGCCTACAAAATCACTCAAACCGAGGTCAAATCATTTTTTGCTTCCTTGCCTACAAACAGGTTAATTGGTGGAAATACTCTGAGATTCACCCTTATAAAAATAGTAGTTATTAAAAGAGAAACTTTGAATTGAAGATTATTTGTCTAAGTTTCGCTGTAAAAGAGAAACTTTGAATTGAATTGAGATACTCTAAGATTCACCCTAATACATCCGATCTTGATTGTACAAGTTTATGAAGGATTTGTATAGTGAGAGGAAAAGCAAAAGGAACGAACCTGCAGGTGAAAATGATGGAGACTCTGCACCGAGAAGATTCCAAGGGATCTCGATCAAGATTTCTGCTTTGCTTCTTCTCAAAGCTTCTTGAAACCAAAACCCTCACTGCAACCTCTATCACTGATATGCTACATGATACAGTGAGGAAAAGCAGAAACAGAGATGCAAAATCTCTAAAACACCGTTCGGTGAAAGCTGAGAGGAGAGAAATGGGAGAGGAAAAGCTTAGAGAGCCCTCACTGACCGCTGGGAGAGGAAAAGGTTAGAGAGCTCTCACTGACTGCTGGGAGAGGAAAACCACTAGGAGAGGAAAAGCTTAGAGCTCTCACTGATCGCTGGGAGAGGAAACCCGCTGGGAGAGGAAACCTGCAACTGCTGGGAGAGGAAAACCTCTAGGAGAGGAGAAGCTTAGAGAGCCATGAGGACAACCTGCGCAAACTCTTAGATAGAAGAGTGCTGGGAGAGGAAAAGACGCGAAACCAAGAGACGTGGGTTGATGGGACGAGATGGGAATGGGAGGGAAGAAAATAAGGCGCGGGAACTGTTAATTTCGGCCACGGAAACCAAATTTCGTGGGAAAATATCTGTTTCGGCCACGGGATTAAGGTTCCCGTTGCCTAAACAAAATATCCCCTTAAATTCCTAATACTTTCATTGATTTTTAGCTACAGGACTCTAAATATCCGTGGCTAAAATTATTTGTGGCCACGGAACTTTAATTCCCGTGGCCAAAAATTATTTTTCCCACACAAATTTAAGTCCCCTCTTTATGAGGGTCTTCGATTTTTAACCATGAAAATCTAAATTCCCGTGGTTAATTAAAATCTAAATTTCTGCACAAGGTTTGTAGGTGGCCGGTGTAGTGGAAGGGTCTTGGTAGCTAGAATGGTAGCTAAAGAGTCGGGTAGGGTAGAGCGAGGGAGAATGCGGGCGGGAGAAAATAGGGAAAATGAGGGAAAAACCTATCCAAAAAATATAAAAAAATAAAAAAGGAAAAAATCAATAAATTGGTTTTAAAATTATCTTTCTATCTTTGACCACGGAAACCAGTTTACCATACTGTAAACGTATATTCCACTAGGGACAATATAGCACCTTAGTGATATATGTATATTCCACAACGGACATTTATCTTCTGTAGTATAAAATGATATTTTTCACCATGGAAAAATGTTTCCATAGAGATAAATTTATTTTTTACCACGGAAAAATATTTTCCGTTATTATATATTATATATCATGTTTTGGGTAAATTATTTTCCTTACGGAGAACATAGTAGTATTGTGGAAAATATATATTTCACAATGGAAATATATATTTCGTGGTATAAAATGATATTTGTGGCCATGGAAAAAAAATTCGTAGAGATAAATGGTATTTATTTACCACTATGAAAATTATAAGTCGTTGCTAAATATTATATTAGGCAACGGAAAATTGATTACCGTAGCCAATTTATGTAGCAAAAAATGCCTATTGTTGTAGTGTTTAAAGTTATCAATAGAATACTCAGTTCATTTATTTAAAGACTTCTGCTGTATTTATTATATTCTGATTGTGTTTATGTACGATGGTTTGTATGAGTGGACACAGCCTTATTGAGATCCTGGTGTGAACCGTTGGTTCAATGACGGTTCACCAACACCATTCTGGTTAGCTCAGAATTGGGGTGTGACACTAGAAGCTACTCATAGAACAGGTGGTTAGAGATCGCCACCTTCAGTTGTCGTTGTTGTTCCCCTGAAAATGTTAGTGACACCAACATGGGGGGCGCATCATTGTTTAATCCAGCAATATTTGAAACGCCACAGCCCAGGATTCCTAACAAAGATCGAAAAGGCTCTAAATCTCTTCCACGAACACGATTTGGAGAGAAACCAAAGAAGACGACCGCCATTCTCTCCCATGTATCCTGACCTACAATCTTAAAACTAGTCTAATTCATTTTTGTCCTTTGGATCTTAAAAAATAAGTAAGGGTAAATTAGACATTTCCTCTTACAATAAGGGTATTATTGTCATTCATGTATTTTCTAACAGCTGACATCGGCAACTAACGGCTCTGTTAGTTGTTTTTGGATCTTTTTGATAAACGTTTGTCTAACTTGGGTGGTAGGTGATTTTTTTTAAACAACTTGGGTGGTAATTGATTTGGTCAATACTTTTTGGGTGGTAGCTAAAAATTTCCCAAAAAAAAAGACTCCTAAGTCCTGACAAACTTATGAGGATGTAGGATTTACATCGTCTCCTCCCAGTGGTTCTGGGAGGACAGTGGCAACCTATCTCGGATGGTTGCCACGTGGCTCTCGGTGAATCTGAGACCCACGTCCGAGCCAACACCCTCTGTCGGCTTATCTTGTCAACTGGGTGTCGGCTCAGATGTGGGTCTTTGATTCACCGAGAGCCACGTGGCAACCATCCGGGATAGGTTGCCACTGTCCTCCCAGACCACTGGGAGGAGAGGATGCAAATCCGCACATCTTGTGTAAGTTAGTCCATAACAATTTTGTAATTAATTCAAAAACTTACTAAATTTAGCCGCAAAAATTTTTGATTAAAGAAGGTAAATCAAACCCTTCAATTAAAACCCATTCCGCTTTTTAATTAATATCTAGTTTCTTGCACATTCCCATGGAAAATCAAATCCCATGGATGCAAATCTAACTGGGATTCTCTGTAGTGAGGTCACCCCTGTAGTGAGGATCCCACCTAGGGGTGCAAGTTTTACCCTGACAACCCGAACCCGCCCAGGCCTGCCCTGAACCCTGGTAGGGTTGAACCCGGCCCGAACCCTGACAGGGCTGGGTTAGGGTTCAATTTTATATGAACCCTGGCAGGGTTGGGTTGGGTTAGGGTTGACCCCCTGGGTTGAACCCGGCCCAACCCGACCCTATATATATTTGAATATATTTATAAATATATGTATGATTTGTATTTATTCATTGTTAAACACTTAAACTGATTTGGTTTGTATTTGTTAGGTTCTTAAAAGAATATCATAGGTTGCTTGTATTTGTCATATGTTTTAAGTTGTAATTGTTATTTGATAATTTGTTGTATGTTTAGGGTCAATTAGGGTCAATATCAGGGTCAATCTAACCCTGAATCAGGGTTAATCAGGGTTGACCCGACCCAACCTGGCCCTGTCAGGGTCAATCAGGGCAGGTTAGGGTTAGGCCCAACCCTGTCAGGGTCAGGGTTGTACATTTTCTAACCCTGGCAAGGTTGGGCTGGGTTAGGGTTAAGTTTCAATAGTCAGGGTTGGGGTTATGGTTTTGAAAAACCCGGCCCAACCCGGCCCTGTTGCAGCCCTAATCCCACCCACTCAAAGTAGATACACATGTATTCTATTACACTTTGAGTGGATCAGGATACGTGTCGATCCACTTTGAACGAGTAAGATCCTTACCATAGAAGATCTTTCCATGCAAATCTCAACAACAATTCTCATCCCTTTGCCCTTACCGAGTCATCAAGAACCATTGAATCAGAAGCTTTCTCATCCTTGAGGAATATGGTGTCAAGATTTTGTCTAATTGCAACCGACAATCGAACTCTCGGACTGTTTTTGTTATCGTTGGATTTTAAACATCATTCCCCTCAAAAACTTACCCATAAAATTACACCGATTGTTCATGAAAATTTTGTTAGTTTTGCATCCCAGTTTCGTTCCTGAACCATATTCTGATAAAGGAATGTTGTGACCAAATCACATCCACAGACCCATTAACAAAAGTACACAACCTCAATTTTGTAGGACAGCAACGTAGAAGTTGAAGAAAGTTCAGATAGAACCATTTTTAATGATTTAAAATTGTTGAATGGGACTACAGGGAAGAACGTGTATTAGGTAACAGCATAAAATACTTTATTTCCCGTTTTAAAGTAATTATTTATAAGGGTACGTGCTCTGTCGCAGTTCCTTCCATTGCAGTCCTCGATGATTATTGGCTATTGATCATTAATTCCATTCATCATCGGAGTCAAGAAAAGAACACAACTTCTTGAGCTCCAATGCTGCATTTGGTTCAAATATTTCTTTGTTTGATGAATCTTCAAGCAATATTTTATGATCCGAGAAGGAATAATTAGTGCTGGAAGACGAATTATTCCCACATTCATGATCAGCAGCCTGAATCCCATCACAGCCTGCTACTTCCAAGAGATCTGAGTTAAGAAAAAGATCCCCAATGTCAAAATCCATGAGAAAATCTGAATCTTCATCCATGAATCCTTGGGTCGAAGATGCTGATGATGAGCTGCTTTTGCCATCCCGAACAAGCTCATGAAGAATATTATCGATATAATTCATCTGATTTCCTTCTTGCTGCGGGAGAATAACCTTAGTACACCGTACAGCTCTGGTTCTAATGGCACGGGGCGTCTCTAATGTCTTCGCTTGGTGAACCTCCACTGATGATTTACCTTCTGGGCTTTTTTCTTTAGTTTTATTGAGTTGGTTTTGTGCCGTCTTCCCCTGCAATTTCTTTCCAAGGTTGGTGTTCCAGTAGTTCTTTACTTCATTGTCTGTTCGTCCCGGTAATCTTCCTGCTATTAGAGACCATCTGCAAAAAAATAATTGCTACAATCTCAATTTTCATCCAGTCCACAAAAAATAAAATTTCCATTATTTTCTAAAAGGAGATTTTTCTGTGAGACATTTCTGTATCAAGTTCTTTCACCATCAGATTTACGTCAATCCCACATGAAATACTATAACTGTCCCACCATATCGAGGTTTCCATGATGGCCAATGAATGTGCATTAAAAGGAACTGATTACAGTTACAAGTTGTAAGTTGTAACAACCGTGCTACATTCAATTGGACACCAAAAAAAAAACCTTCGGGAGTTTACTCCCACACCCTCTACCATATGGTCTACAGCCTCTTATACATCTGAGAGCAAAGTTTTAAAACTAAGTATCAGATATCATGTCCAAAACTGATCCAATCTAATCAGATTGATCTGACCAATCCCATACCAATTACTTGAACCATATCTGAAATCCCCTCACCTACAAAAAATACATGCCTCGAGATGTTGTTTGCAAATGGAATCCTTATGATTAAATAGCTTTTTGGGTGGATGTAGTTAGCTTTAATCTCTCTCTCTCTCTCTCTCTCTCTCTCTCCAATCTAGCTTGGTCTTTTCAAATAAGTTTAGGTCCACATTCATCCTTTTGTAGACCATTTTGCTTTGCCCAGAAAAGCAAGCACAGCATTTGTGGATATGGGTACCATCAAAAAAAAAATAAGGAAAGTAAGAGAGATAAAAGTAAGTCACCTGTTACCGAGCGGCTTGCGAAGTCATCAAAAAAAGAAAAGGGAGAAGAAGATAGATAAAGGTAAGTCACCTGTTACCGAGCAGCTTATGAAGTCTGATGATGAGCTCCTCTTCTTCTTTGGAAATGTTGCCTCTCTTGATGTCCGGCCTCAGGTAGTTCAACCATCGCAGCCTGCAACTCTTCCCACATCGCTTCAAACCTACATAATGACAATTAAGCTTCATATATACTAGTATATATGCAGTAATGAAAATTAAAGAAGTGCAACAGAAGAGAAAGAAAGCAATTAAGAAACCTGCTTTTTGAGGGAGATCTCTCCATTTCCCTTCTCCATGAGTGTTAATGTAGGTAGTCAGTATCCTATCCTCCCGAGCTGTCCATGCTCCTCTGTTGAGCCCCAGTTTGGCACAACATGGTCTCCTACCCATTTACTCTTTCTTCTCTACTCTATTGTAACAATCTCTCTCAGTCTCAGACCTATGGTATATAAAGGGAACGACCCCTGATCTTAGGAGCAAATTAGGATGACAGATCCTCTCCTCATCTTTTATTTACCCACATCTTTGGAGCCATCCCAGAGATTAATCTCACACCTATGAATTCCTCCAGGAGTGATTACCAGCGGAAAGAATTACGGGCTGTTTGATGTTATGGACCTTTGGCATATATATCCCTCGATCGTTAGGTTGTCATGTGTCTTCACGTTCAGTCAACCATGACGGGCAGCTAGGTGATGGGCCCAACCTAAAATATTTTATAACCATTTACAATTTACAATTAGGTTGCGGCCTTAAATAATGCAACTAACCTTGTTCGCTTCTCAAATCTCTCAAATATTTGGATCTCATCTCCCTTAATTTAATAATTTCATTTTGAACCATTCAAAGGTAAAAAAATTTTTATAAAAAAAGTAGGTGGTTTGGGCCAGCCATTTAATCACGTGTTGGATCAAGGTTCCACATGACATAGGGAATCGAATCCTCTCCTCCACGGCTTCCCGGCTCCCACCCCATCCAATCATTGGAGGGGGGTTGTGATTGGAGGGGGTTGGAGTTTCAGCCGACTCACCCCTCCAACGGTTGGATGGGGTGGGAGCCGGGGAGCTGTGGAAGAGAGGATTTGGATGCCATGACACACGTTTTATTTTTTATAATAATTAGAGGAAAAAATACACAGTGATCATATTCTTTTTTTCTCTCCTCTTAAAATCTAATGTTGAATGCTTTCTCTCCTTTTTTTTCTGTATTTTTATTTTTTTTTGTTAGCGTATAAGATTCCAAAATACCCGTTAAAGTCTCAAAGTTTCTTTCATAATTTAATTATTCCAAAAATAATGATCTATTAATCCCATAATCGGGACATGGGATCCACATTCATCGATTGTTAACTGCATCAATCTGAATCAGCTAGAATCTTAGAAATTGGATTCGGAAAGAAGAAATAAATATTTCCCAAATATGTAATTTTTACAGTTTTGTTGCATTGATTTTTGCTTTTTCTTATTTAGAATGAAATAATAATGAAAAATAATAATCAAACATGAATCATGGGTGAATAGGTAGAGGGTTGAAGAAATTGCTGGAATCAGATAGTGCTAGACCGATTCACCAGATTTGATATGGATTCCACAAACCACGATTATGACATTGATTGGTGAGACACGTGTAATATGAGATTACAACTCAATAGAAGAAAGAAATATAATAGTTCACTTGCATGTACTTGTATCTTTTACGTGATTATGTGTCACTGTTCATATCTAATGGGTCCAACATCACATCAACGGTGATGGGAACCCATGGAGAGTACAAGTACATGCAGGTGATCTGAATTCAATAGGAGGCTCTACATTCTATAGAAAATTGACAGTCCCTCGATCCTTGAGTAATCTGAAGGCTCTTAAAATGTGAATTTTTTTTTTTTTTTTTTTGATAAATAGATAATTTATTAAAATTCAGTAAAAAAACAGTCATTAAAAGATAGGAGCAACAAAAAAAAGGGACAAAAATAAGGGCAAAAGTCCAAACACAATTAGGCCACCAAAGGCGAAACTTAATCACATCAACTAGTGTTAGACGTATATGTGGGCTTAATTAATTACCTAAGCTAGTTAATTCAATGGGAGCCTGATTGATACGATAGAACCGATTTGGTTTGGTTCGTCACCTGATATGAGATAGGTTTGGTAACCCTAATTCTATTGTGGGAAGGGTTTTAAGGTTACAGCAGTATTCTATAAATATTGTGTTAGAGTCCCCACAACCACAGTTAGTCAAATTCTCTCTGTGCCCATTAGCAAGAGACATCAGAATATCCTCTGGAGGCTGTGGAAGGCTATAGCTGAAGGATTTCGATCAAAGCTTGAAGTGTGGAGGAATGAGGCTTCACAAACAGGTATGTCTTTATGTTCATTAATAGTTGGATCTCCATTGTATTCTATGGTAACTGTATGGATTGAGATGGGTTCTATTGAAATCCTAAGTACAATAATTTATAACAGTTGGTATCAGAGCCAACCATACAGACCTAGGATCAATGGGGATTGATTGCAAAGACCTGTAAGTGATTGATTGAATTGAAAAAGAATTTTTCTCGGTTTTGGATCAAATTTGTCAAAGTTTTCCCACCGACAAAAATTTTTGACCGCAGAAACAGGTCAAATCATATACCAATGGAAAGAGGAGATCGAGACGGTTCTGGGGCGTCGATCGCTGGACGCGCCGCCACTCCCCAGCAGTAGCAGCGAGTGGATCTCACTAGCGGGGGAAAATTTTTAAATAAATAAATATATATATATATATATATATATATATATATATATATATATATATATATATATATATATATATATATAAACAGTGGGTGTCGATTAATCGCCGAGTTGACCCGGTGATGAATAGGAAACCCTAGCCCATTATCTGGGTCGACTCTTGCCGAGCCAAGTCAAAGGCAACCCGGCCCGGCTAAGTCAAGCCAGCCAGAGCTAGCCCAGCTCGGCCAAGCAAGGCCAGCCCAAGCCCAAACCCAGAGTAGCCCAAGCCCTATCCATGAAATCGATGGGCTGACCCGATGACTGGTAGCATGTCGAATGCACCAATTTTAATTAAATATTTCTTTACTAACTTAATTAATAAACTATAAATAAGGTAAGCAAAGGTCAATCCCAGAAAGAACGAATTAATTAGAATTTATATTTTATCCAAACTAAATATACTAATTAATGCTAAGCAAACACAATAACGAAAGGGGGTTTTGTTTGTTTGAATCAAATTGAAAGTAAACAGAAAGAATTTAAATAGAAAAATAATTAGATGAGAATATTCAGTTCTTAGTTCAATATCCACCCACACATACAATGAGTAAAATTAATCGTTGTTAATCTCTTCCTCCCAATTAGAATTAAAGACCCTAGATAACAATACGCTCTGTTACTCGAGTTTTTCTTTAAGTATCTCTACTGAAAAAAGCTCTTCAGAGAGATCGAACCATTGAACAACACTGCATAAGCTTTAATGTTTAATTCAATGGCAGCATTAAGAAGATAGAAAATAGATCAATTTAAGCAACAATCACACACAAATGGGGATTATTTAACTTAGGTTATATTATTCACAATGATGAGAAGAAAATTTGGATATAATCATCTACTACTGTTTGCTACTTGTGATTAGAACCAGGGCGATTATGTATCCCAAATTCTAGATCTAGCAATTATTATTAATCTAATTGATTCAGCAGGCCATTACTAAATTATTCAGACAAATATCATAAATAATGATAAAAGAATAACATAAGTAATTCTAATAAAAGAGAGAAGAAAAACAATGTTACTCAAAAGCAATTACACCATTGATATGAATTTGGGCTTCAAAATCCCCTTGAACTGAATGATAAAATTAGCTAGACATTACAATCCTTGAGAGAAAAATTTTCAACAAAAGAGAGAGATTATTTATCTTCAATACTAGTGCTTTAATTATAAAACATGACAATCTTTTGTAACTTATAACTCCTTCTTTGTGTAGAATTCTTTCTTTATGTAGGATTCCTTCTTTATTTAGAATTCTGAAATTATAGAGTTTTACTTTTTTCTTTGGAGTCTTCTATTGTAGGTTTTCTAATTTGAGTAGGAGACTCTTTATGGAAATTGCATCCACCGTTGAATGCTTTAGTCAGATTGTACGGCTGCTCTAATTCGGATTCGGTCAGATTTTCATGTTAGACTTTGAGGCAACGTTTGGAGGCCCAAACAAACTCAGATTTTTTTTCCATAATATCATTTCGAAAAGGTTAAGACATCCTCTATAACTTTTCTGAAGATAATTCTTCAATTTTAAAACTCTTTTCACATCAAAAACCTACATGAAACTCAAAACATCAATATTAAGAATGCTGAAATTTTCTTATCTTTTAGCAATTAATTCACAATGTCTCTAAAATATGTCAAATTAATAAAATTCATTATATTCAATTAAATTAGGCATTAAACATATTAAAAAGGTTAATGCAAAGAGAATAAAAATATAAAAATCACATACTTATCAATGACCCAGTCAAAGGGTCCATTGACCTGACCTGGGATCCGATCGAAGAAACTGATGGGCCGACCCAAAAGTGAACCCTAGTACCCAACCCAATGACCTAGATATTTTACCCGAGAACCCATTTTTATGAACCAGGTTGGCTCGATGGTTGGACCGAAGAATCTGATCGGTGGTTCAACCCCGTGCAGACCAATGGTTCCATTGAAACATTTTTACAAAATAAAAATAAAAAAGAAAAAGGGTCGATATAAACCGTTCGGTTCAAGCCGAACCAAGGTGAACCGATTTTAGGCAGATCGAACCAAATCAAACCGAACTGTTCCAATACTGATAGGGTTCTAAGGGCCTGTTTGGTTGCTATTCTCAATAAAACGATATTAAATTATGATTTTGGGAGGTAGGAAGGTCGGATTGACCTCTGATTTATTCAATTGGGCTCCATTTTTATGCTCTTCAATCTGATATATATTTTGATACATTAAAATATATATTATTATAGAAAAATATCCTATGGGAACTCAATTTGTAGTGTTTTTGCTGATTTTTGAAGCCTCTGTTCAAAAGTCGCTCGGGTGCAAAAGTAAGTAGATAAAAATCGGTAGTCTGCTAAGTAATCGTAGACCACCCTTCCGTTCCGATTCAAGCTTTCCTTTCTTATGGTATGGAGCAGGGAATGTTTTGTTATGTCTATTCCTTTGATACGTCTCCGGACGCGTAGTCTTCGACAGTTCTTAAAGTTATTATACCAAATTGATTGTTGAGCTATTGTGCATGGTTGTTTGAATATTTAACTTTTAGTTTATTTTAACATTCAGTTATAAATTTATATTTTTAAAACATATACATGGTTATATATATATATATATATATATATATATATATATATATATATATATATATATATATATATATATATATATATATATATATATATCCCACATGAGTTGTAGATTAAAATTTATTCATATTATGGTAGAATTTTGTGTAACTACCAAAGTAGCAACATGTTTTATTATGATGCATTCAAATTTAAGGATATGTGTTTGTAAATGCTTCAGTTTGACTGTGTTCACCCAAAGGTGATATTGTCTAAGTTTATTCAAATTAGGAATTATGGCTGTTGCATAAGGATTTTGGTGTCACCACCAAAGTGACAATCTGGTTCTATCATAATATGTCTAAATCTGATATTTATACATTTACAAGCTACATCAAGAAAGTACAGTGCTCCTCCAAAAGTGACACTGACATAAACTTTTACTTTTATGGATGCAGCAAAGAAAGGCACTGTTCACCCAAAGATAGCATTGTCAAAAATTATAAGGAACTCATGTACATGATTGAAGGATTGTGGCTTTAGGGGTCTTCATCTACTCAAAAGTGGTAAAAAAATTTGAGAGTCATTATCCCTTCGTAATTATTGTACAGATATTGAAAGGACCAGTGCACATTCCCAAAGGATGTGTATATAGTTCGATTAATTTTTCAAAGATGTAAATTGGCTTACACATGTTATGTATATATACTTTCTAGCTAATTTTATTTAATCGTAGACTTACAATTATTTACATTGTAATATAGTTATGGATATGTAATGATTAAATACCTAAAGATGTCTGTCATTGGCAATCAGTTCTATGAATTGGCATAGAAATTGAAAAATTAGTTTAGGACTGTTTAACCTGGATGTACTCAATAGAAAATTATATTCTGGTTCTTAGGGTGTTCAGTTCTTAAGATCAAGTAAAGTAATTTTCAAATGAGAAATATTGAAAAAAAAAACTAAAGATATTTTCAGTGAAATCCAAAGAAAGGTTTGATATTTCAAGAAAGAGTAGAGAGATATTTTATTACTCAAGTCCATCAGTACCAGTTTCTGATAATAATAGATGGTATTAGGAATGTGAGAAAGTACAAGGTAGAGCTGTTAACTATTAATAATAAGCTCAAGGATAAGTGAACATATATAGGTAATTCATTAGAACCTATATAGGTGACATTTTAGAATTTTACTTTCTCACAAAAATTGTATAGTCAAATCCTAGTAACATATAGTACTCAAAAGATATAGTGAACCTCAATTGAAAGAACTAAAGATAGAAGTTCAAAGGAAAGAAAAAAAATATGAATATCAATGTCATAGTGCATAAGACATATCTAGACAAAGACAAAGTGCGAAAGGGATAGAGAAACCATAAAAAAATATATTTTTTTATACAATAGTCAAAAACTTTATAACAAAAAATTAGACATTAAGGAACTGCAAGATAAAATGGATCTAAGTAGAATAAAATTCTTGTAGTATGACTCAAAAGGGACATGTGAAGAAAAGTTGCAAAGCTGGATAAACTTAAGTGAAAAAAGACTAAGGATTATGAAACTTTTGAGTAAGAAGGTGCAGTAGATTGAACACTATTAAACACTTAAGCATTAATCGTATTCTGAAATTCCTCCTTCCAAAGTTTATAACATGTATATATGTGAGAATTAATTAAAGGAGAAGATGACAAGATTAAAGTAAATGAAGGTTATTCACA
Organism: Protea cynaroides; assembly: GCA_028583415.1. Classification (NCBI taxonomy): domain Eukaryota; kingdom Viridiplantae; phylum Streptophyta; class Magnoliopsida; order Proteales; family Proteaceae; genus Protea; species Protea cynaroides. The sequence continues at coordinate 110,051,531 of CM053276.1, forward strand.
ACAAAGATTTATTGGGCTTGATGTACATCGAGATTTTATCTAGGATTTTTTATCATAGTTTAATTAATGGCTATTTTTTCAAATAATGAAAATTAAGATGAAAAAAATTTATTAAAGGAATTAAAACTATTAGATCTGAATGAGAGAGTTTTGGGAGATCATATGATACTGATCTATTCCCTGATAAATTTGAATAAGTGTTTGTAAAATCTTGAGAATGTATTTGATCTTATAGGAAAAGAATTGATATTGCAGCCTATATTATTTATAGAGTGCCTAGTTAGTTAGTTTCAGTTTAAGTTATCTTCTTGTTTGAGACTGTAGAGCTGACATGATTTCATAACACTCGTGGGAGAATAATTATTTTAAGACATTGAGTTGTCATTTTTTAGGATGCCAAAACAGATCCAAGAAACTTAAGTTTGATGAGACCATATGAAAATAACTATGATACAACCAGTTGAGATAATGAAATTATTATGTGTAATGAGATATTTATTGAGATTATCTTCATTCAGGTTGATGCATTACCATTATAGTAAAGCTAGAAGAGGCAATGAAGAGATATACTAGATCATGTAAATTTGTGATTTCATCTAATCACATGTTATATTTCAAAATAGATGTTTTAATGTTTGACAAGATAAAGATTCTAATGATTTTGAGCAAGTTATCAGTAATGAAATAAAATTACTCTTGAATGATTAATAATCATAAAAGATGTGTTATTATCTATGAATAATAACGAGACTTGGGATCTTGTATTTTTTATCAATAAGTGGTGTGCTCATAGGCTTAAAATAGATATACGATAAAATATATGATTCTAGTGGGAGAATTGATTGCTACAAAGTAAGATTTATAGCAAAGTGAAATCACACAAAGAGAAGAGAAAGTATTGACTTCAAATCTTTAAGGTCTTAGTTGTGTTTTTTGTTTTGTAGTTGCATCATATAGTCGTAAAGATCATTTTGATCAAAAAAATCTAGAAAAAGATATTTATATGCATTAATCATGAGATTTTATGGTAAGGGTAAAAAAGATATATTTTGTAGAATTATAAAGTCAATATATGGATTAAGTAGGCATCTAGATAGTGATACCTAAAGTTTCAAAGAGTTGTATCTACTTTCAACTTTGTTAAGATTGTCATTGACCATTGTATATATCTAGAGGTCAGTGAGAGCGGATTTATTTCCTAGTTATATATATTTATGGTTAAATACTGACCTGCAATGACGTGGTTTGATGGTTGAAATTAAAGTTTCAATGTCTGATTGTTTTGAGATGAAGAATGTGTGAGTATCTTTGTACTTGACAATGAGTTTTTCCATGACATAAAAAATAGAATTCTAGATTTGTCTCAAAGTATAAACGTTGTTCTTGTTTTCGAACTGTTTAGTATGCATGTATAACCATTAAATTACGGATGTTTAAATCAACAAAGAGACAAATTAACAGAATTATATACAAGGAATGATAATGAAAGTAAGCATCTGCAATGCAGTAGAGAGTTTGATATATGTTTAAGGTTGTAATCATTTAATATAGTCTTTTCTTTTAGTGTTATGGGACGTTTTCAGTTGGATGCTAGTATAGCTTACTGGACAATGGGGAAAAAGATGGTCATGTGGTATATGCAGAGGACCAAAGACTGCATGTTCATTTATGAAAATAGTGACACTCTAGACTATTGAGATGTATTGTGATAGTGGTTCAACTATGTTCTTCTCAAGGAATAATAAGATATCTATTAATTCAAAGTATAATAGAGATCGAATCTCTTCAAGTAAGGAAAATGTCAAAAGAATTTATATTGTTGTAGATTCTTTGACAAAGGTTTTGTCAGTGGGAGTCTTCAAAAGACGATATGTTCAATATAAGAATGGTTAAAAATAATTAATTTTATCAGAGGCTTGAGTGGTCAAAGATCTGAAAATTAGTGGGAGTTTTTAGATATGCTTAATCAGTGGAAAACTCTTTATGTTTATGCTTGTATTTTCACATTGCTTACTATGTTTGATTGTATTGCTCATGGTTTGATGTGCAAAGTTTTGTAACCATGGTTTTATTTATTTTAGCATTGTATTATTGCTATTTTACTTACATGGTTATATGTGTTTAACATGTCAAAGAATTTAGGCGATATTCAGTCGGTGTAACAAGACAGTATTCAGTCGGGATTACTGAGGTAATATTTAGTCAAAAGGTACAATGCGGTATTTAGCTAAAGAATATTAGGTGGTATTTAACCAGAAAGAATGTAATATTTAATCAAAGAAGACAGTATTTAACCAAAAGAACAAAGGTGGTGTCTAGCCAAAGTATGATATTATATTTTTAGATTATTTAAATACCATATTTTATTACCCATAAAGGTTTTGGGGTATTTTGATTAAGGTTCTTTAATCAAGTATGGACTCGCATGGGAGTTTACTTTCATGCATTATCTCAAGCGATTCATGTATTGAGTAGACCTCTGTTGTGGTTGATAAAAGATTATACACCGTATATTGAGGTGTATTATCCTTTGTTGCTCCCATTGATAGGCTTGATGGATATTTCAAAGTTTGTGACGATTTAGTGTGTTGGATTCTATGGCCACACTGGTTAATGATGGTTTTGTAATTAATATAGCTCAAGTGGGAGATTGTTAGACTTATATGTGGGCTTAATTAATTACGTAAACTAGTTAATTCAGTGGGAGTCTAATTGACACGGTAGAACCGGTTTGATTTAGTTCATCACATAGTATAAAATAGGTTTGGTAACCCTAATTCTATTGTGGGAAGGGTTTTAAGATTACAACAGTATTCTATAAATACTGGGTTAGAGTCCCTACAACCACAGTTAATCAAGTTCTCTCTGCACCCATTAGCGAGAGACATCAGGATATCCTTTAGAGGCTTTGAAAGACTGTAAGTGAGAAATTTCAATCAAAGCTTAGAACGTAGAAGAATCAGGTTTTACAAACAGGTAGGTCTTTATATTCATTGATAGTTGCATCTCCATTGTATTCTATGTTAACTGCATGGATTGGGATGGGTTCTATTAAAACCTTAAGTACAATAATTTCTAACAACTAGAACCCCCTTTGACAATATCAATCCTTTCCCTTCCCTCTTGTGGTGATGTAGCTGGAAAGCATATTCGTTTTGCTGATCAAGTAGTTCTCCATTATTCGGACAAATGGGACAATCATACGAGAAAACTTATCGAAGAGTCCTCCAATAGTGTTTCCTCGGAAAGAAAATACACAATCTTGGTCCTTAATGATAAAATCTCGTGCAGGGGGGTGTAAGCACCCCATTTTTGCCACCTCCAACCGAACTGAGTTCTATTGAAGGGTAGACAGTAAAGGAGAGGAGATGAGTAAAGCTTTGAAGAAAGACAGGGGAGTGTGCGGCACATTCAGAAAGGTTGCGAGTCCCAATTCAAGGTCTAGATTTTTTTTGATGCCTTCGAGGTTGATTTTGGTCGGCCCCAAAGGAAGATCATGGGCTATGACCTACATGGATGCGTAGGTCATGGAATTATCTTCGAAATGAGACCAGAATCACTCAATTCTGATGTCAGACGGAGAAGAGATCACGATTTTAGTTGATTTGAAAGTGCAGAGGGCTTTCGTGCAAATTATCATAAATTAAGGACTTTTGGGTGAATTATCATAAATTTGATTGACTGGACTTCATTCGGCCGTATCTTGACCATCCAAAGTCCAAATCAGGCGATTCAAGTGCCAGTGTGCTCCATTGTCAGTCCTCTTCAAAGTGGATGTAAAGAATTTTGGGCAGAAACCACCAAAGAGTCCCATACAAAGTTTTCAGTCAAATTGTCGACGAAGCTTCGATCCTTCATAATTTTATTATTTAACGTCCAAATTCGATGATTCAAGCTCCAGTATTCTTCATTTTTAGTGTTCTTCAAAGTGGACGTGGAAAATTTGGGGCAGAGATTAACGAAGGGACCCATGCAGAGTTGGCAGCCGAATTATTGCATGTTGGACTGTTTAAACTTCAAAAATTCATAATTTGGTCATTTCACATCCAAATCAGGTGATTTAAGTCCCAGTATGTTATATTTTTTATACTCTTCAAAGTGGATGTAGAGAATCTGAGATAGAGGCCGTCGAAACATTCCATGCAGAGGCGAGCCAAAATTACTAATAAGACAACAGAGAAGAGAGAGAAAAGCTAGTCTAACCTAGTCCAGCCTGACCCGGTTCAACCTCAGTTAGTCCAACCCAATCAACCTCGACCAGTCTTGCTTGACCTAGCCTAGACCGGTACGGACCAATTCGGTCCATGTGCATTGTATCTTTTTTTTTTTTTTTTTTTTTTTTTTTTTTTTTTTTTTTTTTATATGTATATATATATATATATATATATATATATATATATATATATATATATATATATATATAAAGCCGGGTCGGTTTTTTTGATCAGTTCCGATAAGAGAGAGCAAGTGAGTGAGAAAGAGTGAAAAAGAGATTGAGAGGGGAAGAGAGCAAAAAAAAAACCGAAGAGAGATTGAGAGAAAAATCTGGGAGGTGAAGAAAGTTTGGAGTAGGGAGAGGCAAAGAAGAGAGATCGAGAGAATAAAGGGGGGCTGGCTTGGTTGCTGTAACAGGCAATCTTTGAACTGAGCCACACCACTGCTGGAGAGACTGCAAGAAAGAAAGAAAAAAAAAAAAAGAGAGAGAGAGAGAGAGAAGACCCTGCCTACACTCCACCGGATTGCTGTCATCTCCACCACCTTGGCCTTGTTGTTCATTATCCCAACCAAGTCATTCACCACCTTCCTCCCCTGCCCATTGTCCAACCCGATGACATGACCATCACCTCCACTAGCCATCCACGCCAACCTTCTGTTGCACTTTGGATTGTAATTGTCGGCAACTCAGACCAAGTTTGATGAGGGAGATTGATACTGGTAGTATTCTTGTGGTTTGTCATGCAATTAAAGAAAGAGAAGGAAGAGAGAGAATCAAAAGAGAGAGAAAGAGGAGAGAGAAATGTGGGAGATTGACACTGTACCTAGGTGGCATGCCACCATGGCAGCCAGCCTGGCTGAGGGCCAAGGCAGCCAGCCAGATGGCCAGCCACATGGCACCACAAGCAAGCATAGCCGCACAGCCCTCAAGCCACACAGCCCGCAAGGCCATGCCGCAAGCCGCACAGCCCGCAAGGCCATGCCGCAAGGCAGCAGGCTTGTGCGCTTGTGCTGGCTTTCTTCCTCTCGCATGTCGTGCCCCCCAGCTGTTTGACGTATTTTTAGGAGAGAGAAAACCTCTCTGGAAATCATCTCTGCAGACTTTTTAACAAAAGTGTAAAAGTTACAGAGGCCATTTTTTGTTTTCTCAGGGGCATTTTAAGAAGAAAAGAATGAAGAAGATGCGAGATCGGCTGCCCAAATGAAGCCACGCATGTCAGATTCCAAATGGACGGCTCTAGAAGATGCGGGCTATAGTGTTTCTCAATTGGCGCTGTTAGGTGCTCCCGCGAAGAAGCCCATTGGCTGGGCGCAAGTTAATAAGGTGCAATGCGTTGTATGAAGATGTCACCTTGATGTGGTGTTGCGCGCATACACTTAATTAATGCATGGATCCAGATCCGAAGGCTACTATTTTGTCCGATTATCAGTGAAGCGAACTATTCGGATCTGACGAACCACGTTAGATCCTGCCTTTTTCAGAATGATCCTACGGTTTTTATTGAAGTTTCCTTCAACATCCAATCACAACTGGACACCGCGCCTGCCATGTCAGCGGCGGCGCGGCTTCGGTGCTTCGCGGGTACATAGAATGAGCCTCAAAGATTCCATTTGAAATTATTTTATTGGCCGAACTTGTTTTCCTCATAACTTGATCATCCGGAGGCCAAATCCGACGATCCAAATTGCACCGAGCTAGGTTTTTCATTCTCTTTCAATTGAGAATGGTTAGAGAGTTGCTAGCCACGTGAAAAAAAAGGGAAAAGAGGTTTTTGGGAAGAAAAGTATTTTTCTTGATATTTTTGATGTGTTCTGGCTTGGGGAATTGAAAATAATCACTCATCATCTCTATTCGTGCCCATGTCGATGCACTGCTGTGATTGTTGAATGGTGGTGAAGCTTCTTTGCATATGGCTCATGATTGGTTGATTATCAGAAGAAAAGGAATACTGCATATGACTTCAGATGCCAGAAAACATCAGTTGTGAGATTTTCTTATTATTTATTGAATTAATGTATTGTATGCTGAAGTAGGTTAAGAATGTTGAATGCCTACATTGTATGGGAGTCTATTGTATGCTAGCTTAGGCAAAAAGAATATTGAACGTCTTGCTAGTTTGGGATTTAATTGTAGGGCATCTCTATAAGACCCAAAATTTATCTGTTTGATTTGAGTTCAGTGGGTGCTGGACACTGGCTGAAATAGCCTGAACCTTGGCAATGTTTGCCCTCTTAGTTTTATGCTGAGAAAATTTAGGGTGATTATCATTGTCCTGTAAAGGGCTGAAAGTTGAGTATTGAGTAAATACGAAGCCCATTGGGCTTTACTCCGTGGATTAGCCATCACTCACTGTGGTGGTGAACCACGTAACCCCTCTGTGTTGTGGAATGTTTTGATTATGTATTTTGTGAAGTGTGCGGAATGAATTGCAGGATGGGTGTGCAAATCCGGTAGACCTGGCCACTGAGTGGTAGCGAGGTAGATTTGTATACGATTGTGTTTGGGACAGTCTGGTTCATCATCAACACTTGGCAGTAAGGAAAAATAAAAGGGAAAAGTTTTTCACACTGATTCACCCCCCCCCCCCTCAGTGTCATTCAATAAGGTCCATCAATTGGTATTAGAGCACCAGGCTCAGTAACAGCTAAATCAGCATCTGAGAGATCAGAAGGTAACAATGGCACCAGGGGAAGGCTCTCATAAACCCCCATTGTTTGATGGTACAGACTTTGTGTTTTGAAAAAGGAGAATGGATATTTATGTGGGATCACTTGGGTTTGATGTTTGGGCTGCAGTTGAAATTGGCTACACTCCACATGATACAGTTACTCCTAGTGCAACAGACAAAAAGAATTTTGAGAATAATAGAAAGGCACTCAATGCCATTCAAGGTGGTCCGAAAAATAGTGAATTATCCAAGGTCATGGATTGCAAGACTGCAAAGGAGGTCTGGGATAGACTGATTAATATCTATGAAGGAGACAAGAAGATCAAGAAAGTGAAACTGCAAACATTCAGGGCTCAGTTTGAAAACCTGAAAATGAATGAGGATGAAACTATTGATCAGTACATGAACAGAGTGAATGAAGTGGTTAACTCCATCAGAGGACTTGGTGAAGACTTAAAAGGTTCTGTTGTTTTTCAGAAAATATTACATTCTCTCACATCCAAGTATGAATCAAAGGTTTCTGCTCTTAAAGAAACTAAGGATTTGGATAAAGTCACCATAGATAAAATACATGGAGCATTGACAGCTTTTGAGATGAGAATAGACCCTGGAACTACTGTAGACAAGCAAGTAGCTTTCACGGCTATGAAGAAGCTGAGAATTTCTGAAAAAAAAAATGAGGAAGAAAGTGAAGATGAGGCCACAGCTCATTTCACTAGAAAATTAAAGAAGGGTACAGGAAAATACAAGAACAAGCTTCCTTTCAAAGGTTTCAATTGTGGCAAGGTTGGACATTTTACTGCAAAATGCCCCAAGAAGAGTAAGATTGACAGTGATGATGAAGATGAAAATAAATACAAGTTCAAGGCAAAGAAAAATTACAATTTCAAAAAGAACAAGTCAAATAGAAAAAGTTTCATTTCAAAAAGGGTTAGTGAAACTTCAAATGATGACTCAGATGATATCTCAGAGGATGAGCCCAGTGAGGCCTTGTTCATGGCTTTCATTGAAAAACATGAAGGGAACAAAAGTAAAGAATTTACTACAAAAATTCTTGATGAGAGTAAAATTGTGAATTCTATCTCAAGTGGTGATGAAGAAAGAGACGATGAAGATAAATGATCAAGCAGTGATGAAGAAGGTGAGATAAACTTTGAGGAAGAATTTGTTGCAGCCATAAAGGAGCTTAAGAAGGAAAGAAAGCATAACAAGCTTGCCTCTCAAGAAGCCAAAGAGCAAAAACAAGTGATTCAATAATTGAAAGATCAATATGAAGAGTCCAAGAAAATTATAGAAAATCTCAATATTCAGCTTAAACAGGCATCTGTAGACTACTCCATTGTGTTGAATGAGAATGCAAGCTTGAAAGTTCAACTTGAAGAACAACTTCCTATGGTTGATCGATTTGAAGAATTTGAGAATGAGTTTACCCTTCTAAAGACAAAAGTAGCAGAGTACGAAAAAGAAGAGATTGAGAGACAACAAAAATTATCTCAACATGAGGAATCAAATAATTCTACTCCAGTGCATCATAGTAGAATAAGCTTGATAGGATCATCAATGCTCAAAGACCTTCTCACATCAAGTTTGGCCTTGGTTTTGATAAAGGAGAAACATCAAAAATTTCCAACTCAAAGGGAAAAGGGCCCATATCTTTTGTGAAGGAAAATGAAATGGGTAAGGATCCTATAGTTCATTGTCAAGGAGGAAACAAAACCCCTCTCTCTAAGACTAACTATGCAAGACCAAGACAAAATGCATGGCAAGGCAAGAGAATGGAGCATGACAACTTCTATAAAGAAAATTATCCCAGTGCACCACAGAGACAGATGAGATACATGACAACTGCAAGGCCAAGACCTCATTTTCAGGGTTACTGCTACAGATGTAACAACTTTGGACATAAAATTACTACCTGCAAATTTAACATGAGAGATGTAAAATTTGAGAGTAGAAATCAATTTGCTCCCCTTGAAGAGAATTTTGTTGAGTGTTACAACTGTCACAACTTTGGGTATGTAGCAAGGAACTGTAGAACCATCTTTCCCCCTATGCCACCTTTATAGAAACAGCATAGCAGAACAAGAAGAGAGGTTCCAAAGCAGAAACATGTTGAGAAGGCATCATCACAGAAGAGAGTTTGGGTTCAGAGGGACAGAATAGAAAGAGACAGCTCTTTGGTTATGCAGATAGCTTTTAAAGCACAAGACAGCTCTACACCATGGATTCTTGACAGTGGGTGTTCAAGTCATATGACTACAGACAGTAATAGGCTTCTGAAGCTTCAGCATTATGAAGGAGGTTCAGTTAAATTTGGCAACAATGATGGTGCCAAGATAGTTAGAAAGGGAAGCATCAGTCTCATTAATGAAAATATAAAATCCCATGATGTTCTCTATGTTTCAGGTTTGAAACATAACTTATTGAGTGTCAGCCAGATTTGTGATAGGGGTCACAATGTAATTTTTAATGATCAAGGATGTGAGATCCGAAGGTCTAATAGTGGAAAGTTGATGGCATCAGGAAAGAGAACTCATAGAAATCTCTATATTTTGTCTGAAGAATTTAAAAAAAAATTGCATGATGAGTCAAGAAGAGGAAACATGGTAATGGCATAGAAGATTAGGACATATTGGCTTTGAAAATCTGTCAAAAATATCCAATAAGAATGTTGTAAGAGACATTCCTTCATTGAAAAAGCCTTACAATGATATCTGTGCATCTTGTCAGAAGAGGAAGCAGACAAGAACATCATTCAAGCCTAAGGAGTACCATACTACTCAACCATTGGAGATAATTCATACAGATCTATGTGGGCCAGTGAGAACACAAAGCATTGCAGGAGAGAGGTACTTTATTCTGTTTATAGATGACTACTCTAGAATGACTTGGGTAATGTTTTTGAAACATAAGTTAGAAGCTCTGGCTAGATTCAAGATCTTCAAAACTCAAGTTGAAAATGAGACAGGAAAGAAAATCAAGTGTTTGAGATCTGACAGGGGAGGAGAGTACACCTGGATAGACTTTGCAGAGTTTTGTTCTGAGAATGGCATCAAAAGACAGACTTCAGCTCCTAGAACACCACAGCAAAATGGTGTTGCAGAGAGAAAGAATAAAACTGTTCAAGAGATGGCCAGGACCATGTTAACTGAAAATGATATGGGAAATAAATTCTGGAGAGAAGCAGTGCATACGGCAATATATGTTCAGAACAAGTGTATGTTGAGGCCACATGAAGACAAGACTCCCTATGAACGATGGTTTGGTAAGAAGGCCACAGCAAAGCACTTCAAGGTGTTTGGTAGTAAGTGTTATATCAAAAACACCAGTCATGGTCTAGGAAAGTTTGATGATAGGGCTGATGAAGGAATATTTCTTGGCTACTCTACCTCTAGCAAAGCTTACAAATGCTACAATAAAAAACTTGGTAAAATTATTGAAAGCGCATATGTGAGTTGATGAGCACAAGAATTCACCTACAGGATCAAATAATGAGGTTCCTATTTTTGAAGACCTGGACAGTGAGCAGAATGACAATGAAACAGAAAAGGAGCAGGATGTTACAAAGGTGCCAAGACAGAGAGCTGTGATTAAGACAGAAGAAAGAGAAGAGCAGTCAGATTCAGAGGCAGATAGGCAGAACAAAAGTGGCTCAAGAAGAGTAAAAAAGAATCATCCTGACCAATTAATTCGTGATGATCCATCTGCTGGTGTGCAAACAAGGAAGGTGAGACAACCAAAACAAATGTTTTCTTTATTATCTCACATTGAACCAAAATCAGTTGCAGAGGCATGTGAAGATGCTAGTTGGCTCAAGGCAATGAATGAAGAGTTGGATCAAATAGAGAAAAATAAAACTTGGGAATTGGTGCCAAGACCTACAGACAAGAATGTTATTGGCACTAAATGGGTCTACAGGAACAAACTCAATGAAAATAGAAAAATTGTAAGGAACAAGGCCAGATTGGTTTGTAAAGGGTATGCTCAAGTTGAGGGCATTGACTTTGAAGAAACATTTGCTCCTGTTGCTAGGTTGGAAGCAATCAAGATGTTTCTTGCATTTGTTGTACACAAAAACTTCAAGGTTTACCAGATGGATGTCAAGTCAGCTTTCTTGAATGGTGACTTGGAAGAAGAGGTGTATATAGAGCAACCAGAAGGATTCCAACTGAGTGAAGACCCTACACTTGTTTGTAGACTGAAAAAAGCATTGTATGGGTTGAAGCAAGCACCAAGAGCATGGTATTCAAGGCTGGACACTTATCTCTGTCCGTTGGGGTTCAAGAAGGGACTGGTAGATAGCAACTTATATGTGAAATCTGTTGATGGTAGTCAGACAGTTGTAGTTGTGTATGTAGATGACATCATTTTTGCAGGTCACAAAGATGAGTCATGTAAGGATTTTGCTCAGAGAATGCAGGATGAGTTTGAAATGTCCATGATTGGTGAACTTTTTTATTTTTTGGGTCTGCAGATCAGTCAGTTGAAAGATGGGTTCTTTTTATCTCAGACCAAGTATGTGAAAGACATGTTGAAAAAGTTCACAATGGAGAATTGTATACCATTAAGCACACCTATGATGACTAATTGCAAGTTGAGCAAAGATGATGACTCTCCATCAGTTGATCATACTATGTATAGGTCAATGATTGGAAGTCTGCTCTACTTGACTGCTACTAGGCCAGATATTCTTCAGTCTGTGTGCATGGTAGCTAGATTTCAAGCTGGCCCAAAAGAGACACATGTTGTAGCTGTGAAAAGAATTTTCAGATATCTAAAGGGGACTATGGACTATGGTCTTTGGTATGCAAAAAGCAATAATCTGGAATTATTTTCTTACTCAAATGCAGATTGGGCTGGATGTGTTGATGATAGGAAGAGCATTAGTGGAGGTGCCTTCTATCTTGGTAGAAATTTGGTGGCTTGGCATAGTAAAAAGCAAGAGTCAGTCTCATTATCTACAGCCGAGGCAGAATATATTGCTACTACCTCATGTTGTACACAGGTATTATGGATGAAGTAGAAGTTAAAGGATCTAGGCATTGAATCCGAGAAACCTATTTCTATGCTTTGTGATAACACTAATGCCATCAATATATCTAAAAATCCAGTTATGCACTCCAGGACAAAGGACATAGCCATTCAGTATCACTTTCTAAGAGAGAAAGTTCTAGAAGGAAAAGTTCAGTTAGAGTTCATTCCCACAGCAGAGCAGATTGCAGATATTTTCACAAAGCCCCTTCCCAAAGAACAGTTTGGTTACTTGAGACAGAAGTTGGGAGTGGTTATCCTCCCCAAGCATTGAGGAGCTTGGAGTGAGGGGGAGCAGTATTTGATTGTTGTTCTATTTTTTTTTTTTTTTACTCCCTATGTAGGACTCAGGGGGAGTCCATTGGTATTTTTCTGTATTACTATGGTGTTGAGTTTGTGTCTCTGGAGAGCCCATAGGATTGGGAAGATGCGGTGGGCACTCCTATGTGGCATATCCCTTTGTTCTTGTTGTTAAAGGGGGAGAAATATTTATTTCATGCGCAGAGTGAGTTGCCAACAATTCCAAAGGGGGAGATTGTTGCACTTTGGATTGTAATTGTCGGCAACTCAGACCAAGTTTAATGAGGGAGATTGATACTGGTAGTATTCTTGTGGTTAGTCATGCAATTAAAGAAAGAGAAGGAAGAGAGAGAATCAGAAGAGAGAGAAAGAGGAGAGAAAAATGTGGGTGGGACCCACTGTACCTAGGTGGCATGCCACCATGGCAGCCAGCCTGGCTGAGGGCCAAGGCAGCCAGCCAGATGGCCAGCCACATGGCACTATAAGCAAGCACAGCCGCACAACCCTCAAGCCACACAGCCCGCAAGGCCATGTCGCAAGCCGCACAGCCCGCAAGGCCATGCCGCAAGGCAGCAGGCTTGTGCGCGCGTGCTGGCTTTCTTCCTCTCGCATGCCGCGCCCCCCAGCTGTTCGACGTATTTCTAGGAGAGAGAAAACCTCTCTGGAAATCGTCTCTGCAGACTTTTTAACAAAAGTGTAAAAGTTACAGAGGCCATTTTTTGTTTTCTCAGGGGCATTTTAGGAAGAAAAGATTGAAGAAGATGCGAGATCGGCTGCCCAAATGAAGCCACGGATGTCAGATTCCAAATGGACGGCTCTAGAAGATGTGGGCTATAGTGTTTCTCAGTTGGCGCTGTTAGGTGCTCCCGCGAAGAAGCCCATTGGCTGGGCGCAAGTTAATAAGGTGCGATGCGTATTATGAAGATGTCACCTTGATGTGGTGTTGCGGGCATACACTTAAGTGATGCATGGATCCAAATCCGAAGGCTACTATTCTGTCTGATTATCAGTGACGCGAACTATTCGGATCTGACGAACCACGTTAGATCCCGCCTTTTTCAGAATGATCCTACGGTTTTTATTGAAGATTCCTTCAACATCCAATCACAACTGGACACCGCGCCTGCCATGTCAGCGGCGACGCGGCTTCGGTGCTTCGCGGGTACATAGAATGAGCCTCAAAGATTTCATTTGAAATTATTTTATTGGCCGAACTTGTTTTCTTCATAACTTGATCATCCGGAGGCCAAATCCGACGATCCAAATTGCACCGAGCTAGGTTTTTCATTCTCTTTCAATTGAGAATGGTTAGAAAGTTGCTAGACGCGTGAAAAAAAGGGGAAAAGAGGTTTTTTGGAAGAAAAGTATTTTTCTTGATATTTTTGATGTGTTCTGGCTTGGGGAATTGAAAATAATCACTCATCATCTCTATTCGTGCCCATGTCGATGCACTGCTGTGATTGTTGAATGATGGTGAAGCTTCTTTGCATATGGCTCGTGATTGGTTGATTATCAAAAGAAAAGGAATACTGCATATGACTTCAGATGCCAGAAAACATCAGTTGTGAGATTTTCTCTACTCCCTTATTATTTATTGGATTAATGTATTGTATGCTGAAGTAGGTTAAGAATGTTGAATGCCTACATTGTATGGGAGTCTATTGTATGCTAGCTTAGGTAAAAAGAATATTGAACGCCTTGCTAGTTTGGGATTTAATTATAGGGCATCTCTATAAGCCCCAAAATTTATCTGTTTGATTTGTGTTCAGTGGGTGCTGGACACTGACAGAAATAGCCAGAACCTTGGTAGTGTTTGCCCTCTTAGTTTTATGCTGAGAAAATTTAGGATGATTATCCTTGTCCTGTAAAGGGCTGAAAGTTGAGTATTGAGTAAATACGAAGCCCATTGGGCATTACTCTGTAGATTAACCATCACTCACTGTGGTGGTGAACCATGTAACCCCTCTGTGTTGTGGAATATTTTGATTATGTATTTTGTGAAGTGCGTGGAATGAATTGCAGGATGGGTCTGCAAATCCGGTAGACCTGGCCACTGAGTGGTAGCGAGGTAGATTTGCATATGATTGTGTGTGGGACAGTCTGGTTCATCATCAACACTTGACAGTAAGGAAAAATAAAAGGAAAAAGTTTTTCACACTGATTCACCCCCCCCCCCTCTCAGTGTCATTCAAGGTCCATCACCTTCGACTACCTATATTACTGTAACCATCCTCCTACTCACAACCCGAGCAACCCTCAACCATCATCGATCGCAATCCGACAATCTTCAACTACCTCCGACACCATCCGCGATCATCATCGGCCACTCCCATGACCATCGGTAATACCTCAAGTCAGGTTAGTTTTCTTCTTCATCTTCTCGGTTTATAGTGAGTTGCATGCTTCTTGATTATATTATTAAAAAAAATACCATTACTTCTGACTTTTATATGCATATTTATGTTTTATTATTATTATTTTTGCATCCATATTTCTATCTTCGATACATTAGTTTGCATGTTGTGAAGTATTATTTTATTTATTTTTATTTTTTTGATATTCGACATCTTATACAATATTATTTATTTTGATTCTGATTTTTTACAGCATATTGTATCACACTACATTATTTTTAAATTTTGTTGTTATATTGTGTAATATTTTTTGATATCATTATTTTCCTTTGTTGTGACATTATATATAAATTGTTTTGATATTATTGTATATAATTATTTCAATCTTCGTTGTCATATTGTACATAATAATTCTTTGTATTAATTGTATTAATTTTGTTGTCATATATGGTTTTTTTTCTTAAATTTTGATATCTTATTATGTATTACTATTTTATTTATATATATATATATATATATATATATATATATATATATATATATATATATATATATATATATATATATATATATATATTTTTTTTTTTTTTTTTTTTTTTTTTTTTGTATAGTGCATAATTTAATTTTTGATTAGTTTGTACAAATTCATAGCACATGTACATTTATGTTAATGCTATCTTAGTCTTTGATTATCTCTATCTCACACACTCGCGTATTATATTTATGCACATTATCATGTTTGGATTATTCGCCTGTTATGTTTGGATCACATTGCCATGTCTTGAGTGTTTGTGTACTATCTTTGGATCAACTACCATGTTTTGAATGTTATTACCATGCTTGAATGATATCTATTGCTTTGGCAATAATTTACTTTCCTGCTACACCCTAGTCGAATTGCCATGCATATACACTACTAGAGGACATTTCTAGGTGTGGGGATGTGCATTTAGGCACCCACATTCAAGGGGTGGTAAAAGTAGAAATGATAAATAAACCTTTAACCAAGAATCATTAAGCCAAGCCCAACAATTCCAAAATTAGTGTTTTCAGTTCAAGGGTAGCTTTAGGACAATCCCTACCCCTTAGTTCATCTCCCTTAAGGTGCAGAAACCTAGATAGGTGTGATTTGAATCCAACTGTTAGATCTCTTAGGATTATCTCTTGGTCCTACAGGACTACTGTATTCTGACCCGTGTAGATCACCTTTTTGGACTGTGTCGGTCCTATGCGACATCACCTTTTTTGGACTGTGTTGGTCTTATGCGACATCAGTTATTTGGACTGTGTCGGTCCTATGCAACATCACATATTTGGACTGTGTCGGTCCTATGTTACATCACCTATTTGGACTGTGTCGGTCCTATGCGACATCACCTTTTTTGGACTGTGTAGATCCTATGCGACATCACCTATTTGGACTGTGTCGGTCCTATGCGACATCACCTTTTTGGACTATGTCGGTCTTACGCCACATCACCTTATTTGGACTGTGTCGGTCCTATGCGACATCACCTATTTGGACTGTCGGTCCTATGCGACATCACCTATTTGGACTGTGTCGGTCCTATGTGACATCATCTTTTTTGGACTGTGTCGGTCCTATGCGACATCACCTTTTTGGATTGTGTCGGTCTTACGCCACATCACCTTTTTTGGACTGTGTCGGTCCTAGCGATATCATCCTATTGGACTGTGTCGGTCCCATACGACATCACCCTTTTGGACTATGTTGGTTTTATTCGACATCTTCCTTTTCAAACTGAGCCGGTCTTATTCGGTATCATCAAACCACAATAACGAACTATGTTGTACCTGATTTCCAGGACCTCTGGAATACGTAGGCAATTTGGAGGACTCTCCAAGTACGGTACTCTTAGTCCATAAGGACTATCCAGATTCAATCTCAACCTTTCATCAAGCATAAATCTCAATTGAACAATTGAATCTAATGAAGCTCAAGCATAAATTACATCCATAAGCTTTAATAACAATCTGTTTCGAACTAAGTTTTGGCTTGATTTCTAGGACTGGAATACGTAGGCAGTTTGAGATAGATATCTCATACTCAGTCCAAGGACCAAACCATCATTTGGTTTGGTTCGCTGTACATTATATTGCTTGTTTATTTGCTTCAAAACATGTTTGGCTAAACACTAGGTTAGAAGAATTTAGCAACTTGATTTAGGACATTCTCCCATTTGAGCCCTTATCATCCAGTTGACCAAGCACAGTCAGAACTAGAGTCTAAGAAAAGTTTAGGAGGTCAATCTTGATCGGACGGTTTTGGTGCCTAACACCTTCCCATAATCGTACCCTGAATACTTACCTGATCTCTGAGATAGACAAAAAGTCAATACATTGGGTCATGAGTCAATAAAAGTCTTACCTTACGGTGAGGCTATATTTTTAGAGGTCCTAGATCCTTAATCTAGGTGGCGACTCCAACAAAACAAATGATTTTTTCGTTAGTCACGAGGAGGAGGGCGAACCGCATCTCATTGTCCTCACAGGGGGATAATAATTGCAATTTATCGTATCATTCTATATTATGATGGGGATATTGTGAGAAGTTTTAGTTCTACTTCTACTTCTCTAGTTTTTCTAAGAAGGAGTACTACCTGTAGTCGTACTCTTTCTGCTCGACTCTGTACAGCCTCGTTCTACCAGCCTGGCCAAAGGACAAATCCCCCTATATATCCACAATGCAACACTCATGCATGCCTGCACCTATTTGAGGTTTGGGTTCACCACATTGCCAAACAAAATCTCTCTCTCTCTCTCTCTCTCTCTCTCTCTCTCTCTCTCTCTCTCTCTCTCTCTCTCTCATGTGGAGAACATTAAGAATGATTTCTAGGATCGATTGGAATGACAGAAATCCATTCGATCAATGTGAAGGTATTGATTTATGGATCCGCATCTTTTTGTTCCAGTGATTTTGGGAGAACAATGGTAATCTATCTCGGATGGTTACCACGTGGCTCTCGGTGAATCCGAGACCCACGTTCAAACCGACATCCAATCGACAAACCAAATCGACAGAGAATATCAGCTCAGACGTAAGTCTTGGATTCATCAAGAATCATGTGACAATCATTTGGGATAGATTATCATTGTCCTCCCAGAATCGCTGGGAGAAGACAATGTAAATCCTTGATTTACCAACGCTAACTTTTGAATCTGAAACTTTTTTTTTTTGGGTATGAATCTTTAACTTTTGCTATGATTTTTGCTATGATTGGAGTCACAAGAATCCAATCCCAATATCTAAAAAGTAGTCAGCATTCGACAAATGGCAATAACCAAAAGTTGATTGACCTTTGAAGCCCAAATTCCCACGTTTAAATAGGGTTGCAGTTTTACAAAATTTTATGCGTGATTTGGTTTTGTTCTATTTTTGTTAGTTTTGTATTTTAACATATCTTTTAGTTTTTTTTTTTTTTTTTTTGTATTTTTTTCTATATAAATTCGATCTCTCTATTTTAAGATCAAGTTGGGTCTCTTTCGAGGCGGCTGGAAATAATGAAAATTGTCTTTGCCATTATTCTTTCAATTTTTCTGTATTTTCTTCTATGTAATCCGACTTCTCTATATTGAGGTTAAATTGGGTCTCTTTCAAGGCAGTTGGAAATTAATAAAAATTGTTTTTGCCAATATTCTTTCTTAGAGCTTTTTATTTTGTGGATTTAAGAATTTGTTAGCACTAAAATGAAATCTAACACCCCATACTTTCTTAACTGCGTCAAACTCTCATTCATGATAAAGCCTTGTCGATTCTTAAGTATGATTTGGTTTTGTTTTATTTTATTTTTTTAATTTAATTGGGGGCATGGTTATTGAACCAATATAAAATTGATAGCAAGTTCCAATAGAGCCTGAATTGGGGACCATTCTTCTTCTTCTTCTTCTTCTTCTTCTTCTTCTTCTTCTTCTTTTGGTAAATATCACATGTTAGTTTGATTGCAAACCGGGCTAACATTGATTTTGACAATCAATAGTAGTTCAAAAAGCGGACAATAAAATTGAAAATCTTGAACGAAATCAATCAAATAATTTAAAAAGTTTTATTGACGGTCCCACCATAGAATATCTATGGACGACGTACGCAACATTTCAATCATATACTTTCTCATTTATTGTCATTCACCTTCATAGTAGTTTAAGCATTATCATGCATCCTCTCCATAGTCTGGAATTTTAAAAACTATTTTTTCCATTTGATCAACAACTCCCACTACAAGAATATCAATTTATGGCGATAGAATTTTGAGACGGAAACAAAATTTCCGTGGCAATAAATAATTTTAGCCCACGGTACTCAAATTTTCGTGGCTAAAAATAAAAAGTTCAGAGACGGATCCTAAATCCCGTGGCCAAAATTAGTTTTGGCAACGGAAAAGAAATTCCCGTGGGTAAAAAAGTACTCTTTGGCCAAGGAAAAAAAATTTCCGTGGTCAAAAATAGTTTTTGCCACGGACATTAGATTCCCGTGGCTAAAAAGCAACGGAATTCATCATCAACCACTAATTTTGGCCACGGAAAAGAAATTCCCATGGAAAAAAAGTACTTTTTGGCCACGGTATAAGAAATTCCGTGGCCACAAATAGTTTTAGCCATGGACATTAGATTCCCGTGGCTAAAAATCAACGGAATCACCTCTATATATATACACAATCACTCTTGTTTTGGCAACGGGAGCCTAAAACCCGTGGCCGAAATAGGTATTTAGCAACGAATTTCGGTTACCGTGGCCAAAATTAAGACGTTGCCTCCCATTTCCATCCCATCTCACCAGCCCGCAACGTCTCTGCTTCCGGAAACAGTCTCTTCCTCTCTGCTTTCGGAAACAGTCTCTTCCGGATCTCCTAGCTACAGCAGTGTTTCTCTCTCTCGTTGGTTTCTCTCGCGACTCTCTTCCTCTCCCATTCCCATCCCGTCTCTTCCTCTCCCAGCACTCTAAGCTTAAGCAGAGTCTCTTCCTCTCCCGCGGGAGACTCTTGAAGTACTTCAAGACACTAGTGTTTCTGCATGTTCTCTTCCTCTCCCGCCGCCGCCAGCAGTTCATCGAAGTTTTTATCTTCTCTTCCTCTCCCGCCGCCGCCAGCAGTTGATCGAATGTTTCTCTTCTCTTCCTCTCCCGCCAGCAGTTGATCGAAGATTGGAGAGATGGGTTTCGGTTTCAAGAATCTTTGAGAAGAAGCCAAGCAGAAAACCGACCATCAAAGGAGGACCTCATTTTCATCTTTCATAAGCTTCGGCAATTTGCTCTGACCTCCGCTACCAGTAAGTAGATCTTATTTATATTTTCTCTGTCTATTCACCAATTTGAAATTTGAAGTATAACATCAAACAGATTGTTACCAATTTGAGATAAGAATTTATTAGATTTAGTTAGTGTCAGTACATTGTCAGCATTTGGCTGCCTGCATATACAAGTTTTTTAAGGAAAGATTTAGTAACATTGAAAGTCTCAAATGATAATACCTTTCCTTTCAGTCAAAAGGCAAACTCCCACAGGTGTAGTGAATTGATAATGAGATTTTTGCAAGTAAGAATTGTTGTGGTGACCATTATTAAATTTTGGTTATGAAACAGGCATTGGCTAATGGCTGCTGTCCAGTCATGTGTTTATGTATTTAATTTCTAGAAACTCTTCATATATACAAGTAGCTAGTTACGTATATCATGACTTCTACTTAACCTATGAAATATCTGACAGAAATTCCATTAAAAAGTAGGTCATATCCAATTAAAGAAATATGCCCCATTGTCGGGTAGAGGATTTTCTATGTTTCCACTCCACTGACAGTACATATGGCATACATGTTTCCTCTTTTAGGTGACCATATATAGTTTAATTAGCATATAGAACCTGATCGCTATGATACTATGTTGAAATATTCAACCCAAAACCTCAAGCTATTAGATAGAGAAACCAATTAGTATATTAAGACATCTGAAATCCCAACGTTTTTTTCCATTATAAAACTATTCCCAACACAAAAGAAATCAAAAACAAAATGAAAGGAAGGATTTGGAGTTGGTGACATAGTCAAGTGGAGATAATGAATGATGATCAAATTTTCATTATAAGGTTTGAAAAAATTTACACTTTCCTTCACTTTGATTTCCCTTAGAAGTTAAAATCAAAGGAAACCTATTGATGGATTGATATTGGTTGAATTCTCTTCTGCACTAAGATAGCGAAGATTCCTATCCAACACTTCCTGCATTAGAGTAAGAGGTTCCCCTAGGATGGCATTTTCATAAATATGGGATTACAACAAACCCTGTATACAGAATACAGACGTGGCTTAAAGAGGTAGACGTTAAAAGTAAAAGATGCCAAAGAAGATCAAACAGAGCATAAGTGTAGAAGGCAAGCCATGGCTCATGGACTATTCACAAGGCTCTGGTTGTTTTGACATAAAATTTTACTATAAAATGTTATGTGTTATATTTTATAAGTACAAAAAAAATTCAATGTTTATTTCCAGTAAGTAGAAGAAATATAAAATTCATTTTTTCTCTCCCTTAGAGATCAAACATTGAAAAACAAAATTACATACAAAATATTACATGTAAAATTTTACGGTAAAATTTTACATTAAAACAAATAGAGCTAAAACAAAAATATCGTCACCATTTCATGACACATCACCATCATCTTTGTTGGATTTGTGTGGCCCAACACAGCTTTATTGTGTTGTTTTTTATATGTTCTCTTTGGACATTTTTATCTCTATTTTGAGGTATATATATGTGGCATGTGGCTTACATGTTTTGTGGCTTATAAATTATTTATATGGTACCATTGTTTTTGGTCTCTTGTATTAATGGACTGGTTTTATGGATGATTATTTGAATGAGCCACTTTGTAGTCCTCAGTTTGACTGCACCTATCATGATACGCTATGTGTTTACATAGGCATTAATTGGACCGTGATGGGTTTGAATGGTGCAATTCAAAATTACTCAGACTATGGAAGACATGGGGACTAGTTTTTCGATGATCAGTACACATAGGGTATGTGAAGTCCTTCATGAAATGACTTCATGTACATTGAGTGGTGACCTTAGTGCCTAATGTTCAATTTAAAAAAATTTATCATGTTTGGTTTTGCATAAAATATTTTTATTTATAAATATAAAATATTATTTATTTTTATTTTCTTTGTAAAATCGATGATATTTTTTTGTTTTATGAAAAATGACAGTTTTATATTTTTTTTGTCCCTATTTATTATTTAGGGGCACTTGTAGTAATTGTCAAGGTATGCCAAAAGACAATCTGGATATGGCATTAGGAGGTTAGCATCTCACTTAGGGTTGGACTTTATGGCTGGTCATCTCCACCCTAGAGATATAAAAGAACATCTCAAGGTCACAAAGGCAAGGGGAGGGAAAAGCTTAAAATACCAAGTATGGTATACCTGTCCAGCTGGGGTGAGCACCCAAATTACTTGTGAGATCCTTGGATATCAAGTGGTATCGTTAAATAATCATCCAGAGTTCTTTAACAAAAGAAAGAGTTTTTCAACAAAAGATAGAGTTCTTCAATAAAAGATATTTTTAAATCATCAAAAAAGGTATGTCATTCTACTTAATTTCTTGGATTAAACAAGTGACATGACATTTGTAATAGATTTTCAGTTTAGATATGATATTAGAGATAATATAGAAATTCTTCAAGGATACTTTTTCCAATAATCTTCTTCCCCTTCCTCGTCTTGTTCTTAAAATCCTTTTCGGATCCAAATCGTCTCATCCCTGAAATTCGGGAGGCGTGGCAGCGACCCCACTGGATGGTCGCCACGTGGGGGTCGGATGAATCCGACCCTTCCGTTCGAGCCGACACTCTCTTGTCGGCTCGGCTTGTCGGCTCAAATGGAGGGGTCGAATTCATCAGACCCCTACGTGGCGACCATCCAATGGGATCATCGCCACGCCTCCCGAATATCAGGGATGAGACGATTTGAATCCATTATTTTCTGTTTTTTTTTTTTTAAGAAGGTCGTATAACATATCAATTTCATGTTGTTTTATTTTTTTTATTTTTTTCCTTTTTTTTAGGGAGAAGATCTAATAATATATCATTTCATGTGTGGAAACAGAGCTAGATCAAACTCAAATTAACGTCGACCGAAAGGGTTGCTATCAGAAATATATATCACACAATGACACAATCCAACCCCTCTGCCATTCAACTCACGTGCTGTGTGTGCTTCCCTAGCTACCTCCCGTTTCCCACGTAACTTTTATTTACCCACGCCGGAAACTGGAAGAGTAGCTGTTGTTGACTAATAGGATACTAAATTTTACTGCAACATAGCTTACTCAGTTGGTAATCCAGGGTCTACAGTCTAGTCTCAATCAACTGTCAAGGGTCCCACCCAGACAATAGATTAAAAATCAATATATGTTAGAAAAGGTCAAGAATAAATTTAGGGGGTACGTAGGAATGGCGCAAGGATCCCCTCAAGGGACAGCCGCTGATAGTGAGATTCTAACCGCATGTGCTATGACTTTATGAATGGTTATAATCTTCATTACCGTTTGACAGTTACTATAAAGGGGTCATATTACCGTTTGATAATCACTATAAAGGAGTCAGGTTTCTAATCATCAATTTCTATGAACGAATTAGGGTTGGATTTATCAAACCTAGACTTGGAGATAATCGAGTTGAACTTGAATTAAAATAAGGGAATTTAAGGTTGGACTAGGGTTTTAAAAATCTCAATCCAATTCAATCCAACCCAACGCAGATGCAGCTCTAAGTATTCATTTCCTTTTTCCAACACACCCGCTTGGTGTCAGTGATCCATTGACGTTAATTCTTTTTCATGGGATATCATTAAGCCATCACGGATACCTCAAAATACATGAAAGTATTTTGGTATTTGACACTGCAAAGGTGAGGGGGGTTTTTGCACGATCCGATGGACATCAGTCGATGTCAATATACCTGAATTTTAACCATTAGGAAAGAGGATGTCGATATCTGGATGGACTTGTATCCAAGGTTCAAGTGCTCAAAATCACCCCCAGCCTGATTTCGTGTCGAATCGGGTTCAATCGACTCCCCAACACCCTAGACTCGGCCTCCCACATGTGAAACTGGTGCAAAAATCATGCAAGTTTGATTCAGGATTGGTCATGTGAGATCATGATCCGGATTAACGAATTTAGATTGATCCGGGCCGAATCCTTAAACCATGGTCATGTCACAAGACTCACAAGTCAACTCACAATAGGATGATGTGAGCAGAGTTAATTTGGAGCAAATATAAATTTATTTTTATTTTTTTTGGTATAAAAATATATTAGCATCTAAATTCATATACAATGAGTGAATCTAGATCCAATGAGCATATTCGGTATTTGAATTCAACCTAAAATCCAGAAGATGTCTTGCTCAAGTATTCAATGTAAGAATATTAATGTGGGCTAAATTAATTATACAATTAGTTGGTTTAGTGGGAGTCTGATTACAGGTAGACCAGTTTAAGTATGATTAGAGATGGACCAATCTAGTCCACTGTGGGACTGGTCCAGGGTTGGGGTGGTATTATATACTAACGATTATGGTCCCTGCAACCACGGTGTTATTTTCTCTCATGTTCCCATACGCAAAGAGAACTTAAGGGATCCCCAGTAAGCTATGGAAGACTCTAATCCAAGCATTCAAAGCTAAGGAAACAATCAAAAATCAATCTACAGTAAGAGGTATGTGCCTTATCATCTCTTTTTTAATGCCCATTGTATTCTAGTTATTTATGTGGAGTATCCGTTAAGGTTCATGGAAAATCCTAATTGAGAGTAAAAAGTCTTACAATTGGTATCAGAGCCTCCCACACAGAACTAGGATCGATGGCAAAGCATTCTAGAGACTGTATGTATAAATGGATTGGCAAAAGGGAGAGATTTTTCTCTCAAAATTCTCGTATGAACCTGTCTAGGGTTTGGACATTCAAAAAAAATTTGAACCGATGAAAAGTAAAATAGTTTATACCAGATTGTAGGTCTCGGAGAGATGAAGCCGACGACATAAAGTATGTCGTCGAAGGTGGCCGGACGAGCCATCACACGCCATCTGAAAAAGCGCATGAGATCCATGCTCCGACTATTATTCTGATATTTAAAAAAAAAAAAAAAAAGGGCTAACGTCACCGAGTCAACCCCGCTAAGCCGAAAACCCTAACGGTTGACTTAGGGTCAACCCAGAACTGTGAAGGTCCGAATTGATCTGGGCCTATTCAGAACCGAGCCCGGATCAAGACATGGCCTGAACCAAGCCAAGCCCAAACCGACCTAAGACTAGATCACCTTGGGTACACGTGTGGGTCAGCACTTGTGACCTAGGTACCCAGTCAATGCCCGTTGACCTGACCCGGATAGCGACCCGACAACCAGACCCATGGACCCGACTTCAGGCTCTGACAAGTCGACCCATAAACCCAGGACCCAGATGGGTGGCCCAGTTAGACAGGTGGTAGAACCACTGGTCGGTTCGTGACTTAGGCACGGTTCAATTTAAAGCAGACCGTTTGGTTCGGTCTGGACCAAAGTACTTCCAACAATAAAAAATAAGAAGAAATTAAACAATGGGTTCGGCCCTAGTAGAACCGAGCCCAGCCAGACCGAGCCAAACCCAGCTGGACCGTTCAAAACCAGCTCAGGTTTATATAAAAGGATATGCCGACTTTGATCGATGATTGTGACCACTAGGAGGGTCGAATTTTGACGTCGTTTTTTGCGTTGCATCCGTATTTTCGTGCTCTACAGTTTTGTATATAGTTCGACACATTTTGGAGATTTGAAAAAAAAAATTTAAGTAAAATTTACCCCAAATTAGTCTAATTTATAGTTTTTCTGCTTGTTTATCAGTTAATTTTGTACCAGATGCATGTAAAAGGTTATGTATGCATGAGGTTCTATTTATTGATGACCCACAAGGTACTACAAAATTGAGTTTAGGGATATCATTGTGGAATTAGGTCGATCCCATCAAAGTGGTACGCTTACTTTCATCATGATGTCTTCAAATTCAAAGTCCATGTATTTGTAAATGCTTGTGTAAGGGCGATGTACATCCAAATGTGACATTTTCAAGTATTGTTCAAATTAAAATTTGTGGGTGTCATGTGAAGATTGGGTGGATTCCATCAAAGTGGTACACTCAGTTTCAACTTGGTGTTCTCAAATCCCAAATTTATGCATTTACATATACAATAAAATAATATATTATTTGACACATCGTACTCCTAAATGTGAAAAGCAGCTAAGAAAGGCAATGTTAGTTCAAAGGTGGCATTGTCAAAGTTTAAAGGTATATTCATGCACATGAGTTAAAAAGGTTTTGGCTTTAAGCGTCTCATTAGCCCAAAAGTGGTGGGATTTTGATAGTCATTATTCTTTCGCAGTTACTATACAGACACTGAGAAGGCCACTACATGTTTATCCCAAAGGAGAATGTATAGTTGGTTAACTCTTGAAAAAAATATATTTACTTGCATGAATGTTTTGATATGGTTATTACGAGTAAAAGTTATGTGTGCTAGTCTTCTATTCTTTGATATTGTGTTTAGACTCATACACTGATGTATTCATCTAAGTATGACTATCCCAAAGGGAATTATGATGTCTTTTTCTTTTTATCCAGGACAAAGTAGAAGTAAATATAATTGCACGTGTTTATATGAGTCCTATGTAATTCATCTATAGCTTGATATTTGTATTTGGACTCATAAAATGATGATGGTTTGTGTCTCCTAGGATGTCTGTCTCAGTAAATATGTCCAGTGGCATGGTAGTTTTTAATTTCCACTCTATCTGGGACAAATGATAAGATTTTTTATGAAATGATTGGACACTAGTATAAAATTGTTTGACCTAGATGTATCTTTCATAGTAGCCTACTCAAGTTGTGAGGTATTCTGCTATTGGGTTATGTGTAGCAGTATTAAGAGAAAAAATATTGCGAAGGGATTATCTAAGAGAAATCCAAGGGATATGAATAAAATTTCTAAAGTGGTCGAGAGATAATTTATTGATCCAATTATTTTGGAAATGATAATGTGATGAAGTATTTTTGGGAGCTATCAGTTATCACTGAAAAACTCAAGGACAATGAGACTGAGGTAATTGATACATTAGATATCTCATTCCTTGCCAGAAAAGTATGTTCAGGTCTAGATGGCTTGCATTACCAAAAAGGAGAGAGATAGAATCAGTGATAAGGTTATTATTGGGTAGCTTCAAGGTGGATTGTTCAAAGATGGGTAGATTGACCAAAGATAGGTGGTTTGACCAAATACTATTAAGTCAGATAGGCATAGTTAGAAAAAAGATAATGATTCTAGAATTCCCTAGGTATTTGGTGTAGGAGGGTTCTGAAGATTGTTGGCTTGAATGCGAGATGGAATTGTTTAGTTTCTTTACATTCAAATGGTTTTTCAACTCTTTTGGTTTTAGTTATTTATCTTGTTTTATGTTTAATATTGTTTGACTTAACATATTGTTTTCCATATTGAAAATATGATTGATGTTACATGAAATATCAGAATGTAAGGTTTTCCTTTTCAATTAAACAAAAGGAGTTATACTGTTATGGTGCTTATGATATTGTAAGGTAAATGAATACCCGTAATGTTGACTATATTTGTTCTGTAATGTGGTGAATAGATTTTTTTTTCAATGTTTGATTGTACAATTTTTGGTTCAATTAGTTGTACCAGTCATAGTTGATCTCTAGGACAATGTAGAGACAGGTTAAGGTAGTTTTCTTGGAGTGATTGGAAACAATTTTGTCAGTGGGAGTCTTTAGATTCTCTTAGTCAGTGAGAGTATTCAAATCTACTTAGTTAATGGGAGATCTAGTAATTGATGATTTATCTGTAATTATTTGCATTGCCTATGGTTTAATGGGCAGGATTATTGGTGAGGATTTATTTCGTTACATGTGTGCATTTTAGTTATCTACAAGATATATCAAAGTTGCAAGGCGGAGAAGGCGGTAAGCCAAAGTGTGATGTTAGTCCAAACTGGAGGCGGTTTGCCTATATGATTGGATAATGTCAAAGTGCAATGACCTATATGTTCTTAAGGTACGGGATCATGGTAATTCAATCATTGGACTTATTTTTCATCTCAAAGCGATTTATGTCATTAAGTAGACCTTTGTTTGTGGCTGACGGAAGGGGATACACCATTTGTGTTGGAGTACTTTCCACTGTTGTTCGACATTAGTAGGCTTGATGACTAAATCAAAGTGGTCAAGTTTTAGAGTAATCAGATTCCATGGCCACACTGGTAATCAATGGTGACTTTATAATTAATGTAGCCCAAGTTAGAGAATGTAAGAATATTAATGTGGGCTAAATTAATTATACGGTTAGTTAGTTCAATGGAAGTCTAGTTACAGGTATACAAGTTTAAGTATGATTAGAGATGGACCAACCTGGTCCACTGTGGGACTGGTCCAAGGTTGGGGTGATATTATATACCAACGGTTAGGGTCTCCGCAGCCACGGTGTTATTTCCTCTCATGTTCCCATACGCAGAGAGAACTCACGGAATTCTCGGCAAGCTGTGGAAAACTTTAATCCAAGCATTCAAAGCTCTAAGGAAACGGTCGAAAATCAATCTACAGTAAGAAGTATGTGTCTTATCATCTCTTTTTTAATGTCCGTTGTATTCTAGTTATCTGTGTGGAGTATCCATTAGGGTTCATGGAAAATCCCAAAGGAAAACCCTAATTGAGAGTAAAAAGTCTTGCATTCAATTCAATAGTGACAAAAAATTGGACATTGTAAGTCTTGATATTTATTAATTTAATTTTTTTGTTTAGCTTTTAACAAATTTGTAAGTTTTTATAAGGTACAAACTCTAAAAAATTAACATAAAGTAAATGCATAATGAATCGATTTGTATTTTGAGAAAATATAAATATAATAAAAATAAATTAAATTATTGTCTCTAATATTAAATAATAATTGGACTAGACAGATAAATATTTTAAGTCATTTCTTGTTATCAACTTGTATTTAACATCAAATTATCAAGATAAATATCTGAATAATAGATTTGAGTTTAGATCAAGATCTATATTTTTTTACTACATCCAAAAAATCCAAGTGTCTGGTGTATCTATTACTCTTAATAAATAATCATAAGAACCCATTTTCTGGTATATATATATATATATATATATATTATGAAACTTTAGACTTGTTATTAACATCTTTACATTTTACACAAAAAATAAAATAAAAAATTAACATCTTTGCTTACTTAACTGGGGTCATACTTGGCTGGACGGTCTTCTATATCTCATGGGCATCTACCCTCTAAACTTACCCCTTTTTCCTTATTTGTATCTGCTCTCTTTTGTTCCTTCCTGATCAACAGCCATGTAGTGACTCTTCTTCCTTCACTTTTCTCGTCAGGTTTAATACCTATTTCGTATTCTTTGCCCTTCTTCCTTCCCTTGCTTTCCCTTTATCTCCTACTACTCCAACTTCTACCAAACCATGCTATCCTAGAAAAGAAAAAAATATCCATCACAATAGGTGATTTCAGAAATGACCCCGATGATCCAGCAACCTGCATGGCAACTGTCCATCTCCCTTTGCCTCCATTGCAACCTGCCCATCTCTCTCCACTCCTCGCTGCAAGTACCTGACAGCGGTTGTCGAACTCATGGTGTCGGAACACTACTGAATATGCCCATCCTGCGCCAACCCTCTCTTCACGAGGATGGTGCCTTTGTTATAAGACTAGGGGTGAGACTGGCGGAGAGGAAAGAGATGTGGAGGTGGTGCAACAGGAGGAGGCGGTGGAGTCGTGCAGTTTTGGTGGTGAGGTGGTCTCATTGAGTGGCAAAGGGGATGGAGAGAGATGTTATGGCAACAAAGAAAGAATGGTTAGGATACTTTATTGGAATTATGTGAGTTTAATTAATTATATAATTAATTAATTTAATGGGAGTCCAATTAACACGGTAGGGCCGGTTCGGTATGGTTCGTCACATGGTATGAAATAGATATGATAACCTTAATTCTATAGTGGGAAAGGTATTAGGGTTATGACAATATTCTATAAATACTTGCTATAAATACTGAGTTAAAGTCCTCACAGTTTATGAAAATTTCTCTACACCCATTATCAAGAGATCCTGGGGTATCCTCTGGAGGCTGTGGAAGGCTGTGACCAAATGATTACGATCAAAACTTGGATCGTCTTGGAGCATAGGAAAATCAATCTCTTCAAACAGGTATATCTTTATCATTCATTGTTTATCACATCTCCATTGTGTTCTAGGTATTCTGATTTACCAAAAAAAATGTTTGTCCCTTCCTGCATTACATGTATTCAATACAAACAAGTATACATATGTATTTAATAACACAAAAAAGTATATATATGTATTATAGTTTGGTTGAAACCCTAATCATACAAATGTCTAATAACTCTCTCTCATCCAACGGTGACTTATAATATTCCAATATGTGCGGACTCTGGCCAACTTATAGATGGAGTACAAATTGTTTTTGTCCACATCAATGTCAATACCCTTTTACCAACAAAAAAAAAATGTCTGTCCCTGGCTGCATTACATGGATTTAACACAAACAAGTATATACATATGTACATTTAAAGAGGAAATTTCCGATTTGGGATCGAAAGAGTAAATAGTAAAATGAATCCAAATTGGCCAAGCTCTTTCAAATTCTGCTTACAAATGAGTCAGGTTCTAACATATATATCCCCCTTCATGGTTTCACCAAAAAGAGTAAGTGAATCGATATGGAGATTTTAGTGGGGGAGGAGAGGTTTGAGAAAAATAAAATTCATTCCAATTGCATCAAATTAATACACCCTATTTTCTCAATAGAGAGAAGGCTGGCCAGTTGCCGACCGAAGATGGATTGAGATTGGTGATGGTGAGAGGCTAAACCGAAACTACAAGTTAGATTTTTGACCAATTTTTAAGGAGATCCTGAATGAATTGGCTGGACGTACTGTCTGTTTCAGATTCAAATTGACCACCGAAGGAGATTTCTGTGAATAAGTGGCCCACATGCCACTAATTCATTTTAGATATCCCCTATTAGGAGAGTTATGAGCGTCGGATCTGAGGGACATGTGGCGCCCAGATCACCGTCCATCCTTGATGGAAGGAGACGGTTGGTCTATAAATACTAATGGGTAAGGGTCCTGTGCACACTGATAGAAATTGAGAATTTCATCACGTTCTCTGTCTGGGAATACAGTCAATGCATAGAAATCCTTCCCCTCTCTCTTCTCTTTGTTTATGGAGCAGGGTATATCAGAGTACGTCAAGAGGACATCAGTTGGACGGACAATGGTTGGAACAAGTCACACTGGAGGTATTTATCTTCCGCATTAATCTTCAGTGTAGGATGATAAAGTCTAACAATTTCATCATCGATTTGAGGTTGTTAAACCTTGGCCTTCACTCATTTAATCAGTTTGGTTTCGGTTTTATTCAAAATGTAATGGACAACCGAAATTGAACCAATTATTAATCAATTTCAAGTTCCCAAACCTATTAGTCGATTTGTGATCGGTTCCGGTTATACAGCCAATTATCATCTTGGTTTCGGTTTGTTATTCTTTTCTGTTATACTGTTTGAAATTGATTGGGTTCAACCAAAAATCAAGACCATACAAGGACAAAAATGACCCAAAATTCTAAAATATGGGTTCTAAAACGAACCTTATCAAATAGATCGACCTGGAAAATAAGAGGAAAGTTCACAAAAGGAATTCTAGCTCACGAAATGTTCTCAAGTAAACCTGCTTTGGTATCGAGGCAAGGAACCAACTGATTAAACAGATTTTTAATCAATTTAGTCTGTTTAATCGATTTATGGGCTTTAAATGGCTCTCTCAATTTAGTACCGACCATCCATCAACAAAACCAAACACAGACATTAATTATTCATTTCATTATCCAAAACCAATATTGGACCAATTATTATTTGGTTTATCGATTTCAATGTAAATGGCTCAGTTTTGGTAAACAGTTTCGGTTCAAAATCCGTAACTATACAACCATGATCGATGAGATCTTGTTTCCTACTTGTTGTCACCCATACTTGTTCACGTGGACTTGGGCTTCTTCTTAATTGTTGTACTCGTAAACCAGATTGCCTAAACTGGGACTTTGTTAAACAGATAGCCCCTCACAAGTGAGCTTGGACCCAAATGTTATCAGTCCATGATACAAAGCATTGGTTATATGCGAAGTCAAACCCAACCACAATCGGTCTCGTTTTGAGTCACGTTGAGACCAGCACTAGCTCAACCTAACCACTCAACGTTCAAACCTAACCCAGCCAACGTGAACTCCAGCCGCCCAAGAAATAAACTCAAGCCCACTAGACAAGCAATCTCTCTCCTGACTGAGAGCTCCCTTAGTCTATGTTTGGATGCCAAAAAAAATGAAAAGAAAAATATTGAAATGAAAGAGAGAGACAACTACATAAAATTATCATTGTAAAATAAATACATAAAAGTGACTATTGTTTCATCATTACATTTGTCTTATAGGGTTTTTCTTTTCTTTTCTTTTCTTGACATCCAAACATAGGCTTAGTTCTTTTTTCCGTAAAGTTATATTCACATCCAAAAAAAAGAACAACAGGGCCCAAAAGCATCAATTAACCAGGGAAAGAATTACTTTACGTAAAATCACTCTACATTTAGTTAACATTTTATTAGAATAGGGAGGAGGATCTATAAGCTAGCAGGGTATATTAGAATCTTACATGTTAAGACGGAAAATAGGAATATTGTTAGCTAGTCACTTGGAGGAGAGAGAGAAGGATCCAGATTTCAAGGAGAGAGGAAGGAGGGATGTGAGAGGAAAATGCACGGAACAGCATGTACTTCCCTTTCCCATTAGAATAATTCTGTTCTGTTTTTCCTGGTTGCTGCATCTTATTCTTTTGACAATGATCCTGATCCATAATAGTATGTAATTCAACGATACTTTTTCCTCAAACTTGCTTGCTTTGGGCTTCTAATTCTTTTGGCATTCATCCCAATAGTATGTAATTTGACCATCTTTTTTCCCCCAACTTTCTTGCTTGGGTTTCAAGTAGGTTTGAGGGTACCTCATAAAACTTTTTTTTTTTTTTTGAGGGTTCGTCTCATAAAACAATATTTGTGTGAGCCACTTCAAGAAAAAAAAAGCACGGAGCAGAGGCAGGATTCGAATACAGGATCCACGGCCCGGAGATCTCTCCACTGAACCAGAGTCATCTACCTCTGGTATTTAATGGAGGGGAAAGATCACCAAGCCTGCAGCTTGGAGATTCTCTCTCTCTCTCTCTCTCTCTCTCTCTCTCTCTCTCTCCTCCTTCACCTTGTGGGCCCTCTATAGAACCCTTCCCCTTGGATCCACACCACCATCAGATTTAGCTCATGTAACAGTAAGCGCTCCTCATTTTGCATCAATGTGACCCTGTTTGCATTTTTAATCCCAAATGATCACTAGATGTACTTGACCAATCCACCCCCAGTTTTGAAACCTAGAAGACCTACAAGTAAACAGTAAGGTTGCCCACAATATCAAGGAAAATAAAAACTAATTACCACATTGCTTCCAAATGCCATCATCATCAATTTCCAGCCAACCCCTACTAAAGGATAGCAGCTGATTACGTAATCACTATGATGAAGTGGAAAGAAAGAAGGTGCGTCCTTGCCCTTGCTACCGTTTTATAAGTTCCATTTGCCCAGAAAAGTGTCAGCTTCAAAGCCATCTTTACAGTAGCGTCATCTTTCAAGTAAAACATAATTACTTGTTTAAAACTAATAATAATAATAAATGCAATAAGGGTTATGACATAAAGACGAGACTTCCAATGATGACTCATCGTGAAAAGGAATCCCAAGAGATCCTGAACTAAGAAGACCCGAATAAATATCCTAAAAGACATCATGCAAAATAAAGAGCAACTCCATGTGTTAGCCTCTTCGTTTGCTTTAAAGCATTCCTCACATTAATCTCAAATGAACATTAAAGCTGCCTTTTCTCACACTATAAAGTTACCCCATGACCTCCCACAGCCGCTTGTCACAAACTTGTGGGCTTATCTCACCTTAAATAAAAAAAATATTTCATTGGATCAGTCCACTATGAAGTCCAATAGTTACATACTAGAAAGTCCTACCTATTAGAGTCTTCCACACTTGCATAGAAATGAAGAAGACTATAGAAAAGAGATTAGATATTTAGAGAGTAGTAGAGAAACATCTAGTAGTATAGAAAATTCTAGAGATAATTCTAGACAATTTCTTACACCATTGGATTAATAACACATGTACAAATCTTAGCCATTGATTTGTAAGGCCTCCAAGTATAAATAGGGGTTGGCCACTCTCATTTGAGATAACAAGAGTTGAGTATTCTCAAAGCATTCCAAGCTTCATTTCTAAAAAGTGTCTCTTGTTCTCTCTCTCTTTGTGTGTTAGTAAGTCTTGAGGGTCTTAGCAACAAGGGAGTCTTGAGTGAGTAGGCTGACTTGTGTGATGAATAAGAGGGTTGCACGAGTGCCGCACGGGCGAGTTAGCTTCTTCAAAGAAGAAGTCCGTGACAAGTGGTATCAGAGCCAAGTTCGAGATGAGAGCTATGGCGAGACCTGACATCAGCAGGGTATTGTCCGATGAAGGTGCAACTTTGGAGGCACGCCTAGATCGGTTGGAGGCTACTATGGCCAATGGAGACAAGAAGATAACCGAATGCTTTGATTCGATTAAGACGCTTGAGGGCGCAATGAAGATAGCATTAGACGGGGTCAAAGAAGATTTTGCCGGAGTGGTGGATTCACTCAGAGAAGAGATTGATAACTTGAGAATTGTCAATGAAGACTTGAAGGCCAAGATCACTGTGCTGGAGAGAGTCGTGGCCAATGGAGGGCCTAGCCAAAGGGAGATCCCTAAACTTCGGATCCCTGAACCTAAACCCTTTAATGGGACAAGGGATGCCAAAATATTAGAGAACTTCATTTGGCAAATGGAGCAATACTTCAAGGCTTCCAAGATGGAGGACGAGGACGAAAAGGTAAGCACAAGTGTCATGTACCTCACTGATGATGCTATGTTATGGTGGCAACGAAGATACGGAGATATTGAGAAAGGGCTATGCACTATCTCAACATGGGAGAAATTGAAGAAATAGTTGAAACATCAATTCCTACCTGAGAATGTGGAGTACCTTGCTCGTAAAAGCTTAAAGCGGTTGAGGCACACAGGCTCGATAAGGGACTACGTGAAGCAATTCACAACCTTGATGCTAGACATCACCGACATGTCAGAGAAGGATCAACTCTTCTTCTTCATGGATGGACTCCAGAAGTGGGCAGAACAGGAGCTGACACGACAAGGAGTCAAGGATTTGGCTTCTGCACTTGCGGCAGCCGAACGCCTTGTGGAGTTTAGCGACAAGGCTAGCGACTCTTCAAAGTCCAAACAAACTAAGAGCTACAATAAAGGCAAAGGTATGGGAGAGAAGAAAGATAGCTTCAAAAGCTTTAGGAAGCCAAGCAAAGGTAAAGAGGAGCCCAAGAAAACAGGTTGCTTCCTATGTGATGGTGATCATCAGGTGCGAGATTGTCCATAGAAGAAGGCCCTGAATGCAGTTAAAGTTGACGAAGGTACGTCTGAGCCTCACATGGGTACCATGAGATTACTTAATGCCTTAAAGGGTAGTGAGAATAGGAATCCAAAGTCCCACCAAAGAGAATTAATGTTCGTAGATGTCAAACTCAATGAGAAAGACACACGAGCATTAGTTGATACGAGGGCGACCCATAACTTTGTCGCGAACGACAAAGCTAAAAGATTGGGCCTTAACATTGTGAAGGATTCAAGCCGAATGAAGGCAGTGAACTCTAAAGCCCAACCCACACTTGGAGTAGCAAAAAATGTAGATCTTCGTATGGGCACATGGAGGGGTCCTACGAGTTTCTGCGTAGTACCCATAGATGACTTCAAGGTGGTTCTTGGGATGGACTTTTTAAGTGCTGCTACAGCAATCCCTATGCCATCGTTTCGAGCTGTATGTGTCCTAGACAAGGACGTCCCTTGCATGGTACCTGTTGTACATGAGAAACAGGGGAGGAGCGTAGAATTCATCTCTGCCCTCCAATTAACTAAGGGTCTCAAGAAAGGAGAAATTACCTATGTAGCATCCTTGAGAGAGGAAGAGGATATGGGACCCAAGAGGGCCCAACCACAGGAGATTGAAGTAGTCCTTAATGAGTACAAGGACATAATGCCTAACGAGTTGCCTAAGAAGCTACCTCCACGAAGAGAGGTAGACCATGAGATCGAGTTGGTCCCTGGTGCCAAACCGTCGGCCATGGCA
The DNA here is from genome assembly GCA_028583415.1 of Protea cynaroides. Classification (NCBI taxonomy): domain Eukaryota; kingdom Viridiplantae; phylum Streptophyta; class Magnoliopsida; order Proteales; family Proteaceae; genus Protea; species Protea cynaroides. The sequence continues at coordinate 110,087,503 of CM053276.1, forward strand.
CCATATCGTATGTCACCGCCAGAGCTTAAGGAACTGCGGAGACAACTAAAGGAATTGCTAGATGCAGGGTACATTAGACCTTCTAAAGCACCCTATGGAGCCCCGGTGTTGTTTCAGAAGAAGCACGATGGGAGTCTACGTCTATGCATCAACTACAGAGCACTAAACAAGGTGATCATCAAGAATAAATATCCAGTTCCATTGATGGGTGATTTGTTTGCTCAACTAGGTGGAGCCAAATATTTCACAAAGCTGGACTTGAGATCGGGCTACTATCAGGTGCGTATAGCAGAAGGGAATGAACCTAAAACGACATGCGTGACGAGGTATGGAGCCTTTGAGTTTCTAGTCATGCCTTTTGGTTTAACCAATGCACCTGCCACCTTCTGTACCTTAATGAACAAGATCTTTCATCCCTACTTAGATCAATTTATCGTAGTATACTTAGATGACATTGTGATCTACAGTAAGACACTGGAAGAACACATTGTTCATCTAAGGACAGTCTTTCGAGTCCTAAGGGAAAACACCTTGTATGTGAAAAGGGAGAAGTGCAGTTTTGCACAACCTGAGGTGTGCTTCCTTGGACATTGGATTGGGGATGGAAAATTAAGAATGGACCAAGGGAAGGTGCGGGCTATAACAGAGTGGGAGGAACCCACTAATGTAGCTGAGTTGAGGTCATTCTTGGGCCTCGTCAACTACTATCGAAGGTTCATCAAGTCATACTCTGGGAGAGCAGCCCCACTTACAGACTTGTTAAAGAAAGAACATGAGTGGAGATGGACGGTCGGGTGTCAGAGGGCCTTTGATGACTTGCAGCAAGCGGTAATTGAAGAACCTGTCATGGCCCTTCCTGACCATACAAAACCATTCGAAGTTCAGACCGATGCATCTGACTTTGCGATAGGTGGAGTGTTAATGCAAGATGGTCATCCCATAGCTTACGAGAGCCGTAAGTTAAATGAGACCGAGCGACGTTACACAGTGCAGGAGAAGGAGATGACTGCAGTGGTACATTGTCTCCGCACTTGGCGTCACTACCTATTGGGCTCAAAGTTTGTGGTCAAGACCGACAATGTTGCCACAAGCTACTTTCAGTCCCAGAAGAAGCTCATCCCCAAACAAACACGTTGGCAAGACTTCTTGACCGAGTTCGATATGGTATTAGAGTATCAGCCAGGGAGAATCAACCAAGTGGCTGATGGTTTGAGTAGAAAAGCTGAGCTTGCCTCCTTAAAGTTAGAGGAGTTGGCTAGTATAAGCCAATTGAGAACGAGCTTACCCGACAGGATAAGATAAGGATTAGAGAAGGACTCCATGGCAAGAAGTCTCGTAGACTTAGCGGGAGAAGGAAAAACTCGCAGATTCTGGCTAGATGAGGGTCTTCTAAAGGCGAAGGGAGGACGTCTTTATGTGCCAAAATGGGACAACTTGAGGAAAGAACTCTTAAGGGAGTGTCATGATACTCGGTGGGCAGGACACCCTGGCCAACAACGGACGTTGGCTCTCCTTGAGACATCCTATTATTGGCCGAAAATGAACGAAGATGTTGAGGAGTACGTGAGGACTTGTCTTGTGTGACAACTAGACAAAGTGGAGAGGAAGAAGACCAAGGGATTGTTAGAACCCTTGCCTATCCCAGAGAAACCATGGGCGAGCATTTCAATGGACTTCATCTCAGCATTGCCTAAAGTTGGAGAATTGGGGTCGATCATTGTAGTAGTCGATCGATTCTCTAAGTACGCAACATTCATCGCGGCGCCAACAAATTGCACAGCAGAAGAAACAGCTAAGCTTTTTATCAAGCATGTGGTAAAGTATTGGGGAATTCCATAGTCGATCGTGAGTGATCGAGACCCTCGCTTTACGGGACGTTTCTGGACTGAAGTATTTAAGCTTCTTGGATCAGAACTAAACTTCTCTACAAGCTTCCATCCACAAACCGATGGCCAAATAGACGAGTTAATGCCTTACTGGAGGAGTACCTACGACATTTTGCGAGTGCTAATCAGAAGGATTGGGTCCGACTTCTTGATGTAGCACAATTCTGTTACAACCTGCAACGGAGTGAGGCATCAGGGCATACTCCATTCGAGTTAGCAATGGGACAACAACCATTGACTCCTCACACAGTGGCACCGGGATACACAGGGAGAAGTCCAATAGCCTATCGATTTGTTAAGGACTGGCAGGAGCAGACTGATATAGCTAAGACATACTTGGAGAAGGCCGCCAAGAGAATGAAGAAATGGGCTGACGAGAAGAGACGACCTTATGAGTTCAAAGAGGGGGACAAGGTCATGTTAAAGGTACTACCCCACCAATTTAAAGTGTTCCGAAAGGTACACAAAGGGCTAGTACGACGCTATGAAGGGTCTTTTCCCATCATTAAGAGAGTCGGAAAAGTATCCTATCAACTTTAGTTACCTGTCTGGCTGAAGATACATCCAGTCTTCCACATAAGTTGTCTTAAGCCTGACTATGAAGATGTGGAGGACCCGACAAGAGGTATTTCACAACGTGGCCCAGCGATATTGATGCCATCATTTGAGAAGGAGGTTGAGAGCATACTAGCGAAACGTGTCACCAACAAGGAGGGAGCCCCAATACAGAAGGAGTACTTAATCAAGTGGAAAGGACTACCTGAACGAGAGGCATCATGGGAACGAGCTGAGGAGTTATGGCAATTTGAGGAATAAATCCGACAATTCCATGATGAGCAAAATGGCTAAGGACTCGTCGAGGACGACGAAGGAATTGGTGGGGGAGGATTGTCACAAACTTGTGGGCTTACCCCACCTTAAACAAAGAAACTATTCCATTGGGCCAGCCCACTATGAAGCCCAATACCTACATACTAGAAGGTCCTACCTACTAGAGTTTTTCACACTTGCATAGAAATGAAGAAGACTCTAGAAAGGAGATTAGATATTTAGAGAGTAGTAGAGAAACATCTAGTAGTATAGAAAATTCTAGAGATAATTCTAGACAATTCCTTACACCATTGGATTAATAACACATGTACAAATCTTAGCCATTGATTTGTAAGGTCTCCAAGTATAAATAGGGGTTGGCCACCCTCATTTGAGATAATAAGAGTTGAGTATTCTCAAAGCATTCCAAGCTTTATTTCTAAAAAGTGTCTCTTGTTCTCTCTCTCTTTGTGTGCTAGTAAGTGTTGAGGGTCTTAGCAACAAGGGAGTCTTGAGTGAGTAGGCTGACTTGTGTGACGAATAAGAGGGTTGCACGAGTGCCGCACGGACGAGTTAGCTTCTTCAAAGAAGAAGTCCATGACACCCTGCTGCTCATATTAAGATAAAACTTAGGTGGAATACATCATAATATCAAATTCATACCACCCTGAGACCTTGGTCAATGTCAAGAAAGCAGCATATCTCAATGCAACTTTAAGTCATATGACTCAGACCCAGTCAACCGACTTGTTGGTAGCACCCTACTTTGTGGATTAGCTAGTCAGTTCAGCACATAGATTTCAATTGAAAAATCAGATTTAACACATGGTATTTCAATTGAAAAATCAGACTTACTTCATACCGTTGGCTCAGTGAGAACATGAATTAGTTGTACAGGATCAGATAAAACCTATGGGCAGAAGGAAATGATGGAAGGGATTAAAACTAAGAAGAGAAGATAGGGAAAGAAAATAACAATAAAGAATAAAAAAAAAAAAAAAAAAAGAAACCCAGATTCCAAAGGAATAAACTCAAAAGGATCTTCCTGATTCATAAATCACCTAGGAGACACTTAGATAAGGCAAGATAGCATAAATATTTTCCTCCCTGTTCTTGCTTGATAATTGGAAAATAGAACTATATGAACAATTAAACAAAATATGCAATAGAAGGTATCCTCAATGGAAGTGACAAAAGTAACAACATTAGGAAGAAAAAACAACACAAATAGCACAATGTCCACAAGAAAACGGCAGAAAGCTACATCAAGGCACAATGCAGATCAGCTTTGCTAGATACAAAACCTTTACACACCCCCTTTCACAAGCAAAGCAACTCATAAACACTAAATGAGATAGCACAACTAGAATCTTGCTACATGATATAGAGATCATTAAATGTTCTAGTAAGTTTTCCCACTTGAATTTTACAGGGGCTTCAATCTCCATTCAGTTAATTAGAAGTACATTACCTGTTAATCTTATGTATATTTTGGAGAGAAGCGTCCGCTCCATTAACGTCCTGTTCCTTTTATGGTATGTTGGTATGTTGGAATGTTGGAATGTTGGTATGTTGGGAACCATAAAAAGAAAGAAACTGAGAAAATTCTTGAAGTGTGGAAGATTCTTACAAAATTGACAGTTCATATGCTCTCAATTTATACGGGGTTTCAACTTTCAACTGACAGTTTTAAAAGATTCATACAGGAATGCCTTCGAAATGCCCGCACTACCGTGGAACTGACAGAATGTTTTTCAGCAAATATTTGAACATGAAATTTCCAACCACGGATGTGAGGGAAGAGAAGGTCATCCAGATAATCAACGATAACACGGCCAATTACAAGAAGGCAAGCAAAACCTTAATGTTGAAGAGGAAGCACCTATTTGGGACCCCATGTGCAGCACATTGCATAGATTTAATGTTCAAGGGCATTGGAGAGATGACCAAGGCCCACAGCTGGTTCCAGATGTGAAGATGAACACCAACTTCATCTAAAACCACATATCGAGTGTTGGCACTAATGAGGAAAATGCAAGAGGATTGGTGATGTCCGCTGCCACAAAGTTCACAACGAATTATGTTGCGCTTGCTAAACTTTATTCCTCATGGGTGATCTGCTCCAAATTTTACCTCTAGAGAGTGGTCGTCCGGTTCATATGCAAGGTCAGAGATTGGAAAATATGTTCAAGATCTCATCACATCCTCAAAGTTTTACGACACGGTGAAATGGCCTTATTGAATAATGAGAAAACTATGTGAAAGATGATGGCTGCAACAAACACGGTGAACACGAAAATACATAGCGTCATTCGGTCTGAAAGCTACATCTAGGTAATCAGGCGCTCATAAGAGCCCTCCCTCTCTTTTTTGGCAAATCCAAACAAGCTGCTTTCTCATGCCTCCTTGACCGTCTTGACAACAGGATTCAGGGGTGGAAGTCTAAGCTGCTCTCCCAAGCGGGACGCACTACACTCATTAAAGTCGTGACCAATTCCCTCCCTCTCTACTCGTATTGGTTCTACCTCCTCTTTTTTATGAAGAGAATGAATCTTTTTTATTGAAGGATCAGAAAAAAATCGGCCCAGATCTCCTGCGGGAATGATTTGGAAGGTCCAAAACCAAAAAGAGTGGTATTTGCTAGCAACAACATAATGGAGGCAGTCAATCAATATAGATTGATCCGAAATCTGATTCAAATCCAATATAGCACCTATGGATACATGAGTAGCACTCAATGGCCAATAAGAAATTTTTGAAACTTATATAGGACCGATGGGACAAAATGTTAGTTCAAAACATACATTTGACAAGTAATCTAATTTGTAAGTTACAAATTGTTAAAACTTTAAGTTTTCACTTCAACCCTTGCTGCTAAAGTTTTAATATCATTTTCCAACCTCTTGTAGCCTATTCTTTGAATCCGGATTTCAAATATTTCCAACATATAGGGTATGAAAGCCCTCCGTAATGTTATCAATAGAACGTGTAACAAAATAGAAAAAATAAGAGAAGATGGAGAGCATCAACTTATGTAGCTCCTCTCCTTGTAGCTTGTATTTATAGAAAATACACAACAACTATTGAAAAGGATCAAAGACTCCATAAGTCAAAGTCTTACTTACAAACTCAAGACAAAATAAACTTAAAATAGAAAAAGAAAATAACAAGCCTAATTGGTAAATGAAACTAAATAAGCAAACTAATAAGCTAATTCAGAGTCCATATACTAATAGGAGTCCAAATCCTAGAAATTAGCACTAACTATTTTGACTAAGTCAAAGCAGTGTACGATTACAATTTTATTACGCTAACACTCCCCCTCAAGCTGGATCATGGGGGAATGTGAGAGCTTCAGCTTGAAATAATGTAGCAGCAAAAGCAGCAGTGGTAGTAGTAAAAGCAATAGCAATAATAGTAGTAGCACAGTATATGTCATTGTGAACCAGGTAGTAATAGCAGCCCAATATAGGTCACTATAGACCTAATAGTAGTAGCAATACAGTATAGGTCACTACGAACCAAATAGTAGTAGCAGCAGTAGTAGCATGAGCACCAATAGTGGTGGTAGGACACTTAACGGAGAACCTTAAACGACTCTCAAAACAGCAACCAAAGGGATTGCTCTGATAACATATAATAAAATAAAAAAATATGAGAAGGTGGAGAAAATCGATGTGTATAGCTCCTCTCCTTGTAACTTGTATTTATAGAAAATAGAAAACAACTATTAGATAAAGTCAAAGACTCTACAAGTCAGAGTCCTAGTCACAAACTAAAGATAGGGTAAACTTAAAATAGGAAAAGAAAACTAACAAACCTAATTAGAAAAAGAAACTAATTAAGCAAACTAATAAACTAATTAGGAATCCATATACTAATAGGAATCCAAATCCTAGGAACTAATACTAACTACTTTAACTAAGCCAAAACAGTGTATGGTTACAATTTTATTATGCTAACACCCATCCTAGGGGAATATGAGAGTTTCAGCTTGAAACAATGTAGCAACGGAAGCAGCAGTTGTAGTAGTAGGGGCAATAGCAGTAGTAGTAGCAGCAATAGTAGTTGCAACAGTAGTAGTAGCAGCACAGTATATGTCATTGTGAACTAAGTAGTAGTAGCATCCCAATCTAAGATACTGTGAACTAAGTAGTAGTAGCATCCCAATATAAGATACTGTGAAGCAAATAGTAGTAACAACACAGTATAGGTCACTGTAAACCAAATAGTACGTAGTAGCAATAGCAGTAGCAAGAGTAACAATAGTGGTGGCTGCACGCCTAACGGAGAATCTTAAACAACTCTCAAAACGGCAACCGAGGGGATTGCTCTGATACCATGTAACAAAATAGAAAAAATAAGAAAAAGTGGAGAAAATCGATGTGTGCAGCTCCTCTCCTTGTAGCTAGTATTTATGAAAAATAGATAACAACTGTTAAGAGGGAAAAATCTCTTCTATTTTTAATCTTACACGTGTCAAGTTGCGCCTTCGGAGCCTGAGCGCTCAGAGTGTCTCGCACTCGGCATCATGTATTCGGCCTGTCATGCATACGGCCTCTCGTGCGCCCGGCCTCTTGGGTAGCGCTCGGAGTTATAGTCCTACTCGGCTACGATTCTCAGTCGGAAGCCAGTCCCATTGTGATTATGCTACCTCCGGGGAGTCCTTCTCTCAGTCTGATACGACACCGACTATTCCGGTCGGCCATTACTCACACGTTGACACGTGTCAGTCCCAGAGCTAACCGACCTCGCTTCCTTGGCTAAGGTCTCCGACTCCTACTCGAAGTCTACCACATGAGTATCCCACAGAGCGACACGTGGCAATCCTATTGGCAGTCTACTCCCCTGAGTCCTGGTACCTCCATGCTTCTTCACAATCTATAAGTAGAGGTCATCCCTCAAGGTCAACCCTAAGTTACAAGCTATTATTATTCATCCCTCTCACACGCTCAAACTCTCTCATCGTCCCACTCTTTAAACTGGAGATAGCTTTCTGCTATCTCTTGACTGTTTACCTTGGGAATCTAACTTAGGCATCGGAGTGTACCCGGGGCTTAGGCGCCCAATTCCTTTGTCTCATCTCTATGATTGCAGGTCATTCAGAGCGCGGATCGACGGGCGATTTCCAACCGTAACAGTTTGGCGCCCACCGTGGGGCCTCTTTTGACTAAGTTTGAAGATTAGCACGTGAGAACTCTGATTTCGATGGCTCACAGAAGAACTCGAGCACGGGTGTCGCGTGCCCCTTCTGTGACATCAGTGCATGTGGGTAGTACCGAAAGCACGACGAGGGCGGACCGTGAGCCTGCACCCGCACCAGTACCAGAACCTGCACCCGCACTGGAACCAGCACCAATACTACCGCCGGCTCCGGCGCCAGCTCCGAGCCACACGTCGACGGTAACACCACCGCTACCTCCTCCCCAATACGTCACTCGTCAGCAGTTTGATGAGCTGAAGCCGCAAATCGAGCAGCTCGTGAGAGTCTTGAAAGGAGCTCAAACAAGCAGTTCGGCGGCAGGAGGGGAGAATCCTCTCCCGGTACCGAATCTGCCACCAGAAGTTCCACCAGCGGTCCATCCGCCAAAGGCGAGGGCGGATCCCGCAAACGCCTTGCCACATAACCTCCCAGCAGATCGAGCTCCTGGACGGAGCGTGGCCGGGTCCGTCGCTCGACATCCCCCACCACCTCAACACCAGGCGCCAGTTGTGCTACCTCCGGTAAGAGGCCCGGGGTCCTTCCTCGATGCCCTCCGCCGGAAAAGAGTTAACGCAGAGACACCAGGTACTGGCGCTCAGCCTCCGGACACGCCCCAGTCCGAGGTCGAGCGGCGTCTATTGGAGATAACCACTCGACTTCAGCAGATGGAGCAAAACAGGGTAGCCCCGCAGAGAACGGCCTATACTGCAATTACGGCACTCTTGGACGAGATTATGAGGGCACCCCCTCGTGACAACTTCAAGATGTCGGCCTTGGATTCCTACAACGGAAGTATCGACCCCGAGCAGCATTTAGACGCGTTCGTCTCCACAACGCTATTCTACCCTCTGAACAACAGCCTCATCTGTCGGATTTTTCCTTCAACGCTCAGGGGGGCCGCTCGCACGTGGTTCAATAATCTCCCTGCGAAGAGCATTATATCGTTCGAACAGTTATCGAACAAATTTCTGATGCACTTCCAGGCAAGCCGGGTGCGCAAGAAGACGTCGTACCATTTATCGACGGTCAAACAACAGAAGGACGAGTCCCTGTGGGACTTCATCAAGCGCTTCAATACCGAGGTGCTCGAAATCAAGGACGTCGAGTCTGCAGTGCACATGTCCAGCCTGCAGGCCGGCGTAACAGATCGGGAGCTTTGTTGGTCCCTTGCCAAAAAACCACCAAAAAATCTGGACGACCTGCTCGCTAGGTGCGAGAAGTACGTCGCCGCAGACGAGACGACGAGGGCCCAGAAAAATAATACAGTTAACAATCTGAAGGCCGACCAAGCGCCTGCAGACAAGAAAAGGCCTGAGACGGGCGACCAAGCGCCGAGCTCTGTCGACCCAATAAAGCAGAAGTCCGGTAAAGATCAAACCTACCGGCATCCATACAAGAGCTTCGAGTATTATACTCCACTCAACACTTCGATGACAGAGATTCTCGAAGTGGTCAAGAACGATCGGAACCTCTGATTCCCACCAAAAGCACTCGGCGACCGGAGGAATAAAGATCGCTCCCAATACTGTCGCTTCCATCGCGACTACGGCCATAAAACGGAGGAGTGCAAGTACCTCAAAGGAGAGATTGAGGACCTTATCCGACGAGGATACTACGGCAATTTTGTTCGAAACACTGACCGAGCACTTGATCCCTCTCAAAGGGAACGGGGATTACCACCTCCACCTCCGAGGAACCCTCAACCCAACGATTGCCGAGCAGACGCTGACGATAACCAGAACGACGCTCAGAGGGACGACAGAGACCCTAATGGTGGACAGGCTGCCCCCAGACAGTGAGTCGGTGCCATCCAGTTTGGGTCGATCGAAAGCTCATCTAGAGCTGGGAAGAAAAGGGTGTCGATAAAAGAAAGGCTTGAAGGCCGACAGCGCACCCAGTCTGACTCCATCCCGTCCTGGTCAGAACCAGAAGCCGTCCTTCGAGAAATTCGAAGAAGGAGAAGGAAGTCCCATCTGGCTTCAAAGCGAAGAAAGGCCGAGCGGAGGTTCGTAGGCAATCCGTATCCCAAGGACCGACCTCACACAGCAATGGGCTTGCGCATCCCTGGTGACAATGGAGTCTATGCCATCACCAAGGAACCCTAAGCAGAGGGCAAAGTAGTCCTCACCATCACAGGACCAGCGACCGGAAACGCCTCTCCGCGTACAGGAAAGCCCGCGGAGGAACACTTGCAAACTCCGATCGCGGACAATCGGCCAGAGGAACAAAGGGAATGATCCTACAGCATACCCCGGACATTCCTGACCGGGCTCGCTAACCACCCTCGGCGGGAGGAGATTCCGAGGACATGGCATGCCTCAGTTCAATAATTAGAAACTTTTTATTCTCAGTTCATTACAGAAATTTTCAATTATTTTTTTCAGTAAGTCTCAGTTGTATACCGGACCCCCTGAGGGCGTCCGCTTAGTTTCTTTTAATACAGAATAGCACATACAATTCAGTCAACACGGCAAGTCTTTCATAGCCGGTCCTTCCGGCCCAGCCGATCTCACCCAAGAGCAGGATGAACATTGCCATCGGCGTATCTTCCTACCGCGGTCCACAGGCAGACCAAGGTAACTTGAAGACCATACTCGTACCTTCCGACCATGGTCCACAAGCAGACCATGGTCGCATGAAGGTCACATCCGTATCTTCCTACCACGGTCCACAAGCAGACTAAGGTAGCTTGAAGACCATACTCATACCTTCCAACCACGATCCACAAGCAGACCAAGGTAGCATGGAGACCATACTCGTACCTTTCGACCATGGTCCATAAGCAGACCATGGTGGCATGAAGGTCACACATCTTCCTACCACGGTCCACAAGTAGACCAAGGTAGCATGAAGACCATACTCGTACCTTCCGACCATGGTCCACAAGCAGACCATGGTGGCAGTAAAGTCACACTCATCTTCCAACCACGGTCCACAAGCAGACCAAGGTAACATGAAGACCATACTCGTACCTTTCGACCATGGTCCACAAGCAGACCATGGTAGCATGAAGGTCACACATCTTCCCACCACGGTCCACAAGCAGACCAATGTAGCATTAAGATCATACTCGTACCTTCCGACCATGGTCCACAAGCAGACCATGGTGGTATGAAAGTCACACTCATACCTTCCGACCACCGTGGCATTAAGGCCGCATTCGTATCTGCCTACCATGGTCTACAAGCAGGCCATGGTAGCATGTAGACCATGCTCGTGTCTGCCCACCACGGCCTACACGTCGACTCCGACAGCACATAACATCGCTCTACTACGCGATCGGACATCAGTAGCCCGGCTGGGACAAACCATACTCGTCTCCCAAACGTCGCGCTGCACGGATATACCTAAGTGCCCTCTGCCAGCCTAAGCGCCAAGCCGACAACACTTCCGGGGTAAGAGGCAGTCAAGACAACAAATGTAACAATGCCTTAGCCATTTTTCTAAAGAATGTCCGCGGTCGGATTCGACATCGTTAGTTTTCAGACTCTACTACAAGCTACCAGCCCTAGCTACTTTAATTACTTAAAGTGTTTTTGGCCTACCGAATGCCGAGTAGAAAACATTGGCAGACAACAGATATACAAAAAAAATGGATGTTTATTGATCAAGGCCCTAGAAGGGCAGGGGTACAAATATACAGTTAAAAAAAAATTATACAAGTGGTCTCTTCAAGACCGCTTCTCCTCAGCGGCCGGATTTGCTTAATCCTCGACTGGCAACGCAAGGTTCGGGAGCTCCACGAGCGGCGTCTGCAGCACTTCGTAGGGGGGAAGATCGTCCTCTAGCATTCGGTCGGCCTTCGGCTCCGCCAGGACTTCCTCAGCGTCGAGCGGGGTCTCCACAGGATCCGAGGGCTCCAACCCATCAATCTGGGCAACAATTGGGATCTCGGACCAGTTTATCTTGAGGGCGCCCTTATCCGCTAATTGTTCCCTCAAATACCTGACCCCTCTCTCAAAGTACACGCAAGCGGCCTCGTCGACGTTCTCTTCATACTGAGCCGAAGACTTGTATCCGGCGACAGCTCGAGACAAGGCCTCCCGGTGATCCTCATCGGCCTTGTTCAACGCTTCCTTGGCAGCCCTGGCTTCTTCCTCGGACTTCTTAAGCTTCTCCTCCAACGCCAGCTTCGCCTGCTGCTCAGCCTGCAGATCTTTCTCGGCCTTCCACCGCTTGTCCTCGGATGACCAAAGCTTTTCCTCGGACGAATACACTCTCTTATGCTCTTCGCCAAGGGCGGCCTCGGCTTTGTCCAGAGACACCCGGAGGGCAACCTTTTCTGCAACGAGGCCCTTGAACTCCGAGGATTGGTTGGTCAGATTCTCCTCGGTAACCTTCAGAGCCTCGCGCAGGGAGATCTCCAAGACCTCCTTCTCGTCAAGGTCAAAGAAGGCCCGAGCAGCCTGTTCGCTGACCTCGGCCAGAAGATTGCTCATCTGCACAAAAGGGACCACTCAAAAAATGAACATTAAAAAAGAAATAAATAAAAACTCCGAATATTACCTGGCTGCACGCTGTGTATGCTCGTCTGTAGACCTCCTCGTTTGACAAGTCGGAGGTGAAGGCTATGTCCGCTGGGAGGCGTCCCTCGGTGACTATGATTCTAGCTGCCTTTGTGCTATTGAAGACCGAGTCCTTCGACTTCAGTCCGAGCAGAAGAGAGAAAGGTACCTTCGAAGCCTCCTGTTTTTCACCCCTCTGACGGGCTGCGTGCCCGGTTTCCTCCTTGGAGGCTCCAATGGCCCCGGTCAGATCAACCACTTGAGGTTTCTCGGTAGCTCTCTTCACCGCAGGCGTCACCGCGCCCTGATCGGCCTTAGTCTCCTTCGCGGCGACCACCTGAAGGGGCTGGACTTCCTTCGTCGCATCCCCCGTCGTTGTCTCCTCTTGACGGTCGAGCCTAGGGGTCGTCCTTGTCTTATATATGTCGGCCGGAAGCTCCACGGCCGACTTTATCTTCTTCTTCGATGGCCCCTCGGGCATGGGCCCCTTGCCCTTTGCCTCAACCGTGGTCCTCGGTTCTTTCCGTGGAGGTGTGTCCTCCTGCCAGCCAGCCGGCTGAGCCCTCTTTGTGGCCTCGGCCGTCCGCTTGGCCATGATCCAGGCAACGATCTTATCATCTTTGAAGTTCACTGCAAGGAAAAAATAGTTAGTGACAACATCAAGATAGCAGCAGTACATAGTCTGAGTCCTAATGCTATTAAACTCACCGAGGAGACCGTGCTCGGCCAACTGCACGAGATCCGCAAGGTCGGAGAGGCGCACAGTCTTCCCAGCCATCATTTTGCGCTGAGCCCTTCTCTCCTCCGTCGTTAGGAAGGGGATTTTGTTGAACCCCGTGGCATCGACCACCAGCCAAACGTTCGACAGAGGAAGAGCCGAGCCGTCCGTGGGAGGACCCACGAAGAAAAACTTATCCTTCCACCCATGGATGGAGGAAGGCTTTTGGGTGATAGCCGGAAGCTTCTTTTCGCCCCTCTGGCTAAAAAAATACCACCCGGTCATAGCCCGGGCCTCGGTCAGACTGGCCAACTGGAAGACCGACCGAAACAAGTTCAAGGTCGGAGTCTCACCCAGTCGGCGGACGAACAGGATGAAGGCAAAAATGCATCGCCACCAGTTCGGAGCAAGCTGGGAGGGGACGATGCGGTAGGTTTGAAGAATTTCTACAACTAATGGGTGAAGGGGAAATCGGAGCCCAGACTTCAGGGTGTGTTCGTACACACAAATCTTCGACGTGTTCACGGTACAGGCCCGCTCATCGAAGGTTGGGAGCCGAACGCGGACATTCGTCATTGGCTCTACGAGCTGGTATGCCCGGCAGACCGATAACAAAGTGGCTTCGGTTTAGATCTTACTTGGCACCTTCCATGCTGGGACGGTGCCGAATGCAGTTACTGACGGTCGGCCGCCTCTCTAACGAGAAGCCCGTTGAGCCGTGGGGCCCGTGGGGCGACCACGCTCTTCGGCCTCAGAGGAACTCTTCTCAAGTTCCTCCTCTGAAACCGTATTGGAAGCCTTGGAGGCAGCAGACCATCCTTCCCTGGAGGAGGATGATCCCTCAGAAGAAGAAGAAGTTCTGGAAAGGGCCATTTTCTCACTCATTCTCACTCTACCGGAAGAGGTAATACTGTTGGAAGAAAAGCTACTAAGCATGAACAAACAAGAAAGGAAATGTGAGAAGACTTACTGGTTGGAAGAAATCGAACTTCGACTGCAGAAGCAAAGATCGAAAATGGGGAAGTTCGACTAGACTTCGAGTGCTCTGATGAAACTCCGGTTGCAACTGAAGCAAATGGTTGAATGAATGAAATAGAAGAGTATTTATAGGCTCTGTGACCGTGAACCGTCTCTTTGGGTTTTGAACACGTGCTTTAGCACCATTGGTCGTCGTCTGCCGCGCCGGACGCGACGTGACAGTCTGACATCATGCGTAATGATGACGCTTCTCCTCGAGGCACGCAGCCTCCCGATAACCATCAGATCAATATGTCGATCCGTGTCGCTTCAGTCTCAGCCATTCGATGCATTGGACAGATTCGAAGACGAGCTACAGTTAATGGCGCTCCTTCTCGAGGCACACCGCCTCCTGGTGGCCATCGGATCAAGGGTCGATCCGCATCAAATTAAAAGATCGACGGTTGATCATGTTTGTGGAACCCGAGTTTTACACCTAGAGCCCCGCGCCTCAATCAATCGTGCAGACGTTTGATGCAACCACCTCCACTCAGAAGCACCCGGATTCATTCAATGCAGCCATCAATCTTGCAATCGGCCTCATAGGCGCAGGTTTTCTCAACGGCTAACTTGTTGCACTATCGGATTCGTTGCATCCGACAGCGCAAGGGGCATCTGTTAAGAGGGAAAAATCCCTTCTATTTTTAATCTTACACATGTCAAGTTGCGCCTTCGGAGCCTGAGCGCTCGGAGTGTCTCGCACTCGACATCATGTATTCGGTCTGTCATGCATACGGCCTCTCGTGCGCCCGGCCTCTTGGGTAGCGCTCGGAGTTATAGTCCTACTCGGCTACGGTTCTCAGTCAGAAGCCAGTCCCATTGTGATTATGCTACCTCCGGGGAGTCCTTCTCTTAGTCTGATACGACACCGACTATTCCAGTCGGCTATTACTCACACGTTGACACGTGTCAGTCCCAAAACTGACCGACCTAACTTCCTTGGCTAAGGTCTCCGACTCCTAATCGGAGTCTACCACATGAGTGTCCCACAGAGCGACACGTGGCAATCCTATTGGCAGTCTACTCCCCTGAGTCCTGGTACCTCCATGCTTCTTCACAATCTATAAGTAGAGGTCATCCCTCAAGGTAAACCCTAAGTTACAAGCTATTATTATTCATCCCTCTCACACGCTCAAACTCTCTCATCGTCCCACTCTTTAAACTGTAGATACTTTCTGCTATCTCTTGACTGTTTACCTTGGGAATCTAACTTAGGCATCGGAGTGTACCCGGGGCTTAGGCGCCCAACTCCTTTGTCTCATCTCTGTGATTGCAGGTCATTCAGAGCGCGGATCGACGGACGATTTTCAACCGTAACAACAACTATTAGATAGGATCAAAGATTTTATAAGTCAGAGTCCTAGTCATAAACTAAAGACAAAGTAAACTTAAAATAGAAAAAGAAAACTAACAAACTTAATTGGTAAAAGAAATTAATTAAGCAAACTAATAAACTAATTAGGAATACATATACTAATAGGAGAGTCCAAATCCTACAAACTAGCACTAACTACTTTGACTAAATTAAAACAGTGTACGATTTATAATTTTATTACACTAACAAAAAGGAACTAGATGCCAGAAGTGACACAACTACCATAGATAAGGTAACTACATAATGTTTAAGGCAATATATTATGCTAATGACTCATTGAGTGGCTAATGAAATTATTAAACTCCCGTTGTGAAGTACTTCTGAGAGAGCATCCATAGGTCTGCTGATTGAATGGTTTGTCCATGAAAGAAGAACCCCACACGTGGTATGTAGGTCAGGTTCAACAATATATTCTTTCCTTATATGAGATATGAGTTCTAATATTGGAATTATTAAACTTGTATAGCTGACTAGTGGCTGAATTATGGGGGTAGTGCTCCAAACTTGGGGATTATAATTCGGATCATATCCTCATTGGTTATGGACAAAATGGGAGCGCGTTCAGTTTGACAAGCCCTGCAACTGCCTCAGTCATGCAAAACTGGATAAATTGGAGTACATCCATGATCCATTACAATATTGAGGTTAAAATTGAAGTACCTCAAGTTGGAAAAGAGAGGAGGATGAAGATGTCAACCCGATTGACATTGACCACAACATCAATGAAGAAGATTCAGTAATAGAGTGGGATTGAAGATATTTCTGGGTGTTGGTAATGGATCCAAAGACTGATGATGGCCAATCAATTGTACCAGATCCATATTTGGTGAATATAACTTGGCAAATGGATGAAGATGCCATAAATTCACCATCACAAACATAAGCACAATCCCCACGTGACTTTAGTTCTGATGATGGTGATGCGAGGAAGACGAGGTTTTGGGGCTTAATATGAAGGAACCGTTTCCGATGATAGTGATGACACCAACGATAAGATGATTACAGTCACATGGCAGTGGTAATGATAGAGGAGGACATGATGATGGTGATTGTGGAGGTGGTTGTGGGGTTTCACAGCCTTATTAAGTTGTAGTTCATATGTGACGAATGATATACACATGCAACCCAAGATCAGGATTATGATGCTCGTCCACGGACAGAACAACTAGCTTTCGATTCCAGTTACCACACTTGTGGAGTCGATAAGCATGACCACCAGACTGATCCACATGACAGGCATGTTTAAGAGCAGCATAGAATCAGTAAGCATGAGTTCGGAACACACTGGTGTCTCCTAATATAATGCTTGTCATATCCAACATGATTATAGTTATCCAGGATATTGACATGGATCTTCATCATATGAGAGTTATGGAAATGCTCAGGCACCACCACAGTTGGATCCATAAGCATCATTGTCCACTTTGGAGCAATACACACAATTTTACTATGACTGGGAGTCACACTACCACCACTATTTCAAATGGGGGCAATATTGTGCTTATGCTCGATCTGTGCATAATATCATTTCGATTGCACCTTTACCACATAGCACTACCAATCTTGAGTTAGAACCAGCCCGTAACTCCATGTGGCATTAGAAAACTAAGAAACATCCACCTTTACACATGATTAATTGAATTAAATTAACTTAACTTTAATACTATGTTCTCCTTTTTATATATGATATATGGTTACATATTGCTTATTGATGGTGCAGTATGCTACAAAACAGTATTTTGCATGTATCCTAAGCACATCCATGTGTTTCTTTAGCGTATATCTTTTATGCCACTCCAATAAATCTCAAAGAAGTCTCTTAAAATCAATGCTAACCAATGATACTTGTGACACCTTGAGAGTAGGATACAAGAAGTTTATATTTTCTTATAATTATAGTAAGCCAAAGAGAAGGTGATCTTATCATCTATAGTTGGATATCTGACACAAAAAATGCTCTAAGCATATGCATAAAATTATAAATTCAAGGTCATGAAATCAGATAAACTGAGGCAGTTTTTTGTGTGGAAAAGGTCAATCCTTCTTAAAGGATGAATACTCAACTTTCAATTTCCAATATTTTCTGAAATTTTTACAGCAAAAACACATCTATTTTATAATAATATAAAAAATAAAAACAATACATCTCTTTTAATGAAATCCTCATTACAAATTTCTATTCAAATTCCTCAATTTCATCCCAGACTACAAAACCAATGGCACTTATCCAAAATCCTCTAACCATCAGCTACCAAAGCCAGTAATAGCAAAAAAGCCAGCCAGTAGGGACTGATGTCTCGTAACCATGGGCTTGATATTTCGCTTTTTACTGGGTAAAATCCATCTAACCACTACCTACCAAATCCAGACCCGTTATTTTAACCTATTAGTCATCCTGCCATAACCCCGGAGAGTAGAACCTCAAACTATTTTCTAATCGTACCCTTCCTTGTATTTTCCAACATTCAAAGCCCTCATTTCATACTAAACCTTCTCCTCTTTTTTTTTTTTTTTTTTTTTTTTTTTTGGTAGAATACTAAACCTTGTCCAACTGCCCTAAACGTGTTATCACACAGTCCTTTTGTGCTATTTCTTCTTAAACTAGCTTTGCCAAACTCTAGCCGTTTCTTAAAGATCCTATATTAATAACCACAATAGACATGTTCTATGGATCTAATGAAATAATGAAGGTGGTATTGAAAATAAACAAAACCAACTATAGAAGAATGCTAAGAAACCTGAGATTTCCCAGTGATAGTTAGTGATGCATTACAGAATGAGCATTCATCACTATAGAAACCAAATACTCATCGAAGACATTCATCAACTTTTGTAACTGGCCAACTGAATCTGATTGCTTGAAGCACCAGCACCCAATCTAAGTTCGCTTCAAAGATATCCTAATGTTCACACTTTTAATTTTTTTGTTTCTATGTTCCAAGCCCAGTTAAATGTAAAATGGGAAAACAAAAAAATTAAAGATCAAGCAACCAGCCTCCTTTTTTTTTTCTTTTTTTTTTTGTTCTTTTCTTTTCTTTTCTTTTCTTTTTTTATACTTAAACCTCCTTATCGTTATAAGGTTCCAGTGTGAATTTCAGAACCCGTATAATCCATAATCTGGAACATTATCAAACAAACCCTTAGGGCCTGTTTAATAAAACTTCTGTTTCTGGATTCTATGGATTCTGGCTCCCAAGGAGCCATTTTGGAGTAGAAGCGTGTTTGATAAGTCCGGTTGGATTCCAACTCCCACAGAGTGAATCGGATTTAGAATGGCTCCAGAATCCAAATTTTTGGAGTCATAATACTTGCTCCAAGCTGTTTGATCAACTTTTTGGAAGAAAGAAAAAAATTGATTCTCACATGACTCTCACTTGACCACCACCACCACCGTCGCCACCACCCACCACGGCCACCACAACCACCACCACCACCCACCACCCACTTCCACCACCGCCACCACACCACTACTGCCACCACCACTACAACCACCGCCACCACCACCCACCACCCACCATTGCCATTACCCACCACCACCGCCCACCACCGCCACCACCTACCACCACCACCAACTACTACCACAATTGTTTTTCTAGACTTCGATTGGAGGGATAAGTGTGTTATCAAACATGTTTCTAATTCAAAGATGTTCTGGAATCCATTTTAGAATTACGTTATCAAACAAGTTTCTATTCCAAAATAATCTTAGAATAGCTTGGAGTAGAATCTAAATTTAAACTAGAATCTAGAATCCAGAAGCATAAATTTTATTAAACGGGCCCTTAGGATTTTATCTCTTGTTTTCTTAGGATAGACAATACAATTATTTTAAACTAGAATTTTCTCTAATTAATATTCTAATTCTATTTTTCAGATTCAAACTAGAATTCAGGTTTTATAAATCCATTGAATTTCAGATAGGATAGTTGATAAATGGATCGAAAATGGATCTGAATTCGGATAATGATATACCCGATTCAAATTCGATCCATTTAACTAAGGGAAGGATGGGATTGTATTTGTAGGAGCAGTTTGAAGTTAGTATTGTAATTTCGGTCGTAGGTAATATATTTTTTTTCTTTTATTGTCTGGACGTCCAGGGCATATGTGGCATGTCTGTGTGTCTCCGACTGTCATAGTCCTGGACGAACTTCGGATATTGGATAGCTGTCCGCGACCAGCCTAGAGGCGCGATTGTGGGCCCCAATATAGGAACAAAAGCTGCAGCTCCGGAATATGTAAGGCTTGTGTCCGAACCGGTAGATATGCCGAACCCCTTTGACACGCGTCCATCTGTCATTAGAGTCCATCCGGTTGGAACTTGCAACGAAGATTTTTGCTTTGATTTCTCTCTAAATGTCTTCCGGAAAGGGAGATTGTCGTACCAAAAAGATGGATGAAATTACGGAAAAACCAATAACATCGTCTTTTCCAAGAAATACCCCTTGTTTAGGATTTTTTAATTAATTATTGATTAATCAGATTATGTACTTTGGCAGTTGAAAAAGAGCATGAGATTCGAATTTGATGCCGCTCATAATTTCAGAGGCTCTTTATTTATTTGTTTATGAAAGAGCCCTATAATCCTAAAGCAACATTATTTATTGGGAAAATATAACCTCTTAACAATTGATTTATTATATAAAACTATCTTTTATTGATAAAAATTACATGAACTATCTCTGAAAAAATGTTTTATAACACTATAAGTTTACACCGTTAGATTGTAGGCATTAAAAATTGACGGAAAAATTTCTGAATTTTTTTTAAGGCAATAGTACCTTTACTCATCCACATCTTTCCGATTTTCTTCCCCAACATCGATGACGATTAAAATCGATTCATTCAACCACGTGAGCTCATCCACTTCTTCTTTCAACAAAGAAGTGGATCAAAAGTCAGAGCTTAAAGGACCAAAAGCTCACGTTTCTTAGTTGAATGAGAGGTCCAACCATGTGAGCTATGTTTCTTAGTTTCTCAGTTCATCGGCGAGATACCCTTCAACATTAATAACATGGATCGCGATGATTGCTGCCTTGACATTAATTCCTTAGGTTTGGTGAATTTCAATGTTTCAAATTTCAATCTCAACTGCTTCATTCCTCAAACACTCTCAAAGTTCCCTTCTTTGTCTTTCGCCAGTAACAAATTTGTGTGGAGCATCATTGAAGGCCCCTACAGCCCATTTTCCCCCTCTCTAGCTCCTTCTCCATCCAATCCCCAAGAAAATCCTCAGAAAAACGAGAGACAGACCTTAATTTCCTAAACTCGGATATGATGTCGATTGTGAATCAAGATCAAGTCCATAATGAATTGGGTTTTTTAGAGACAGCCAAGGATGTGACATAGGAGAAAATGCTGACTGGTGATAACGCAAAGCATAAATGGAGGTGGGTTTCTCATTTGAATCGTGTTATTCTCAAGTGGTAGGAAAAAAAATTAATTTTTGATCTTAAATATCATCTATTTGTGGTCGATTTTCTCTCAGGGAAGAGGAAAAGAATGTGGAAGAAGACGATGGTCCGAGGAAGGTGGAGACGGACTAGGAGGTGTGATACGAGATTGCAATTGGAGCAGCCAAGGGATTGCAATATCTATATCACGGGTGCGAAAGGCCCGTGATACATCGTGACGTGAAGTCTAGCAATATCTTGCTGGACAAGTTCTTGAAGCCCAGGATCGCTGATTTTGGACCCGCTAAGATAGTTCAGGCGAGTGGTGCCTCCAGGGACTTGTCTTCCACCTATGTCACCGCCGGCACTTATGGTTACATCGATCCCAATGAGTAATCTTTCCTTCTTTCTTTTGGGTTAATTTTTCATTTTAATTGGTTTTGGATTCTGCAACTGGATTGGTTGAATTAAATGGAGAAAATGCATACATGAGCAAAGTGAATAAGAAGATCGATGTACAGCTTTGGGGTGGTTTTAATGGAGCAGGTACCATCTTCCAGTGCTTCTCTTCTGCATCCGGAGACTTTTACACTGTTTTCAGATTCCGTCAAGATCTGAAAACCGATTTCCAGCTACACTCGCCAATTGGAGATGGAGAACTTGATTTGAAGGGTATTTTTGTCTATGAAATTTTAAGTTAACACCGTAGCAATAGGGTAGTGGATTGTAAGTGCAAAAGACACTTTATCGTTTTGTGTA
Source organism: Protea cynaroides (assembly GCA_028583415.1). Classification (NCBI taxonomy): domain Eukaryota; kingdom Viridiplantae; phylum Streptophyta; class Magnoliopsida; order Proteales; family Proteaceae; genus Protea; species Protea cynaroides. The sequence goes on from CM053276.1 coordinate 110,109,169, forward strand.
ATAAATCAATTGTCAAGGGGGTGTCTGAGTAAATTTCCCTTATTTATTTTAGATCATTAAAATGTAAAGGACATGAGTTCAATTCTTCTCGAGGCATATCACAATAAATCCCATTCTTCTTCCTCCTAACCCCATCAGTATGTGCCAAACTTTAGCCTCTAGCAGCACCCCTCATTCAATTCACGACTTGTCTAACAACACCTCCATCTCCCGCTACATGAAATTAAGGGTGTTAATTGATATGGTTTCGATTTAACAGTTTGATTCGGTGCATAAGTAGGGTAAACCCAAAATCGAACTATTTAATAAACGATTTCATAATGCTTACCAAAACCTATTATGCATCGATTTCAGTTATTTAGTTTTTAAACGGTTTTGCTTCCGAAAAAGGAGGAAGAGAAAGAGAGAGTTAAGAACAAGGGAGACAGGAAAAGGGAGAGGAAAGAGTGAAATCCAAGAAAAACATTAAATTAATTTCATCCATAAATGAAGGCTGTTTACATTTAGAGGAACTAGGTTATGTGAAAAGCATTAGAATAATTTCAATTTATTGCTAACACTAAGGCTCTCTTTGATGTAGTTCAGATTTATGTTTATGACTTATTTATAATAAATTACTTATGAAAATAAATTATAAATCATATATAATAACCATTTAACATCATTAGATATAAAAAAAAAAGTAATAATAGATTATCACAATAATGATAAACACCTTCTAACCTATTTGTAGATTTTATTCAAATTTTTTTTTTTTCTAGATTATAACAATTTATTTTAAATATGAAAAATATCATAAATCATACCAAACAATTATATATGTCATAATGTATTATATAATTAATTCATAATACATAGCAAAGAGAACCTAAGAGATTAATAAAAAAGCCTTCCATCTCGACCTTTCTAATATTACCTAACGCATCGGCATCAACATGTAACTTCTCCATAAGCTTATTAATGATTATATTCCCCTGAAAAAAAAAGTTTAATTGGATCTTCAGTGGTAGATGTCGTTGGTCGATGCCTATAAAGAGGGACTCAAATCGTCTTCTGTTATTGGAGAGGTTCCAATCATAATCGCACGATTGGAGTTCACCAAGTGTATAGTATTTTGGTGCTCAAAATACTATTTAATATTAAAAAAATACCGTGCATTTGTGTTGGTTTCAAAAGATTTATACCCCATAAAATGGGTTGCATATTTTTACATGTTTAACCATGTTTTCGAGCCAAAATGGACAAAGTGGCAGTCATCTCTTTAGAACTAAAGCATTCTAGAGAGCAGTCTGTCAAACAGAGAGAGTGAACAAGCAACCATTCTTGCATTCGTTTGGAATGAACGAACCAAACAGTCTACCGTCCTAAAATGGATGAACCAAGGCACAGAGTTGTGTCTGTTGGAGGATATGACTGTTTGAAGCAAATGGTAGACCAGTTTGGCAAACGGTCAATCATTAATAGTAAAAAATGAAGTTGTTGCATCTGAAAGTTGCAACTCCTGAATTTGAATGGGTGTTTTTGAGGAGGAATTTTTGCCTATAAATAAAGGACGAATTCCTTAGTTTAAAGACATTTCCAATCATCCAATCTTTGATAAAATTTCTGTTCTGGATTTTGAATTCTAGATTCCGGTTCAGAATAAGAATTCTACTCTAGGCTACTACAGGATTATTTGAAATTAGAAACATGTTTGATAACGTAATTCTGGAATAGATTCTAGAGCATCTTTAAAACATAAACATGTTTGATAAACACACTATCCCGCCAATTGAAGTATAGAAAACTAACAGTGGTGTTGGTGGTTGTGGTGGTGGCGGTGGTGGGTGGTGGGTGATGTTGGCGGTGTTAGTGGAGGTGGTGGTGGGTGGTGGGTGGTGGTGGTAGTGGGTGGTAGTGGGTGGATGGTGGTGGGTGGTGGATGGTGGTGGTGGGTGGTGGTGGTTGTGTGTGGTGGGTGGTGGGTGGTGGTGGTGGTGGTAATGGCGGCAACGGCGATTAAGCCTTTATTTTGTGAAGAAGAGAGGAGTGTGAGAGAGGAGAACTTCTATTTTATTTTCTTTTTTCTTTCAATAATTGCTCCAAAACAAAAAAAAAAAGCTTTTTTTTTACATTTTAAAATTTTGGATTTTGAAGCCAGTTTGAATCCAGGTTTACGTCGTGGGAGCTCGAATCTAGCCGGACTTACCAAAGGCGATTATACTCCAAAATAGCTCTTCAAGAGTCAGAATCCATAGAATCCAGACTTTGGAGTTTTATCGAATACTCCTGTAGGTGTCTCTTCTCCTTTGACTTTGCATACATTGAGTTTTTTTCCTTATTTGAGTTGATCTTGGGTGTGAGTGCTGAACACAATCGTTGGGTCCTATCAAGGCTTGGTTATTTGAGTGTGATATTAAATAGTTGAGCCAAATGTGAAATTCTTTATCTTGGAGGTCAAGTTACAAGGAACACGGTCAGTTTGCACATGATGAGAATAAATAATGTTGGTTTACAGATGGCCGACTTGCATCACGAAAGTATTTAATTTGACATTAAAGGGCAAGTCCGAGCGAGCTGTTATCGAAGGCATATAAGCTACCGTTTTATTACTTTTAATTGTTTGGATTAATTATAGGAAAAATTTCAGTCACATTTCCTCTAGTATGGCATAATCTCATGTGCCTACCATTGTTCGCGATAATATCACTAACACCCCTTACTTTTGAAAATATGGTCCAGACAGACCCCCTCTGTTAAGCCATGGTTGTTAACTGACGACGTGTCACCGTCTTAAATTCATTAATGATAAAACTATCCCCATCGATAATTTGTAGATCTCTCTCCCTTTCAATGTTCTCCCAACACCTTCAAGAACCAAAAAGGTCGTCATTGATGATCTTGTGGAATCCCTGGCATGTAAGCTACTGTTATCACATCTTGGATGATGTAACTTATCAATAGAGGACGATGTCAAGGGTGAGGATGAAATCCTCCCACCTCATGAAATTGTTGCTAGAATGTAAGGGTGTCAAAAATAGGCCTGGCCCGGTAGCACAGACCAAGCCGGCTTGATATAACCCGAACCCAGTCCGGACCGAACCTTAATGATAAGGGTGTCAAAAATGGGTTCGGCCCGGTAGCACGGACGGAGCTAGCCCGATATAACCCGAACCCAGCCCGGATCGAACCTTAATGAATAGGTTTCGGTCTCGGCTTGTAAAGTCCGACACCGTTTCAGTCCAAATCGAAACTAGACCGGACCAGCCTGTTAAGAAGCCCGAACTAGCCCGAACCAATAATACCTAACCCAAACACCGGTAAGGTCCATCCGGGCCCAGTTTCTTAATTTTAATGATTTTAAATTTTGATGGATTATATTACACTGTTATAGTTCACTTCTTGATCGGAAAGATTATATGAATCTATAGTTGAAAAGAAAATGTTAATTGTTACAATTTACTGAATTACATGCATATAGAATGAATGATGCTAATTTTATAGATATAAATAATAAAATAGGCTATATATCTTACATATAAAATAGGCCTGATAAGCTTGATAAGCCCAGTCCAGAGCAAACCAGTCCGAAATCACCTCCATAAGTCCAACCCGATAACAAATCGACACCAGACCAGCCCGATAGTTATTGTGTCCAGCGCAACCCAACCCAGCCCGAACTTGTAATGGACATGTTTTGGGCTGGGCTTATAAAATCTGACATCGATTCAGTCCGGACCGACCCGTTGACACCCTTACTTAATGGACAGGTTTCGATCTCGGCTTGTAAAGCTCGACACCATTTTAACCCAGACCGAAGCCAAATCGAATCGACCCATTAAGAAGTCTGAATTAGTCCGAACCAATAATACCTAATCCGAACACCGGTAAGGTCCATCCGGATCCAGTTTCTTAATTTTAATGGTTTTAAATTTTGATGGATTATATTACACTGTTATAGTTCACTTCTTGATTCGAAAGATTATATGAATCTATAGTTGAAAAGAGTATGTTAATTGTTACAATTTACTAAATTACATATATATAGAATGAATGATACTAATTTTATAGATAGAAATAATAAAATAGGCTATATATATTACATATAAAATAGGTCCGATAAGCTTGATAAGCCCGATCTGGATCGAACTTACCTGAAATCACCTCAATAAATCCAGTCCGATAACAAATCGACACCGGACCAGCCCGTTAGTTATTGTGTCCACCGCAGCCTAATCCAGTTCGAACTCTTAATGAACATGTTTTGGACTAGACTTATAAAATCCAACACCGGTTCAACCTGGACCAAAACTGATCCGGACCGACCCATTGACACCCTTACTAGAATGACGACCTTTTTGGTTCTTGAAGATGTGGAGAAAACATTGAAGGGGAGATATTTGCGTTAGTTTCGAAATTATTGATGGGAATAATTTTATCATTAATAAATTTAAGATGATGACACGTCATCAGCCTGACTGTACCATATTTTCAAAAATAGGGTGTAGAAGTATTGAGAGTGTATCGATCCCTCTTGCGACCCGGTCTTACTATGTTGTCTTTATTTGTCTCTCTCCCCAGCTGTTGTTATCATCATCTCTACCCATTTTCTTGATTGGCTCCCTAATTTCTTCTTTAATCTTTATCCTTCCCAAAAGGATACAATCACAAAGAAACGTCCAGGTATATACATAATCCACCACCATCAACCCCATCTCTTTACGTCACTGATAAAGACAGAAAGACCAATGATCTACTTACGATTGATTTCCATATACTTTAAACCTAGTAGAAGGCCGGAATCATCATTATTTATTGAATTAAACGGAAAATCCCCTTTTCTCTTACCACGTACAATTATTGGAGTGATATGGACCATATAGTCATTCACACTAATTCAGACTGAATCAGACATCAGTTTCGGAGCACAAGGGCTATCTTGTCAATTCATTAAAAAATAAGGGCAAATTTGTACTTGCATAATTATTGAGAGGGTGAAAAAGTCAAAAATAATTAATAAATGAAATAAATGGAACAAAAATTAATAAATGCATAAGGATCCAAATGTTAGGAAACAAAGAGAGAGGAGAGGGGTCGGAGCGTGACTGTCAAATCTACATATTCTCTTTCTATATAGTTTTCTGAATCCAGTTCGTCTGTCCAATCCCCGGTGACTCGAGCAAGTCACCGATCTTTTCATCCTTCATCTGAAATTCCTCGTCTCTGCACTGCTGTTTATCAAAATGTTCCGGATTTCAGAGGTAAGGTGAAACAGGGCAAGCAGATGATATCAAGAAAAGTAGTTTTTTTTTTTTTTTTTTTTTTTAATTATTCCTTCTACGAAATAAATGGTGGTGTTATAAGTCTCTGGATTGATTTCAATTTTTGCCTTTCTATTTTCTGGGTTTAATGATTGAAGGTTGCCGCATATTTTCATTTTACCTGAATAGATTAGTTCTTCTTCTCCTCTCTCTTCCAGGAAGAATTCCGATTTATCTGGAGCTTCTTTTGGGTTCTTTTCATGGCAGATCTCCGTATATTGTTCGACACAAAGGGTTCTCTGAATTTGCACTTTTTTTTTACTGACTTTACCCCGGTTTTATTTCTGGAAAATTTTATTCTTCAGCATCAAGCTTTCCTATACAGGATGAACATTTAGGTTTACAATTCCGTCCTTGTTCTCTGCAACACCACTGGATCAAAAGCTCACTTTGATAAATGTTTCCAATTTAAAAATTTTTCTTTTATGCCTCTGGCCCCTTTTCCTGTTATCTCTCCGTTGCCTCTGTAAATCTTCTCTTTTGCAGTTGTACTCTCTCTTCTGTTAAGTGACATTGACTAGTTTTCTAAGGGTCTTTGAATGTTGGGATTCTCCATTGAATATGAGAGCTTTTAGAAGGAAAAGATTCCCTTTTATGGATATGGGATCTGCTTTTACATCTTATCATTAAAACCCCGTGTTTGTGACTTGATCCTTCTGTTCCCTTTTCAAAAAGGAAAAAAAAAAAAAAAAAACCATTGCAGCCATGATTTCACCTCCAGACTTCGTCTACAGTGCAACAAATCCCTTCAAATAAGTCCAGAGGTTTCTGAAGTTTTGTCTAGTATTTTAATAAAACTTGTCTGTAGTGAGGTTCTTGCTTCTTAGTACTTGCTTTTTTTCTCTTGTGATTACTGCTTGCAGGATTGGTTTTGATTGAATTGAATTTTGACTGGGAATGGAGGGGGATACATTTTCAGGCCTCGGCAACGGTACTCAAGTTGATAACAAGGTTTTACAGACGTTTCAGAAGAACTTTGTCCAAGTCCAAAACATCTTAGATCAGAACAGGTTGCTCATAAACGAGATTAACCAGAATCACGAGTCGAAAATCCCAGACAACTTGGGCCGAAATGTGGGTCTGATCAGGGAACTTAACAACAACATCAGGAGGGTTGTCGATCTCTACGGGGATCTTTCGAGCTCCTTCAGTAAATCCATGGAAGCTTCATCCGAGGGAGATTCTGGGGGAACATTGAAATCAGACGGTAAGCCAGGCCAGAAGAGAATTAGGCCTGGGTAGTAGTTTTTAAGCTCGAGTCCCAATCTTGCCTAGAACTCTGCACCAATTCTTTTACTTGGTGCGTAGAACTGTAGAAGCATTTTCGTTATTAACGCTTGTAGAATTGCATTAGATTCTGTAACTCTTCTGTATCTGTATTCCAGATTCGCCTTACTTGCCAAAATTACTTCTTAGAAATAAAATTAGTTCGAGAGATCTTTATCATTTTAATTCTGTGTAACTGCGATAACCCATTTAAATTGATCACTGTTTGATGTTTTTCTTTGCACATACCTGTTTGCTGGTTGATTTTCATGAGACGAATTTATGTTTTGATGATTTCAAATTCAATTTCTTCGACTTAATTTCAAAAGGAGATCTTACGCTCCCACTTTGTTGAGGGCTTTCTGGTTTGTAAGGAAGTTTGAATCCGATCTGAGCCTCTCAATCATTCCTCTTCTCTGATTGAATTTATTTTGTTTCTTCACTGTTTTGAATGAAACTCTTTTACAGTTCTAGTGTTCTTTTCCCATCGCAGTCTAAATTGATTCCCTTTCTAGACCTTAAAAGGAGTGAAGTAGGTGTATTATGCTTCTTTAACTTGAAGTCATCCTCGATAAAATCAGAACCTTTTTCTTGTTTCCTTTTACTATAGAATCTACTGTTCATGGTTCTGTCCATTGTGGGGCAGCAGTCGAGAAGAGGAAATACATTCCTGTGAAAGCCTACAAATCTACTGGAGGGCCTTGTGAAGATGCTTTCGTACAGTAGAAAAATGTAGCTTCTGGTAATATTTTTGTATTATTTTAATCACTCACCAGTCCACCACAAAACCAGAATCTCAGATTAGAAGTGATGAGCTTTTTTTTTTTAATCTATATTATGTACTAATGAAGCAACGATTAAGGAATGATAATCTCCTGGATGAGCTTGATTCAAAAAATAAAGTTAAGCAAGAGTATCTCTGGATGAGCAAGTTATCTATTCGCACTTGATCTCTTCTCATTTCCTTTACCCACCACTGTTCCCTCCATTCACCAGAGTTTGCATTTTAACCCTAATATGGCTTCGTATGGACTAAGTGTGTCAACCGCTGGTTCAAGTCGGTGTCGTGTTTTATAGAATCAATTCAAAACATGTCTGATAAGAGATTCGAGCTAGTTGGGTTGCACTGTAAACGGCAACAACTAGGTTAGTTTGGTTTTGGATTCTTATCGGGTTAGCATGATTTTGTCAGGTCTAGTTGAAAGGCCAATAGAAACCCATTAAAACTGAAGCAGTAAAGCTAGGTTTAATTATACGGTATAAATTGGTTTGGTTTGGGCCATTATCAGGTTTGGATTCAACTGTCTAATTTTTAGGCTATTATCGGCTAGCTCGGACTAGACTTGTAGAATATGTCATACCTAAACTTGAAACATGACTAATAATATTTTTGGTCTGGTTAGTCTCGGACTAAATCGATGTGGTTTGGTCCGTCAATCGGTTCGAGCTCAACTTTGACCCCCTTAATATGGACGTAGTGAATGAACGTCTCGAGTTCCCTTATTTGTTAATTTGTTTGTAACCATTAGTTGAGGGTCGGATCGAATTTGATACAATAACCAAGTCGGCGAAGGGGCTGATCATAATATGGCAAAACACAATTCATGAAAAAGAACCATCTAAAGGCAATTCCAGATGGAGATCTCTGTGCACTTGAATAAATTTGCAACAATCCCATCTATATATATATATATATATATATATATATATATAGAGAGAGAGAGAGAGAGAGAGAGAGATAGAGAGAGAGAGAGAGAGAGAGAGAGGCAAGCGAAATACCTATAATGTACCCATCCCTTTGTGGATAAAATAAAGAATAAGGGTAAATTATATAGACATCTCCACTACTATAGTGAAATTACACAGAACTATTCTGTTTTTACAAAAGTTACACAAAATACCCCTCTAACAATAATATCATATAATCTCACCCACACCATTACTTTCAACTTAGTGGCAGAGGGTTAATTTTTTTTAAGACAAAAATACCTTTACTAAGTGTATTTTTGAAAATGAAAAAGAAAATAAAAAAAAATCACAAAAAATGGTAAATTACACAGACACCCCTTTTACTGTAGTGAAATTACACAGAATTACTCTGTTTTTACAAAAACTACACAGAATATCTCTTTAATAATATTATCATACAATCTCACCCACACCGTTACTTTCAATTAAAGGTAGAGGGTTAATTTTTTTAAAGACAAAAATACCCTTACTAAGTGTATTTTTTAAAATGAAAAAGAAAATAAAAAAATCACAAAAAAAATATAAAAATGAAATTGAAAAGTTTTGAGGGTAAAAAAGTCTTTTTAGCATCTAAAAAGAATAAACCCTTTTAGGTTATTTTACACTTAGTAAGGGTATTTTTGTCTAAAAAAAATTTTGACCTTCTACCATTAAGTTGAAAGTAATGATGTGGGTGAGATTGTATGATAGTATTGTTAAAAGAATATTCTGTGTAATTTTTATAAAAACAAAATAGTTCCATGTAGTTTTACTATCATAGAAAGAGTGTTTGTATAATTTATCCAAAAGAATAATGTAAGAGAAATCTCCCACACCCAACAAGGGGTAAGAAATGGTATCCCTAATAATAGACTATATAGTACAAAAAATGAGAAAAAAAATATCAAAACATGAGAAGAGTCAGAAGACATGGAAAGAAATCCCCACGTAGGCCCATGGGAATCTTTTATCCGTACAAAAAACAGCTCAGGCAGTTTAAAACAAAAGACTACAGTATCGAAGGAGGCATACTTCATTAACACAGAACCCTAGCAAAAGGACAAAGGGCCGCAAGGGTTTTTTTCTTTTCTTTTCTTTTTTAGATGAGATGGAACTGAATTTCATCATGCTTATCCTTTTCATCTACAGAGATTCTTCTTGCTTGTCCTCCTATCCATTCATTCAACCGTTCTATTAAACTAGCCTCATGTTTTTATGATTTCCAGAATAACTCTCTGCAAAGGTACCTTATGGGACCCAGTAATAAATTTTTCTCTTTTATTTTTTATATTTCACCCCACTAATAAGGAAGTATATCTTTATCTCTCTTTATATAGAAGAGGCCACATGCGTGACTGCTGGAAATTGTTAGTTTCCGATATCGGATCGTTACTGTGGAAACTCCCAGTTGATATTCCATAAAAGTAAAACATCAATCAGGTATACCAGATCTATGGCAGAACAGGTCATTGACGTCCGATGGTATACCATAGCATGACCGCATGGATACCAAACACTTCCTTTAGCATATCTTTTCAGCACATATTGGCCAGCTGTGGTATACAGCCAGAAGTGTATTAGTCATCTTTCACCCACCCATAAGAGAGATTTTTTTTTAAGCTGATTGAACTATAATTAGGAAAATGATGGGTCTTATGTCACAACATTTGTTATTTATGTCTCCTAATTTAAGAGTAGGGGTTTCAATTGATCGGTTGTACTTAATTGGTCTCAATCATTTTAATATTTAGTCTGTTTAATTATTCGGTTCTTCATCGGTGAGGCATGGATACATTTATAATCGATCTTGTTATCATCAGACTTGGGTCTCTCTTCCGATTGAAACACCTATCACAGAAGAAGAATGGCAATTGAGTTGGGCATGTTGGATAACCCGAGAGCCACTCCGATGTTTAAATCAACTCAATGGCAATAAGCAGATGAGCTCAGGAAAAAAGAATCTGAGTTCAAAATAGAGAGGGCGATTTGGTAGCTAAATAAGTATGAAAGCTATTGTGCATAGAAATTCAGTATCTGTTTACCTTTGTGGTGAGGATATTTATAGCAATGGAGTGATCAGAGGATTTTCCTTTGCCGTTGCAACGATTCTGAGACTCCATCCGAGATCTTAGGATAATCCCAGTTGTGGCTAGTTTTGTGAGTTAAGGCTCTAGGAAGATGATAAACGATTCTATAGTCCATGTTTGTTTCGGAAAATGAACGTTGCTCAGGATGCCCCTACACCTCTCACATGGGACCGTAAAATGACCACTGCCCCTAATTATTTTATAGCCCCTTGTGTTTGGATGCAAGGGGATGCTATCGAGCATCATTCTTCTGCCTTCTTTTCTTTTTTTGGTATAAACTATCATCATACATCTAACGAATTACTAAGGTAAAATATTGTTAAAATAGCTCACCCAATTGGCAATGTGGCAGATAATGAGGTACATTTCAACCATATGAACAAATAGGGTCTTCTTTGGACTACCCACATGTTATATATAATAGTTAAATTCAATCATATGTTCCAATTGTATTGGACTATTTCCATTTAATTTAAAAAAATTCAGTTGAATTACTTCTAATTTGGCTGCTTCATGCCTTCAAGTGTTCATAAGTGACTACATGATTGTCACATTGTGAGAATTCTTGAATGGAGTATTATCAGTTGCAGATTATGAATAAAATTTTAATAATTTATTTTTGGTCCCTCAACTTAAAAGGTCCTTATCATTGCTGTTGGGTATCCTTTATTGTATCATTATACTAAATTTACGCTACTTATATTACCAAAAAAAAAATAGTTTACGATATTTATCCAAGAACGAAAGTAAAATATGCTCGACAAGGAATTCATTGCCCTTTTTAAGTTAGATATAAAGAAAGAATATTATGATTGGACATAAATGATGAGGTATGTGGCATACTTTGTAAGCTCTTTACAAAAAGTTAAAAATATTATTACATATGGAAAGTTTTTTTTTTTTTTTTTCCTTTAATATTCCAATCTTTGGTTTAAATTCTCTACATACGAAGTTCCGACAATTTAAGGTGGTGAGTTAGGTGGGATTCAAATCGTCTCTTTCTTGTACTTTAGGGAGGAGAGAGACACCCCCGTTGGATGGTAGATACGTGGCTCTCTAAAAAATTCGAGCCTCATGTTCGAGTCGACACCAATCGACAAGCCTAGCCGACAGGAGGTGTCGACTGGGACGTAAGGCTTGAATTTTTTCGAGAATCACATGTCGATCATCCGATGGAGGCATATCCCTCATCCCTGAACTAGGAGACGATTCGGATCCAATCTGATGACAGTAATTAGTTCTATGCTCCACAATCTATCATGGGATATTATAAAGAGGCGGAGCTAAATTATTATAAAGTTATTTATTGGGTATAAGTGTTATATCTACTTTCACAGGAGTCATTCTATGTAATATTTTATTTAAAAAATAAAAAATATTGTTGTATAAATAAACTAGAAGTGGATCATCCAATGAGATTTCACCTCTTGACAAATTATAGAATAGCAGCAATGGTGGTAGGAGGAGGAAAATGAAAATTACATACCTTTAGGCGTAGCTATATTAAAAAATAAATAAATAAAAAAACTACATACAGAACTCTCTCTCTCTCTCCACCTTACCTACGATTTGGGGGGACATTCTCTCGTATTCACCTTTCCATGCACCTAGGGTTTTGAACCGTTGATTGCACATAGAAAAATATAATATTGCTATGATAGTTCTTTGTGGATTCCTATGTTTTTTTTATGTGATTGATGGTCTCATCGAATAGTTGATTTTTAGGGGGGTGTATACACTTGTGTGGATTCTTCCAATGTGATTGATTGAATACTTCATAGTTGGCAATTGGATTCAATAGCGACTAATTTTTCAAATCTAGATATCCGATATGGTATTAGGTATGATCAAAATCAATCATGATCTGATATCATAGGTTTACGGATCCATCGTACGCTGACACGAAACTAATTCACAATAAAATAATTTAAAGAAAAAATTACACAAACTATCTTTGGACTATGGACTAATTACACATATCATCTATTAATTTATTACAATTACATATATCACTCATAATTTTAAGAACGTGTAACAAAAAAGTCCATTCCTTTAACGAATGGTCAAGTAACCGAGTCAATTTCACCTCTTTATTCCGTTATAATCAATTTGGAAAAAAGGGAGAAGGCGATGTCATGGAAAAAGTTATTTTTTAAAATTTAGATTTAACACCATTGATGGAATGAACATTTTTGTTACACACTTATGAAATTAGAGTTGACATGTGTAATTGTCAGAAACTAATAGATGATAGATGTAATTAATTCATAGTTCAGAAATATTACATGTAATTTTTCATAATTTAAAATAAAGATTAACCACTCCTAAAATTGATACGAATCAACCAATCCAATACTGATATCTTAAAATATTATAACGGACTCTAATACGAATCAACCAATCCAACACTGATATCTTAAAACATTATAACGAGTCCGTCCACTGCTTGGCCAATGGTCTCTAGTAATCCCTACTTAACAGCTAAGCCATTGGCAGGGAATGAAATCTGGAATCTATTTATACACTATAATTGAATGCGGGATGAACTTTCCTACGGTTGGGATTCCCAACTTGGGTCCTACACCATGGACGGTGGGGGAGGGGGGAGATCGGTACACCATGGACGGTGATGGTCTTGTATAGATACATGTATATGCTAATGAACCGGTGTACATACAGTTGAACCGGTCTAATGTGTATGTGTCCTATTCAAACACTTCCTGAATATTAGACCGGGAAAAAAATACACACTTTCTGATTAGCCTAATCTCATATATGAGAGCATAGCCTAAGCGGCGTCCTCACTTCACGTGACTGACACGTCATTTTTGGGTGTATCTTTTCATGCCGAGCGGTTGCTCCTTGAGACTCGAGTCCTTGGAATGTCCATATCACCCACGCATCCGTAGTTTTTTTTTTTTTTTTGGTTCACATCATCGCGTCTTCCTCTACTCTCGTACAGCCGGTTTAGACTTTTTAGAGCTCCAGGGTCCAAAGATTTAAAACCCTTCGGAACAGAAAAGTGAAAACGAGAACAGAAGAAGAAAGCGTTTGTTTAAGCATCGATATCATCAGTTTTCGAATGGTTTAGCTCTTCGTTGCTGTATAACGTTTCATCGAATTTGCGCCTCTTTCTCCGTCTCTGTAATTTATCGGCGTGTCTCTTATATTACCTCGCTGACGGTTTTGTTCGGATCATGGCTGTCCGTTTCAAATTTAGGAGCTCCGTCGATTTCGATTCCATCGATATCGCCGGTCGTCCCTCCATATCCGTTCGGGACCTAAGGTCCAAGATACTGCAACAGAAGAATTTGAAGATCTGCCAAGATTTCGATATTGTCATCTCAGACGCCGAGACTGGGGATGGTAACTCTTCTTTTTCAAAGTTTTCTGCAATGTTTTTTTTTTTTTTTTAATCGAATGATATTATGAAAATATTTAGTCGTCTCCTTGCGGTTTTTAATTCAGAGTATGATGATGAAGACTTTCTCGTTCCGAGTGGTTCGAGTGTAGTTATCAAGCGAGTGCCTGCTGGAAGATCGGTGCTGTCAGCTTTGTAAGATTTATTCTTTATCGTGTCTTCTTACTTCGAAAAATAAGCTTGTGGAAACTAAGAAATTTTGCATTTGTTGTCATTCTGGATTGTATGAGTATATTGTATAGATCAAGCTTCCAAGGCCTTCTATAGATAATTCATTTGTTCATCCCGATATCCAATACTTATGTCGACGTGCTTACGTTACTTGAAGCCAATGATATCTTAATGGTTATTAGTGGTTGTTTAACTCTGTATTTGAGAATATAATATGCATACGTGATAATGTGATATACGACCCTACAAGACTAATGACTGTAGGTTTTTGAGAAAAATTAGGAATTCTAGATGCCATGCTTGAAGGACACTTAACACTACTAAGTGTTCAGGAGAAAAAAAAATGCAATTTATCTTTTGTTTCTTGTAGTTGATAAGACTTTTTAAGATCTCATGAACCACCGGTACATTCCCTCTCATATCTCGCTCTCACTACTTTTAATCCACTTGTTTTGCTCATTGCAGTGATCTACATTTAAGAACATGATAGACTTACAGAAGATATCTTTAGTTTATACCTTTTAACTTTGAAGTTCGGAATAGAACGTACGTGATGAGACGTTGGGTATTTGTCTAGAATTCACTGTGTTATGAATTCACTGTGTTATGAAATCATTATTAGTCATATTCAGTATTCAAAATCCTTCCCGTTTTATTGTTTTTCTTAGTGTTTATTCTATCTAGGGTTGCAACTCATGCCTCATGTAGTGAAATAAATAAAGTTATAATAACATTAGAAGGAGTCATAATAAGAGGGTCTTGTCATAATAAATCTTTTTTGTTGGTTAATCTTGAACCCCACTAAGAAACTTCCATTTGTTATGGTCTTGTATTTAATTAGGCCTAAATCTTGGTAGTCCTGTTCAGAACCTTTTAAAAAGGTCTTCAGTTGTATAGCTTAATTTCCCAAGATGTTTGGGCAGGGTTTAGTTGAGTTAATTTGTTTAACCATAGACTCTTTTCTACTGCAGTTAATATTGGATTGTTTTATATGGTATGTCATGCTTATCAAATAAATGGTTTGCTTATTCATATTGAATTCCATTGGTCCATTATATTTATTCATTATTGTTTTGTTTAGTGCTATAGCCTAAACATTCGTAGAGTGAATTCAGGTTACAAATGAATGGCTTTCTTAGAAAGTGCTGTGGGAAGATAAATTTCGTGAGAGTTTTGTAAGCAGTATGATTTATATATGGAGTTTCCATTATAATAGGGAAAATAGGAGAAGAAAGAATATAAATTGGGTTCCTTACTTCCTTTTCCCAACCTATACTCTAAGCATTCATTGAACAAATTTGGGTTACAATTGACAAATAAATGTCTTTCTTCAAAAGTTCTATGTAAAGATAATTTTTGGTACTGAATAGCTCGAAACCGAGATATCTCAGTTGAAACCAGTGGTTTTGAGTTTGGGATTGACTTCATGAATTTTATTTTGCTGTTCAACTTGCACTTTCCCATCCGTCCCCCCCCGCGATTCCGCCATAAAAAGGAAAAAAAAGACAGCCGTTTGACTTAATTTATTGTGATCTGTGAACCAGCCATTGCCATTGAGAGTTGGCTGATGTTTTTCTGAACTAGAAGTAATGAAAGATTATTTACCTATATTATAAGAAAAAAATAGAAGATAGGTGAATTTATTTGAGTGGCTTTGGGGAAGGCGCAAATTTAGGAATCTAAGGGAGCTTGTGATCGGCTGAGTTTTGGGGGAAACTACATTACAAAGTTCTCTCACCCTTCTAATTTTGTCTACATCTATTCAAGGGGTATCTTGCGCTCTTCCATTGATGCCTCCATGACTATTGAGATGCTGCTTTTTTCTTTTGTTACTCTACCTTTCCACCTTCCCTTTCTTTGAAAAATTATCTAACCATCATCCTTAAAGTGAGATTTTGATGGAAACATTGTTTGAGATGAATATGAAGCAGTTTTCGAAGTGAGTTTGCGGGAGAAAGATATGGAAAGTAGTAGGAGATTAAAAAACTAATGGTTTATTCTCTATTTAAATTGAAAGTTTCACCATGACATATCTTATTGCAGGTTTCCTTTTGTTATCGAATTTCAACTCAAATTCAATTTGTTGAAGTTCCCAACTTTTGTGGTGAATGTCCAACCGATAAGCACATCCCACAATAAAAAAAAGGGAAATTTACTCAGACACCCCCTTGACAATTGGTTTACTACACATAACTACCCTCTATTGACAAAAATTACATGGACTACCCTTGAAACAATGTTTTATAATAGTATAGTCCACAATGTGCTTTAAAAATTGATGATTTTTTTTAAGACAATACTACCCTTACTCAATGTTAAATTACATAAACATGCCATCGTCTATCTGTGGAACGAGGCTTCTGCAAGTTCTCCAATTGCAGGTGGGAGAACTTGCAGAAGCCTCGTTCTAGAGATAGACGATGGTATGTTTATTTAATCTTACATTGAGTAAGGGTGGTGTTGGCTTAAAAAATTGACAGGAGAAAGGATCCCAGTTTGGACTATACTATTATAAAACATTGTTTCAGGGTAGTCGGTGTAACTTTTGTCAAGAGAGAGTAGTTTGTGTAGTAAACCAATTGTCAAGGGGGTGTCTGAGTAAATTTCCCTAAAAAAAATAAAGGATAATCACACAAGAGATGAGGAATGGAAGAAATGGAGCCTTTGCTTGGTCGTTTCATTTTGTTTCTCCAAAGTTTTGTGGTGATTTCCTTTTGGCTCTCTAATGTGTGTCATCTACTTCCATCTTATTCCTCTAACAGTTATTGTTTCTCAATCTAGATTTACTAGTTTCTGCTTTCTGCTTCTTAGGTTGACATTGCCTCTTGCTTCGGCTTCCTACTTTCATAACTATGATCTTACAAAATGAAATCTCCTGTCTGTTTTGGAAACCTCTCCATCATCTCTTTCTATTAAAGTAGTGATCCAATCAGCTCGCTGCTTTCTCTTCTGTTCTCCTTGGTTAGTTACAACTTCTTCCAGTCCCTTACGCTCTTTGCCCATTTTTTTCAGTTGAAATCACAAACACTAACATCTGCTCCCACTACTACAGCCTTGTTAATTTGGGCATCTCCCTTTGTCTTCTGACATCTCAATCTTCTTCACTTCTTGGTACTGTTATCACACTTGTTACCAGGAGTGTTGACAGAAAGCAAAAACATGTTAAAAAGAAACCACACAATGCATTCTCAGTTACTTTAAACTTCCGTTCAATGTTCTAAAAAGGGATCTAGAAGAATGGACTACATCAAATACCTCTATTTTTCAGGTCGGGCTTCTCTGAATCACCCATATGTGATTCAGGGGGAGAGCACCCCTTATATGAAGGCCACGTGGCGTGTAACATATCCAACGGCTACAGAATCAAGTCTGTAAAATAAGAATATAAATGAATGCTATATAATATCAAACGGTAAGGGAAAAAAATTAAAAGCTCCACCTGTTTTTGGAACCCTATTTTGGAGATGGCGGAATAGAGGTCGTTCCTTGACCAAAAAGCAAGACTGCATTTCTAGTTTCTAACATTTTTTGTACTTTCCTTGTTTTAGTCTCACCTTTACAATGGAATTATACGATTTATGGAGAGCAGGTTCTGATGCAAAGGATTCCATAATCTCTGCAAGTAGCATGACTTTGGTTGCTGCTATAGAATATAAAAGAGCTCTTGGGTTCTTCGTCTTCTTTGTCTCCCACGAAGATTGAAGCTTTCAATTTTTTTCGCTTTCCATTTGATATTATGTAGCATTCATTTATATTCTTATTTTACAGATTTGAATCTATAGCCGTTGGATATGTTAGACACCACGTGGCTTTCATATAAGAGGTGCTCCACCCCCTGAATCACATATGGGTGATTCAGAGGAGCCCATCCCCTATTTTTCAAGCTGTATTCAGGAACTTGAGATGATATGGCGAGTAGGGATGATCGGATTTGAGGAACTGTTTGGATATGATGTAAATAGTATCCAATAACCGGATTTTGATTCTTAGAAATAATGTGGAAACTGATTAAAGAATCAATCCAGAACACAAGAGCGGATCTTGTTTCTTGGGAAATATTCAAGTAAATAGATAATAATTTGAAGGAAAGACCTGTATTCTTAAATCAACGGAAAATTGCCTTAACACAGCCCTGACAAGAGAAGCCTCCCTTGACGGTCCACCTGGTTCTGCCATGTGTCTGGATGATTTGGCAATTCTGACCATTGGATAGACAGGTCAAGGTTCGGATTGGTCATGTGTCAAGTTTCAAAACCAAATTCAATTTAATACTCTCTGGTGTATGTCCATGCACCCATGTGGCTTTCAGACATCCATTGGGATGCACCCTGCTGCAGATCAGATCGAGAGATCTACTGGTGGTGGGCAAATGTTAATCTAAGCAACAGGGCGGCTGCAAGGGAGGGGACAGGGTTGGTTTGGAAGTGAGACAAAATAGGAAGAAAGGAGGGAAGAGATAAGGGGCTGAACAATACCTGAACAATAACCCATGATGAATAGTGCTTTAGAAAAAAAGGAGAGACAAGAGGAAGAGGGAAAGGGAAGGGGAGAGGGAGAGGGAGAGGAAGGGAAGCCACAATGTCGAACTCAACTAATTCTTTTACATTAATCAAATTGTGGGGCCGTACATGGTATTTTATAAGAATCAAATCTTATCTAAAAGAGGAAATAAATAAATGAAAAGATAAATGAGAAGTGACTTGGACACTCGATTAAAGAAACCAAAACAGACTCTACCTAATCATCTATGAATAAATAAATAAATAACTAATAAATAACAAAGATAAACTCTTAACTAATCCCACGACCTAGCTTTAAGGAAACCAGGAATCTCCTGACTGCTGAAGATAAGATCCTCATGGCCCCACGAAAGGTTAGTGATAAGTTCTCTGAAATTCAGGAAACCTATAACTGCAGGCCATATAAATGAGTATCACAACTAAAATAAATCTTATGTAAATAAACTATTTAATAAGATAATAACTCCCTACATGCTTAACCATTAGGCTCCACGAACAATTAAAGACTAATCTATTTCTATTTGAAAAGTATCCTACCGTTTGGGCCCATGGTATTATAATGATACCAATTAATGAATACAAATCTAGGATGTTTATCTTGAAATCAAACCACATCAAACACATCTGATCTTCCCCCCTGCATTACACTCTACTGTGGTCCCTGAGTTTCAAAGCTTTAATTAGCCACTTGGGCAACTCTGTTTAGGTTGACATGTGCGCAAGGGACCCTGGGGTCTGCCTCTTCACAAATTGGCATGAAACTGACATGTCATGTGGCAAATATTTTGGGTTGTCAAGGGAGGCCCTTCTTTGTTGGGCTGACTAGGAAACATTTGCCCATTTCCTAGTAGCAAGTGAGATTTTTTTGTTTCTTAATTTTTTCATGAATTATGTGAGGTGAATTTCCTCCTTGTAGAGGATAATACTATACTGGGTTGGAATATTGAAGCAGTGAAGAAGAAAAATGTTGCAAAGATATGGATTATTGATGTTTTACGACAACACTTATTTATATCAATTTGTGTGTGAAGACTTGTCTCACTGGTTATCAGGAGATCCCTTTAGCATCATTCATCTATCTCAATAATCTGGTCAATTTAAGAGGTGTTCTCTCTCTGTGTGAATTATTCAGAATGTAGTTGTCATACTACGAAATTATGGGAGAGAGAGATTGAAACTCGTTTGAGACAAGAGATTACCATTATGCAAAACCAATTTGGTTTTATGCCAGGAAAACCACGACAAAAGCTATTTACTTAGGAGATTTGTGGAAAGATTTAGAGATTGCAAGAAGGATCTCCATAGGATCTTTATTAAACTAGAAAAGCTTATGAGAGAGTCCGTAGAGAGTTAATTGGGCAAGTATTAGAGAAGAGAAGGGTTTCAAGTAAATATGTGGACATAGTCAAATATATGTATTATTGTGTGGTGACTAGTGTAAGACCTGTGTGTGTGTGTGGGGGGGGGGTCATGGTAGTTTAATTGGGTTACATCAAGGATCATCTTTAAGCCTATATTTGTTTGCACTTATCATGGATGATTTAACCAAAACATTCAAGAGGAGGTTCCTTGGTGTATTTTTTTTTTTTTTTTTTTTTTTGTTGATGATATTGTTTTGGTGGATGAGACAAAAGTAGGGATTAACGTTAAGTTGGAGTTATAGAAATCAACCTTGGAATCAAAAGGCTTTAAGATAAGTAGAACAAAGACGGAGTATATAGTGTGTAACTTTAGTCAGACTATGACTGATAATGAGGTGGTGAAAATTGATGAGAGGAAGATTCCGCAAAGTGATTATTTTAGGTATCTAGGCTCAACCATCATCATTACTAAAGATGGTGATATAGAGGATGATATGTTATAGAGAATTAAAATACGATGGATGAAGTGGAAAGGTGCGTTTGGAGTTGGTGTGTGATCGATGCATATTTTTTAAACTTAAGCCTCCGTTTGTTTCCAAGAGGTAAAAAAAAAAAAAATTTCAATGTTTATTTCCAGGAGGTTAAAAAAAAATTTTCAATGTTTATTTCCAAGAGGTAAAATATAGTGATTTGTAAGGGGGATGGAAAAGGAACTTCGTCTTTCTTTTATCTACTGGGAACAAACTTTGAATTTTTTTTTTACTCTAAAATTTTACTTCAAAACAAACGGAGCTTAAAGAAAAATTTTATAGGACAATCACTCGACTGGCTATGATGTATGGTGCGAAATGTTGGGAAGTTAAGAAGCATCAAATAGATAAACTCAATGTAGCTGAGACGAAGATGTTGAAATGGATGTGTGGCAAAATTAGGAAGGATAAAGGAATGATCATATTAGATTTGATTTGGGAGTAGCTCCGATAAATGATAAGCTATAAGAAAGTCGTTTAAGATGGCATAGCCATCTTTAAGTTTAACGGAGGACTTTAGATTCTCCAGTATAGAGGAGTGATTTGATTCAAATTGAAGGAACTAAAAGAGCCAGAGCAGACCTAGAATGACTATTCGAGAGGAGGTGTGGAAAGACATGCATAGCTTAGGCCTTGTATCAAGTATGACGTCGAATAGAGCTAACTGAAGTGTAAGGATCTATGTAACCGAATCCATTAGTTGGGTTAAGGCTTTATTGTTGTTGTTATTGTAGTAGTTGATATAATCTCATAGGTAAGCAATCTTCAGTTCAATTATTGTGATATGAATCTTGTTGCCCAAATGCCTAATGATTAAACTGTGGAGTTGTGAATTGTTTGTGGCATTATGTATCTTTTTACTACTATGAAAATTGGTGGAATGAAATTGCTAAATATGATTATACTTGCTGATAACCATTTTTTGAACATATGTTGTCATTTTGTTTTGTGGTTTTGCTTACATATTGAAATTTGATTCAGGCCGTGCATTAATTCAGTTGAGAATTGGGTGGCCAAACCGACAAATTTTGTTGGTAATGCTGGATCTTTGCCTTCCATGGTATGTCTCAAAATCCTAGCTTGTTGAAGCATGAATATTGCCCTTTGTGCATGCATCATTAGTGCAACTAACAATAATTTTGTAACAAGAATGAATCATGCATATCATGGTTGTGATGCATGGCTGTGCTGGGTTGTTTCATGCAATCATGATTGTGATGCATGATTTCACATCGGATGATACCTGAGAAGTCACAACATTGACAATGATACCCATCTATATGCCATTGAAGTTTTGAACTTTGAGGACTAATGGCCATGAAAAGGTTTCTAATTTCCAGAATTTCAGTAGAACTCATTTTGGAAATTTTTTGTTGGAGTTATAAATAACTCTAGTTCTTTATAGATTTCACTAATATGGTGTTGGAACTCCCCCCAAAAAAAAAACAAGGGGGGCGAGTTGTAAGCAAAATAATTGTCCATTAAACTATAAAAGAAAAGTAAAGCTGGATTCAGAGGTAACTGTTGGGTAAAAGTATTCTTTTGGGGAATTCTGAGGCAGAAAGTTAAGTGACTTTTCCCTCGAACTGACCCGATTGCTACTGTGGAGGTTCTCTGCTCTGTTGTTTGTAAAGCTCTATATGCTTATGTAGCTATGAAGTGATACCTATATTTTTAAGAGCTTTGTTATTTTTCTGGTTTTTCTGTTTTGAAATTTAATTTAATGACATTAATTACCTTATTCTGCAGAAGGTCGATGTGAATAATTTTGATGACTTTGGAATTGATTTGTATCCTGCTACTGAGGCAGCTTTATTAGACTCGGATCTGGATGTTGATGAGATGAATTACATCAGTAGCGAAAAGGCAGATAATGCTTTTCAAAGGTATTGCATTTCTCTTGACTTTTTGTCACTTACAGCTGCTCTTCAGTTCAATTTTGGTTTTTTTTTTGTCATTTTCAGTGTGCTTTCTCTAGTTTTGTTCTAACCAAACGCTCCAAGGATGTCAACTGCCTACAATTTCCCACTCTTTTACTCACGGACATCCAAAGTGGGAAAATTCAATAACCCAGCTATAAGATCTAGTGGAACTCCTAGCTCTCTTTACAAATTTCATGCTCTATAAATTAGTATGGTGCACTAATGCTTTAAATATTTTCAGATTCCACCACAATCATCTCAAATATTTTCATATTTATAAAAATCATAGTGATGTCCAGATGTATTCGGATAGGGGCAGGGGAGACACCATTTCACATTTCAACTGAAATTGGTGTAGGTATTTCAGAAGAATTTGAACTGTAGCTTTGAAATGTGCCATCTAAATCCTGCATTCCAGCAACCCCCCTTCAAACTCCCCAGAAAAAATAGCTCCATGTTCAACCGAAGAGTTCTCAAAACCTTGTTATCTAGATGAGCACTTCTTTTTGCCATATGGCAAAGTCGGATGGGCCCAAATTTTGTTGACACGTAGTTCCCTATGTCCCTTGCTCACAAGTCATGTTTCAGCCCAAATGGAATTTGCCAAGTGGCAAAATAAAGCATTGAAAACTTAAGGACCACCAAGAGGGTGTGTACCACTGAGGGGATGCGAGGACATACACGGGAAGGTATGGGTATCTTATCACCAAGGAGATAAATGATTGAATTAGGGTCTAAAATTTTTCATGTGTCCAATCCAGACCATTCCCTACATATCCAATAGTTAGAATCGCCAAATCACCCTTTCACATGGCAACATTAGCGTGCTCAACCAGAAAACTTTCTAGTTGTACCTGTCCAAAGATACTTTTGCCAAACCAATACATGCCCTTTTTTGTTTGATTTGAGAGCTCCATGATTTTCCTAGTATTTCCAAGATCTATTATGGCCTGATGTAGGAAATAGTCTAGGCCTCTTGGGTTTAGATTTGTGGTGCTGAACTAGTAGGGATATTGGAAAGGTTTAGGACAGATTAGGTTTTTCTTTTTGGGGTGTGGATAGTTAGGCCCAAGGAAAGTTGAAATCGTGACCTCTTAATTGTGAGTTGTTTGTCCTTGTCAACTCTTCCCCTTGGGGTGAGGACAACTTAGGGTTGAAAGTAATAGAAGAAATTATGGGAGGAATAAAATAAACTATGAACAGTACCCATGAACAATAACTTTAAACAAACAAGACATCAAACATATACCAAACTCCTAACCCCCACCCAAAAAAAAAAAAAAACCCACCACAGACCATAAAAAAAGAAAAAAACATATATACCAAACAGAAAAGCAATTTTATTTTAATCACTGACCTATAAGACTATAATTTTGCTCCTGCAAATCGGATCTGATACAGAGAGCTGGAAAGAAAGAAAAACAAATCTGGAATGCAAATCGAGCGGATGGGATTTGCTTGTGGTGGGGAAGGAAGAGAGTAAGGAGAGAAGAAAGAGAAACCATGGGGGAGAGGCAACAACCTCCACTTTATTAAAAAAAAAAAAATCCACTTCAATTCGTAGGGATGTTGCTAACAGCCTTACAATATTTAAAGACCAAATGATCCAAATAAAACACAGAATTGGGTTTATTTTAGTGGAAATAAGCACTGGGTTGGGTTATATCTTATATGTATGTTGGGCCTTTGTTTCATTGTAACGGGCCACTTTAATGGGCCTAAATTATTGGTAGCATGAAGGAATACAGGATTTATTAATTATTTAAGTTGTTGGGTCTCGTTAGAGACTTATCTCTTTATTTTATTTATTTTTTGGTGTGGAATTTTATTTGTTATTTAGTTTGGCTGGAATAGGTCTTTAAGAATCCAGTTTTGTTTTAAGCTACTTTCCTTTATGTTAAGTTGAGTTTTAGGAGAAATGGATTACTTCTAAGGTAAGTTCTTGGCTTGAGGAGTTTTAGGACTAGTTTGATTCCTATTTTGAGTATTATATATAAGTCTGTAAGGGGTGGGAGCCCTAGACATAAAATTGATGAATGAAGTTGGCTTTTGCCTTCGATTCTGTGGTGATTCGGAAATGACTCGATGATGTGGTGATTCAATTATCAACCCTGTTGTGGTGATTCAACAGCTTGACTGGTGATGACCAGTCTAGGCCATTAGTGGTGATACCTTTGGTCATATCTTTCTTTTCTTTTATCTTCTTTATTCTATCAAAAAACAAAAAAAAATATTAAGTGAGTTTCTGCACATCCCTTGTTTCAGTATTCTGGTTTATTCTCATTTTCTAGATCCTATTTTTTTGGCTTTAGAAACCCCATCAATTCGTATCAGAGCTATGGTTAGCAGTGATGCAATGAACCCTAATAAATCCAACCTTCAAACTTCTATTAACCAATTGGTTGAGATGACATGGAAATTATCAGGAGATGTTTATGTTGCGGAGAGACAAAGAGGGAGTGAATCTGAAAACGACGCCTACTACAAGAAGACGGGGAATACCACAAAAAATATGGCGCCAAAAGTTTCATATTTTGCTGGACTATGAACCCACCATGACTATTCCTTGATTGGTTAGCTTCTGTAGAGGAATATTTTGACTGGTACTGCTTGACAGAGGAGAGGAAGCTTAGATTTGTTCATTGCGATTGACTGGTTGTGCTAAACAATGGGGAATCCATGAAGTGAAACTTGGAATTAGAAGACATGAACCTAGGAATTGGGAAGAGATGAAGCACGAGTTGAAGAACAAGTATTTACCAGGAAAAATCCGAAGGAAACTCTCCCTTCAGCAAAATTACTACCAAAAGGCCTTTGAAGCTGAAAAAAACTTCAAGCAGCCACCTATAAAATTCAGTTCATAAGCTGGACAGTGTTGGAAGTCTTAACAACAACAATTCAAAGCACAAGTGGAGCTCAACTTTGCACAGTTTCTGCACATCCCTTGGTTCTGTTTTCTGGTTTTCTATTCAGTTCTTACACATCCTAGTTGCTGGATTTTCTGTTCTTTATTGAATGCATCTGAGATTTCAAATCAGATTTCTTATTTAGCAATCGGATTCTATTCACAACATTCCTAGTTCCACTCATCTTGCTACCATAGAATCCTACTTCAACTCTGATTTTTGAGAGTTTCAATTTCAGTTATTGTTTTTAAGGTTTGATATCAGATTTCTGTTTGCTGTTATACTTGAGGTCTATCATTATTATTTTTGCTTAGTCTGAGCCTATTTGATTTCTGCCTTGATCTCCTAGAAGAATCTGCCATCGATTCTCAGTTTTAGGAAGTCCTAATTCAAGTAGGAATCTTCTATAACGTTGAATTCCATTGGATTAGTTTTAGATTATGATATTTTGTTCTCTTAACAGAATAGGATATTCAATTAATTTCTGGAGTACATCTAAGTTACTGATTGCTGTTTCCTGAATTTCCTTTCAATTCTGTTTTCTTAACCAATCACTCTGATTCTGGAATTCCCTAAGTTTTTGAACCTAACCTGTTAGGCTTCTAGAAACCTATCACTAAAAGGAAATTAGAAAAGCAGAAAAAAAATTCTACCCTCCAACCTTTGGACAAGAGGGAGTATCCTAATCTAATTAGAGTTTAATTAAGGAAGGACTTTATAAGATCGAGTCCAAATGCCCAATCCTTACTACGTTACTAATTAATAAATAAAATAATAAAATAACAACCAAATAAGGTCCTCACTGTTGGCTGAAGATATAGTCCTGAAATTCAGGTATCTTGTAGCCATTAGCCTTAAAGGTCTTCAAACTGGGCCCACTAGTTGCTGAAGATTAGGTTCCTGAAAATTAGGAACTATAAAACTAGCTAATGGCCCCTACTTACTAATACTAACTACCTAATTGTAATACTAGTTTCGTGTGCCTCTTTAAACCCCCACTTTTCGGCCTTATAATTAAGCCCATTTCAATGAATAAACCAAAAAATAAAGGTCCAGCCTAACCTAGTACTAAATCCTATCTATCTAGCCTATATTATTATAAGACAACCAAGTTAGAAAATACAAACCAATGGTCCAAAATAGAAGACCAAGCCATATCCAATGGTGATGATTATGCTTCTGCATTAAAATCAGATTTGAGAGATGGGAGAAACCAGAATTTGGAAGAAAAAAAATGAAGAAGTGAGACAGATTTGATGCTAGAAGAAGACACAATTGAAGATAAGAGCGAGAGGAGAGGAAAAGAGACAAGGGGAAGAAAGACATATATATAGGCGAGTCAAATAGTGCTAGGCGGTTGGTCGCCTTATTGTATCACACCTTGTTTTATTTTATTTTTTTTTAATTTTAATTAATGCCATTTGTATCATTTTTATTGGGTGTATAAAGTACATATGTACATCATAATAATGAATGGAACCTTAGGATGTAAACGGATCGGATTCAGCATGGATAGACTACTATCCGAATTCGAATCTGGCTTCTAACCACTCTATCAGAATCCGCCTCTGCCTCCGCCTCCGCCTCCGGTGGATTTCAAAAAATTGAATCCGAATTCAAATTTTAATCGGAAATCCGGTTAAAATCTGATTTGAATCAGAAACACATAACAGTCTTTGCAAGTCAAGTAATAAAAAAATAGAAAAAGTAAAAAAAAGATTAAGATTTCAGATTATAAAATTAGATTGTAATCGAAACCCATGACAATTTTTAGACAGATAACATAGTGAGAGGTAGATGTTAGAGTTTCTAACCCTAATCTGCAAGATAGCAGAGTGAGATGGAGAGAGTATGAAGGATTATAGAAAAAACCCCAACAAATTTCTGAGAATTTCTTTGAAAAAAAAAAAACCCTAATTTGGAGAAAATCAGTGTAGAAGTTTCTTCCTCATCTTCATCATTGCCGCCGACTGCATAGGTTCTTCCTCATCGTTGTCATTAAAATCGGTGGTTTAGTTGTCGATGGTGCAGAAGTTTATAGAGCTGTCGAGGCGTCGATGAGGCTGTAAGGTTTGAAGCATCTGGGGCATCTTCCTTCATTGCTTCTTCTTCTTATGTCTTCTTCTTTGTCTTCTTTGGAGACATGGTCACTGATGCTTCTCAAACCAACACACGAGATTCACTGAAAGTGCTGGACACTGTAGCCAAGAACAAGATGAAGTTGCAAGAAAAACAAGATGCAAGAATCAAGATCAGATCCTCCACGTAAAGGTCAAAAAGAAGAAGTTCAGATTCTCCCACACAAGATTAGATCCCTCCTTCCATCCATCATCTTTGCTTTCTCCACAAGAAACTAGAAAATCCTAGAAGGCTAGAAGCCTAGAACTGATTATGACTCTTCTTTTATAGAAGAGCAAAGTGTAAAGTAATGATGGAGATTCCCCTTTGTTTGATTATTATAATAAATAAAATCTAATATACATCTGTCTCCACTTTTTTACTTTCGATTATTTCATTGTTCCATTACGTAATCATCTCATCCTTCCATTATTTAACAAAATAAAAGGTATATCAAGTATAAACGGATCGGATCGGATAATATCCATTTTAAAAGATTGATATCCAAATTCGCATCCGATTAACTTTTGGATATCCAAATTCGAATCTATATTATCAAATCGAATGCAGATACTCTTAAACGAATTCGGCTGCGAATCGAATGTGGATTTTCGGCCATCCGTTTACATCCTTAATGGAATCATGCATATGCATTAAAAACAATAAAATTTGATGGCTAACGGCTAACCCCCTTTTTTTTGTATAAATCCTTTTATTATGATGTACCCTTACAACGCATTGGGAATGCCTTAGGCACGCCTAGGCCCCGCAGGCACCTCTAGAGAGAGAGAGAGAGGACCTTCACCTGGTCACACAAACAGTTAGAACACTGTACATCTGCACCAGAAAAAAATTCAAATTTTGTATTCTCTCCATCCAAAAAAGCAAGGGGGTTACCTGCTATTTACAAAGATATAACAAACTTAAAGTCTTATTTGAACCAAAGTTCTTGGCTCTTTGACTGGCCTCTACAGGAAATAAGAAGAGGATTTCATATGACTGAAATAAGACAAAAAAACTACCAACTCAAAATGAACTTATTGAAGACTGCTATCTTATCCTAGCAACTTGTTTTACTGGGCTCCTCTAATTGAAACTCTTAAAATAAAAGAATATTTTGTATTCCCTCTGAACAGTCCATATTTGGACCTGCGATTAGCCCACAGATCAGGTTCTGTACTTCACTTCTTGTTGCATCATGGCTACCTGTGAGACCCTCCTTAGGCCCTGAATTGGTAACGCACGGCCTAATACTGTCTGTATGGCACTAAGTCTACTGAGGAAAATAAAAATGAAAGAAAAGAAATAAAAGGTAGAGAAACATTGGGGTATTCCTACTTATTTACATGAGCTCTCTTATTCTATATCTAACAGTCACAAGAGTTGTATGATTCTTGTGAATTGTGCAGTCAAAGTTCATTCCTGTCATCATCTTTTACATGAGCTTTCTTATTCTATATCTAACAGTCACAAGATTTGTATGATTCTTTTGAATTGTGAAGTTAAAGTTCATTCCTGTTGTCATCTTTTATATTCTAGACTTTGGCTCTCCAGATAAAAGCTTAATTACTTGTGATTGAAGTGAAGGTTTCATTGTTCCGTCTTTTTGTTTCCTAGTATTCTTTGGTGTTTGTAGTTTGTAGAGCAATTAGAGAAGTTGTACTGGTGCAATGGCTTGGTCCTTTTTCTTAATTTTGAAGGGTGAATGAAGGATAGAAGGCATAGCAGAGTATGTAAGACTGTGTAGTATCAAAAAATATAGTCTGAAATGTAGTTTAATGATTTCGGACAACTTTGGTGCATCATTCCTTTCTTCAAAGTGCTGTTTTTCACATTATTTAATTTCAATTGCTGTTGAATCAGAAGCTCTGAGCCATCCACAGCAAGATGTCAAAACACTGTACCTAGTGATATTAATGAGGCTATTCTTAAAGGTATGTGGTGTTCTTCTCTTTGTTGAATCTCTATAGAATGATCCAAGCAATCTCCCCTATTTTTTGGTTTCGGTTTTTTTTTTTTGTGTGTGTGTGTGTGTGTGTTTGGGGGGGGGGGGGGTGAACCCTGTTATGCTGGTCCTTTACATGTTCCCATCTTCTGTGTATGTGCATGAATATCAGGTGTTACTCGTTCTGGTATTGAAGGATCACAGATTAACTTAAGGCATAAAATGGAAGAAACTAAGAAGCTGGATGAGTAAGATTTTTTGCTTGCAAATTTTGTATCATTCTTCTAATGGTCATTTGGCGTCACACAATTTTGCTTTTGTGGAATCTTGTAGAGCTGTGAAGGCCAATTTTCCTGCATTACCGAATGCTGATTTGCCAGTGGAGCTGAGATGTTCTCTTTGCAACACTATATTCAGGGATGCTGTGATGATTAGATGTTGCCAGCATAGTTTTTGTGAAAAATGTAAGGTTCTTCATTTTGACAAAGTCTTCCTCCTCCCGAAAATGGTCTATTATTTGCATTTCCTAATTTTGAAGTAAAAACTTTCTGAGGCTCAAAATATAAGAGAACTCACAGCTCTTGTGTCTGACTAATAGCAATTTTCTCGGCTGAGTCAAGCCTAGGCAACACCCCAGTACCTTAACAGATGAAACTTTGGCTAACTGTTTGGAGGCCTCCCCTTAACATCTCCAAATAACATATTATTTAGTCAGTATTATAAACATATAGCACATGTGAAACAAAATAGAGAAGAATGAGAGAATAGAGAAAAGGGAGAGAGAATTGATGTATTCCTCTCCTCTTAGCAGTCACTATTTATAGACAATAAAAAGGGTAAAGTGATAAATTTAGGACTCCACAAGATAAGGAGTCCTAGTTACATTAGAGGTAGGAATTCCACATATCAACATTACAAGGAATCCTAGATAAACCGTAAATCCTAGTCTGACAATAATGCTAGTCTCCTAATTACACATAATGAATTAAAGATAGGAGGGCTAAGTCATGAATTTAACTTAATCCCAAATGCTAAGAAGGCAGCCAACTTGGATAGCTGGTCAGCACTAAGCTAGGTGACACCTAGACCACAGAACCAAAACTGTACAATCTTCAACATGTTTACAAAGAAATAAAAACCAATGAATAGAATATCTGGCTGATATTAGTTTATTTTTTGGTTTTCACATTTATAGGATATCCAGCACAAAAATAGAAATTAAAGAGTATCTACATATATTTTTATTGACTAGGCACTTGCCTAGGTGAATTGGTCAGTTTCTCACCTAGGAAAATGCCTAGGTACCTTTTCAGAACTTGCC
Source organism: Protea cynaroides (assembly GCA_028583415.1). Classification (NCBI taxonomy): domain Eukaryota; kingdom Viridiplantae; phylum Streptophyta; class Magnoliopsida; order Proteales; family Proteaceae; genus Protea; species Protea cynaroides. The sequence goes on from CM053276.1 coordinate 110,139,765, forward strand.
TAGTCCCATGTTGGCTGGCCTTTCCTGGACTGCCTGGTCTCCTGGGGCCCAGGTGATGTCTCTCACCTAGGAAATTGCCTAGGTACCCTTTCAGAAATTTCCTAGTCATATGTTGGCTGGCCCTTTCTGGAGTCTGGACTGCCTGGTCTCAGGAGGCCCAGGTGATGTCTAGGTGTTGCCTTGACAACACTTTTAATGGTATGTGCAATTAAATGTACAGCATAAAATGCATGGAGTCAAGTGTATTCGGGAACTAAAAAAAAATTCAAGAATAATCCTCTAGTTTCCTCTTGAGAGAGACATGACTAACTAGTTTTTCCCCTATGTTTCTGTTATCTGCACAATTTCATTCTGGAGTCTGGCAACAGGTATTCGTCTGGCGTTGATTGAGAAGGCAAGGTGCCCGAAGTGTTCTTCCACTAGATGTGGAGTAGAAGATTTGTTGCCAAATGTTTCTCTTAGGCAGGCTATTGATCATTTTCTTGAGTCTCAAATGCTCCTTAGTGGTTCAGACAATATTCTTCCTCAATATGCCCCTGGTAAGATCATAAATTGATTTAACTACATACCAAAGATACTTTATCTTGGAGTGGAGCGTAACACTTAAAATTTTATATAACCAGATGGAGAATCTGGAATCCAAGCAAAGGAACTCTCTTGTGCTATATCTATATGCCAAAGAGAACCAGTTTTGCCCCATTCACCGTCTACAACAGGGAAAGGATCAAATATAGTAATGGCGGAATCTGCATCTGAGTCAGTGATCAGAAGCAATGCATCTGCTGCTGGCACTAATTCTCGACTTATCAATTTAGGTGCTACTAAATCTGTGAAATCATTTCCACTGCATCAAGTAAAACAGGTGAATGGTGATGGGGTACCTGGTTGTGCCGTAAATTTTGAATGTGGACGAGAAAGCATGAAGTCTGTTGATTTTCAAGGGGAAAACCAGCCCTTCAAATTGCGGCAAACTCTTAGAGAGAAAGGAGGTATTGTTTTTGTAATCAGTTGGTTTGATCAGTTATCTGCAATATCTAGCTATGCTGCCTCTGTTTGGAAAAGTGTCGCTGCATTTGATGCGTGCTACTTTCTCTTGCTAAGCCTTATTATTGTTCATAGAGATTGGAATGTTTCCTTATTGTCCACAGTGATTGGTTACTGTTCTGCGTTGCTTTTTATCAAGGGTTTTTTTTTTCATTCCTCAGTTTCCATTATATTTTTGAACTGTAATATTTCTCTTTTGTTCTGATGACAGCAGCAGCTAGTACCACAATCAAGAAAGAAAAAGGATTTTGGGTTAATCAAACAGGTAGACTTTCATGCTCTAATGTCTATATTGCTCTACCTGAGGTCTTTTTGGATTTTACCAGATATCGAGAATAAACTTACTAAGAATGTCATTTGGGCTTCTCAGATGGGATTGGAAGTTTTATGGCTACAAGCCGACACAGAAAGGTAAATATTTCATATAAAATATCTGATACACTATTATAACTAGTTTTAATCATTCTAATACTAAATTTTGGTGTGTTTACAACTCCCCTCCCCCCTCCCCCTTCCTTTTTCTTGTGTGTGTGTGTGTGTGTTGGGGGGGGGGGGATAGGGTGGTGGCAGTTCGAGTTCCAGTATTATGTAAGTCCTCAGGCCATACAAGGAAAATTACATTCATTTTCTATTCAAATTACTATAGTACTGGCTACTATGTGTAACATTATTTTTTTTTTTTTTTACAAAATAAGGTCATACTGATTTTTATTGAACGTAATGATTTTCTGTGCTGTAGCTGGGGAGAGGCCTTGATTGGGACCAGAGGATGGAAAACCCTTATTGGTCCACTAATGGGATCCCAAGTGTTAAGTAAAGCAAGTCTTAAATCCAGTGGCAAAACAGTAATTTATGAGGCAGACCAAGCCCTTAATAGAGTTAATAATAAAAAGGACAGGGTAGGAATTAGATTTAATGATGTGAGGGTAAATTTGGTAGGAATTATTAGGAAAGGTGGAGGTGGAATTAATTTATGAAATAGGGGTATTTAAGGAAGCTCACTGTAAAAGAAAAAAATATTAAATAAAATAAAGGGAGAAGAGAGGTTATATCGAGGTAGTCTTCAACCTTCGACCAAAAACCAGAGAAACTGTGGTAAACCAGCATGGAAGACTGGAAGTCTGAATGTCTCATTGGATACATCTCATATTTTACGAAAAATAAGAAGTCTCCTACTATGCTAAGAATATAAAACTGGAAACAAATCAATTCCTAATCTCATCTTAGAACTGAAACAAATCTTAACTCTATTTACTTCCTCATCTAACGGAAATAAAATCCTAAGAAACTACTTTTATAAGCGATTACAAAAAATATCCCTAGTAAAACAATCCAATAAATAAATCATCCATATCCATCTCAGCTTCTTGTGGGCCCGCCACTGCATCAGGCCTATTTCAGTTAAGTAGAAGTGACTGTACATTCTTTCCTTTTTGTTGTACTCAAGTTCCAATAATTTTTTTTTTGGATGAATAAAATCTATTTTTTCTAAAGAAAGCGCCTCAGAGATATAGAAGGAAGGTCTCCCAAGAAAGGGAGAACCAAAGAAAGAAAGAGAGAAAAATAATCAGAGATCATGGGAGGCTCCAGCATTCTGATTTTTACTATTAAAGATGTTGCTTTTCTTCATTTGATGTTCACAATACTGCTACTAGTCCTTGCTACTATTAGTGTTAGAACAGTGTGAAAATGTTATCCCAGCATTTGATACCCTATTTGATGAAATAATTATCATTTTTTTCTTGCCTTAAACTTATTGGTGCTTAGTTTTGTTTAACATGAAGTGTACTGCTGTGATTACTATTCCCTGTGCCGAAACCCCACCCAGAGAGAGAGAGAGAGGGGGGGGGGGGTCTCAGACGTGTTATTCAGCATTTGATATCCTAATTGCGACCATGTTTATCACTTCTGTTCGCACCCTAAATATCTTTGTACCTATATTTGTTGAACACAGTGTGTCTCTGGTGTAGTTTGGATATGGATATGTTAGGGTGTAATTGTATATACTTTCTCCATCCCCTTTGTTACATTACCTCAAGTTCCAGTATATTTTGACCAGTCCTTGGTACATCAAACTGACCTTTTTGGAATTTTATTAAGATTCCCTTTTGTTCCTGTAACAAAATAGAAAAAATAAGAGAAGATGGAGAGAACCAATGTGTCTTGCTTCTCTCTTTGTAGCTTGTATTTATAGAAAATAGAAAACAACTATTAGATAGGTTTTAGGACTCTACATGTCAGAGTCTTAGTCACAAACTAAACATAAAGTAAACTCAAAATAGGAAAAGGAAACTAACAAGCCTAATTGGTAAAAGAAATTAATAAAGCAAACTGATAAACTAATTAGGAGTCCATATACTAATAGGAGATCTAGTCCTAGATACTAGCACTAACTACTTTGACTAAGTCAAAGCAATGTACCATTACAATTTTATTACGCTAACTGTTCCGTCTTCTCAAATTCCTGTATGATTCTACTGTTATTTGTGCCATTACCGGGAAAAGTATTAGTTCAGAACATGGCTTCATATGACTTGCACCAATTTTTCCTTTTTAAGTAGCTTTGTATGATTAGCTATCTGAGTCCTGACCTATGTTGTTTATAAACAGGTGGACCGTACCTGTTACATGTGTGGTTCTCCTGATCATTTCATACGGAACTGCCCAGCTGCTTCTAGTCCACATCCTTTGCTTCAGACGGGTAAATGCAAATGTGGGCATGTTCCGGGGCCTCCATTTTATTGAGGTACTCATATTGCCGAAAGTTCCTTGAAAGAGTGACACTTTTCTTTACATTCTGTTTTCAGGAGATGCTGTGTACCCTGGAAGCATGCCAACTTATGGACAATCTTACTGGCAGGGGTCTTCCTTGCCCCATATTAGGCCCTTCGCAAACATATATGGCAATGCAGGGCTGATTCCCTTTGATCCAACCATGGTCCCTGTAACACCTTTTTCAATTTCTTCTTATATGCCATCCATGTACTCTGGGATGGCAGTCCCCTGGTAAGTTCATTTATTTTTTATTTTATTGCACCTATTGTATTTTTGCTTGTTAATATAATGCACTTTATTCACACAATATATATATATATATATATATATATATATATATATATATATATATATATATCCACATATGAGTATTCTCCGAATAACGTTTTTTTTAATCATATATGAACTTGCAGTAATTTTTTAGTAAATTCTCATAGAAGTTCTTTGCAGTGGACCTATGAGGATGGTAGGGCTGGTGCCCCCAGTTATTTCAGGGGCAGAGTGTGCTTTGAGCCGTTCAGAATTTATGGAGCTTCAGGATTCTGAACAGAGGCAAAAGCATAAGCATAAACAAAGGTATATATGCATATTTATATATGAATATTTTTTGGATAATTTCAATTTTCAAATAGTAGTTGTTTCCAAGGCATTTCTGAATTGGATGTAGTGATATTTATTTTTGTGTACTTTTAATGGTGCTCTTTGGACATGCCAAATTAAAACATGAAGCCTGTGTTTTATCTTTTATCTCATTATAAATATATTTCAAAGAAAAGTTTCTGCAGTTCCCCTTCTCCCTTCATCTTCATATGGTTGATTAGGAATGGAGCTTTGTTTAGATTTTTTAGAAGTGGCTTTTGTTAGTTACAATATTCATTGCAGGGTTTATGTTTTCTAGTGTTCTATGTTACTTCGATCTTAATATGAGTCTGACCAATAACAATTTAGAATGCATGGCTTGAAGAAGTGCGGTATTTTGTCATAGGAGAAAGATTTTCCCATTCCTTAGCTGGAAAGATATGTGACCATGAAAGAGGGATTAAGTGGAACAGAATTTTGACAGGGTGGTAGAGTCGTGGAAACACTTGTTTCTTCCATATTTTGGATCTTAGCTTAGCTCCATGGAACAATATGCTACTGTTGTAGTCCTGAAACCATGGCTTTAAGCCACTCTGTAAATTGAGCGAGATTTAACATCCCTTGCCCTAGGATCAGTGTTGTTTGAACCTCAATGACATAAATCCTCTTTTGATGATTTATCTCTGCCATGTTCATATTGTGTCGGATATGTAATGCATGACATTCAAACCTGTTATCTGTCATTTGATGTATTTTGCTTTTGCAATCTTCATTGCAAGGTAGCCGCAAAATTCTGATATGATGTTGATGTGTTCGTTTTAAATTTGTATTTTGTGAGGTGCTAAAATCTGTGCTACCTGAACACAGCAGAGGAGCTTTGCCTGTGTCTGAGCACCCCTTTTGATACAAAACCATTCCCGAGTTGAGTCCTTGCAATACCCTGATGACGTCACTAAAATTAAATTCTACATAAATGAGATGATGCTGCTTGATACACCTCTTTTCCCATTACTTTGATATTGTAAAATTGCGGGTTATACAGTTACAGGAATGTGCAATTTGTGAACTTTACGTATTTTTATTCTATTTTCAACAGAGATCGCTTGCATGATGGTGATGATTTGGATGGCCACTATATGTACAATCACCCAGAAAGATCACTCGACTGCAAACAGCGGTTAGACAAGGAGCACGACGGGAACTTCTCTGAGGATACCTTAACTCAAAGATCGCAACAGAAACGTGTGTGTGATAAATGTCCAGATGAAGACATCCATGTACCTGTTCGGAGAGATTATAAGGGTCACCGTTCTTCTGGAAAAGATCACAAGCCACACAAATCAGATAGATCAAGTTCCGAAATAGAGGACAGCTCTGATAGCTCTAACTGGCATAGGAAAAAGACACACAAACATCATAAAAGAAGTTCTAAGCAACATACGGAAAGAAGGGGAGAATGTGGGGGAAATGCTGGCCACAGGAGTCACTACGAAAGCCAAAAAGAAATAACCAGGCAGAGGATAATATGTGATGCCAAAATATGCAAGCATAAAAATCATAGCCGCTCAGAATCTTGTTTGGAACCAAGTTCATCTGGGGATCGGAGAAGACAGCGACGAGAGAAAGAATGCAGTCACAGTTCCAGGCATTCCAATCGCAAGCTGAATTCATCAGAAGATCTATTGAATCATGACAGATGGGAAATGGTTGAAAGCTTGGACGAAGACTATAGAGAAGACAGTCATCATCACCATAAACGCAAGAGAATCCATTAAATCATAGAAAGCTGGTGTTCTACCTTTTTACTAGGAATTTTTGCAGCAGGTTGTACCAGACTGCTGAAGATGCAGAGGCAGCTACAGCTAACATAGCTTATGAGGTAACATGTACATAAGACCATAAGAGTGCTCAGTTGGGCAATCCTTGTGGTTGCATTACCATTACCCATAACTTATTTTTTGATGTCAAGAAATTGTACCTAGTTGGTTTTGATTAGTTCTGCTTCATCTTGTTTATATAGAATACATGGATTTATTAGAACGTCTTCTGTTTTAAACACTGAAGGTTATTTTCATCTAATGTAGCTGTCTGTTGGTTTTGTTGATACAGATCTTGTACAGTGGTCGGGCTTTGGACAGTAATTACCATGATTGACATTTTGTTGATTTCTGCCATTCTAACCTTTTTCTGTGAAGGATAGGAAGACTGTAATTACCTGGGAACATGGTACAAGAATTGGGTGAATTTAGCTCTGGGCCTGTTTGCTGAGATTGCTGAAGGCCGTTGAGGTATGTTTTCTGCTACCATTACACATCCAAATGCTTTATAGATATGACCACGACTTTTATACCCGTCAACTAAATTCGCCCCAGCCAAACACCTGACGCACACAGGCTGAAATTGTCTGCTTGGACCGGTAAGGAAATGGTTCAAGTGATGGCAAATAATGTGGGAAAAAAAAAAAGATTTTTCTTGGAGAGAAATGCATGTTACAGAAAAGATGGAAAACCATTTTGGTAAAATATTATATGGTAAAAATTTTCAAAATTGTCCCTCGTTCTTTTGTACAAGTGGACTCGTCCATCCAGATTCCTGAGTAAACTTCGTCACACTCACTTCTGCTTCATTCTTTTCATTTCACCGACAAACAGAGGCTTGGACCATATCTATGTCTGATTGCAACGGAATTTTTCTCTTTATCTTTTCTCTATTTTCTTTTTGGGTGGGTGGGATGTTTTGGGTTGTGGGGAGCTGGTATTGAACATTTTATTTCAGTCCAAAATTGTCGAGTGAAAATAAGGGATAATGATGCATGAGTCTTAATTTGACATATTGTCCGACTTTTGCCAGGGTTTTGGTGGTATTGATATCGGATTGGCCAGATCAGCCCCAATTTTAGATCCGGCAAATATGATACCAATATTTAGAAACCATTCCCAAGTCAGCCTAACTTCATCGTTTCTGCCAAGTATTGGTCAGGGAAGTTTGAAAACTTGGGATTTAAATCCTCTCCTTCCAGTGATTTGGTAGGAGGGGGACGTCTTGTTGGATGGTTGACACGTGGGATTCGAGTGAATTGGAGCCCTCCATCTGAGCCGATACCTCCTGTTGGCTCAGCTTGTTGGCTTGATGTCGGCTCAGATGGAGGGTTCGGATTCACCCGAGCCCCACATGTCGATCATCGAACGGGGGCGTCCGCCCTCCTCCCCCCGAATCACTGGAAAAAGAGAATGTGAATCCAAAACATTGGAGCTTGGCTCCTGTCATCCAGTTGGTATAGTGGGTTGCATCGACATGCGTGCCAACCAACCCATCCCATTCGATGGAGGACTGGATGACAAAAGTTTAACCCTGTCCTGAAAACATCTCACACTACTCGGTTACTACACATTTACCAGGCAATCTATTATTTTTTTAAACATGCAAACCTGGGAAACAGAGGAAAATTGCGGTTTTCTTTAGTTTACATTTTTGGTGTGTGAAAAATTCGGGTCCTAAATATATTGACTAAATTAATTTTTAATTTATTAAAATGGAAAGGTCTTATTTTTGCTTTCAATTACCACTGGTATTACCAAAGAAAATCTAAAATATTATTATTTTCCATCATGTTATATTTGTCATTTTATGTTAATAATTCACATTATTTTACAGCATGGTACATTTAACCACCTCCTTGAAAAGTATAGTAGGAAAATCACACACAAAACATAAATTCCCATTCGTTGCTTTAATCTTCCGAAAATCATTTTTGGTAATTATTTTTGAAGCTCTTATTATATTTTTGTTTAAAATATTTCTAATAATTAGCGGCAGTATCATTATCAGTACTGGTTGTGCAATTAATTTAAAAGCTTATTACGTGTAGTAATTAAATTTACTTTGTTTTTAAAAAAAAAAATTATTTGGATTGAATAGGAAAATATGAAAAGAACTAAGATCCTATTTGAAAAGGTATTTATCTTGTGCTCACCATAGTTGGTTATATGATAAATTAGCTAAGCAACCATGATTAAGTAATCTTAATTTTTTTAATGGGAAATTTCTATCCCTTCACTCTACTTGATATGTATTTACTCAATCTCTCCTACCTTAAGCTTTTCTGATTCCCCCAGAAAGTTGAACTTACACCTCCTTTTTCCTTTGATAATTCGAAATTTCTAAATTATTCTTGTCTCCTACTGCTTCCCCCTCCTTTCATTCTCTACTTCTCTCCCCTGCTGCCAATCGTAGCCCCTTGGCCATGACCGGCTGCCCTGTCGCTATGGTTTGTGAAAAACTCCATCCTCATACATCTCTTTTTGCCTCACTTTCTCCCAGTCCCAGCTAGCTCAGCCTCAGCACCCTAATAGATTCAAGCCTTCGACCATTATACGATTGCTTTTGCCTGTATTTTTTTTGGTAGATTTCCTTTCGCCTGTATCAGGGATTGGTTAATGGAAACTTGAGAGGCCTGTCTATATTAAAAAGAAAAGGTGAAGGGGTAATTGTTCTGGCATTTTTGGTGTCCAACACGCACCGAGAGAAGAATAATTGTGAGATGTTTATTTCCATCCAGCTAAAGCTTTTTATGAGCAAAACAAAGACTGATGAGTGATATTATGTCGATAGGCAAAACATAACATTAAAAACAAGAAAAAAAGGATTAAGTTTCATCCATTTTGATTGCAAAACCAACAGGTTGCAATCCGTGAATGAGGTTTTGTTACAATTTCTCCTATATATTGCACTAATAACTAGTGTGAAACTATTAATCTGCAAGAGAGAGAGAGAATTGTCAAATAAATCAAGGACGGGGAGAGTTGTCAGAGAAAGTGGGGGTAGATCTTGTAAGAGAGAGAGAGAGAGATCTAGAATGCTTGTGATTAGATCACTGTCGATACAATGTTTGCAAAAAAAAAATGTCGAAGGGACTTGTGATTACAAGTAGCAGTGGAGACAGCAATTGAGAAGAATTGGCAATCAAGCAATGTGATTACAAGTTGGAATGGGAGAGAGATTAGTTGCGGCCAGGGGTTCTGGGGCCACATGCCATGGTTTCGGGCAACAATAAGCAATGGGGTAGAGATGTAGTGAGCACAAGAAAAGAGGATGGCAGGAGGAATTATGACTTATGTGAGGGGAAAGGGTAAGGTAATCTAAAATTTTTGAATTATCAAGGGAAAAATATAGGTAGAAGTTCATTTTTTCCAGGGAATCCGAAAGAAGTTTGCAGTAGGGGATTTTAGTAAATATTAGCTAGTTCTAGGGGAGTGATTGAAATTTCCCCTTCTTTAAATTAAAATTTCCTCCCTCCATTTTTCCTATATATTGCAATGAATATCCGGAACTTTGATGTTGTAGATAAGCTTCTTGAAAAGGATTTCCATAAGCATTGCTTGAAATTTTGGTGGATTTAGAGCTTCTATAGTGTTTTCCATGCCACAGCCTTTAGGGTTCAAGGGAGCAGAATGATTGATGAGGTATGAGGTTGCTCATTTGGTCGTGAGAGTCTTTAATTTGGACAAAGGGGAGATCAACTTGTTGAGACACGCGGAGGTACTAGGTCTTGGGAGATAAGAGCAATTAAATCTGTAACAATTTTTGGAAAATATATCAGATCAAAGGGATGTTCCTCTATTTGTTAACAATTAGATCACACAATGGATGAAAGGTGGTTGTGATGCAAACAAGAAGTGGGGGCGTAATACTCTTGGTTTTTGGGAATGAGGGATCTTTCAAAGTGTTAAGATATGCTCAACACTTTTGTACTTGATCTTGCATGCTAATCGGGTACAGAATGCTTTCTGAGGGGTAAATGCACATTGTCCGAGGTTGATCTTCTCACTAGCATTGGTGGTTTAGGACTTTCTTCAACTTGCTCTCATTTTGCAGGAATGGCTTCAATAGGACGAGGATGATCCGCAATAAGATGATTACCATGATCACCAAATTCACCATTGTTGCCATTGTCACCATGTACAAGAGGTATGGGAGGAACAAATTCATCATAGTCACTATCAGTCTCCCTTGAATTTGGGTCCTATCAAGAAAGAAGAAGTGGCGTTTAGTAAAGAAGATATAATGAGAAATGTACAGTTTCTGGACAGAAGGATTATAGCAGCTGTAACAGTTTTTGACAAAGGAATAACCCCCCAAAAAATGCACTTGCAGGTGCGAGGATCTAGTTTTCCACCTGCTTGAGAATGAACATAACAAATACACCCAAACATGCGAAGGTGTGAAATATTAATGGAACGACCGAAAAGAACCTCCATAGGGATTTGACGTGTAAGGTTTGACTTGGTGGTCGATTAATCAAGTAACAGTGAGAACTGTATTGGCCCAATAGGCTTTGGGAAGATGCCCATGAAAAAGAAGTGACCGTGTTACTTCAAGGAAATGGCGATTTTTATGCTCGGCAACACCATTCTGTTGAGAAGTACCAACACAGAATGTTTGGTGAATAATACCGAGACCTTTAAGAAAGGACTTTAAGGAGGTATTGGTATATTTGGTGTCATTATTAGTCCTCAATTAGTTATGGGAGTACCAAATTGAGTTTGAACTCTACAATAAAAATCCTGAAAAACTTGTAATACTTTACATTTAGATCGCAATAAATACAACCAAGTAGATTTAGATTTATCATCAATAAATGTGACAAATTATCTAAAACGATCTTGAGAGTCCACCGGAGCGGGCCCTAAATATCAGAACGAATTAATTCAAACAATTCAGTGGAAGTATGATCACAGGTAAGAAAAAGTAATTTATGTTGCTTGGAATAATGACATGTCTCACAAGTACTATAATCAAGAGACAAAGATGCATTAAGGGAATGTAGGTCTTTAGTAATCTTACTAATAGATAATAGGTTAGAAGATAGAAAAAGTACAAATAAAACATCAGCTATAGTTGAAAAAAGGTTGATTTTGTCAATCCCTTCAATAAGAATCTTCACACCATTAGCTACGGTAATTGAATGCCGATGACTATTGTCATGACGAATATCAGATAAAAAATGCAATGAACAACACATATGACCAGTAGCACCCAAATCTATAATAAAAGAATCTTTAGCAAAAACGGACAGAGCAAGAGAGGCATTACCAGATGCATAAATCATAGAATCTGTGGTGGAAGTGTGAGTGCCACGTGGCTGCATAAGCTGATGGAGTTGGGCGATGAGTTCTTCAATCGAAAACTGTGGTGTGGACAAACTAACTTGAGCAACAATAGGTGTGTCTGATCCTTTATCTTTGGGAGGACGCATCTGAGATATAAATACCAACATTGGAGTGATCACAATGGAAGTGTGCATGAGAACTACATCCTTTTCCTCTCCCTTAGGAGGAAGGTCGACTAGCACCACGAGTATTTTCGTCGGTAACAGCATGATCGTTGGCCGAGTGAACAAAATTTCAATGGATTCGCTCATCATAGGTTTGGAGCTCATTACATGACAACGAGTTTTCTCTCGTTGAATAGTCGCACAAATATTAGTAAATGAGGGAAGAGTAAAGCTCATGAGAATCTGATGCTTAAGATCTTTCATGTTCAGGGTGAATACTTGCCAATAATCGGATAATGCAATCCTACTCTTCACGCTGAATGTAAGTATCAACAGATTGAGTATGAGGGCGGTACTGACGTAACTCATCCCACTTTTTTTTTCTTTATGGTATCAAGATGTTTTGTAAAGGGTTGATTGAGAGTTTATTCAACATGAGCGGATCTCCTGGTCCAACTCAAAGATATGAGAGGAGTTATCAACTTGGCCATACATATCCCTTAAGGAATCCCAATCTCCGAGTAAGTAAATATTTCATATATTTGTGGTTTCATAGAGTTAAAAAGCCGTGACATGACCATATTGTCATTGGCTTCCCAATCAGTGAATTTGGTATCTGTAGAGGTAGGAGCCTTGATTGGGCCAATAACATAACCAAGTTTGGAACAGCCTCAAGTGCAACAGTTACTACCTTTGACCATGATAAGTAATTGCGGTCAATGAGAAGGATAAAGGTGAGAGTGTTCATTTCATGAAGCCAGAACTAGTTTTATTACTATCAACAATGCTGGAACTAGCTATGATAAATGATTTAAAAAGATTACAAGAGAAAAGGATAACAACTTATCAAAGTATGGGTAGCAATCCACAGGGAGAACGAACAAAGTGCCTAAAACACCACAATAAGATTTTGCTATGATACCATGTTAACATATGCATAAAGAAAAGAAGAGAGAATATTTATGTGGTTTGAACTTCTACCACAACCACCTATTCCACGGTGAGAATTCCCCCAAGTTCTTCTTGCATAATGGGGAGGTGTATTATCCTTTAAATAGATGAAATAATACAAAAGAAATTATCTATAGATAGTAATATAATCTACACAATCTGTATACCAACCAAATCATCTACCCACTAATCAAATTACTTAGCTTGCATCAATTACACCAACTAGCTTTTCTATTATAAGAAATCTTATTACGATCATGCTTAATCTAATTTGGTTCTTATCCAGTTAAAATCAAAACTAACTTCGTTCAATTTTGATGGAATATGGGCAAGAAGAGAGATGCAAATCACCGTCTTTGTTGAAAACCCAAGAATTCAAACATAGGCTTGATAAAGTTACATTCAATCTTGTCATATGCTCTAGAGATATTAAGTTTGAGAGAAAGATTCATTTTTTTCAAATAGTGAAAAATTTCATGGACAATAATGATATTATGTGATATTCTGTGAAATCTGACATCTGTTTCTGCCCAAAAAAATAAAAAAAAAAAAAAAATCTGACATCTTTTGAGAAAAAGTGCTTGGTATTGAGAAATAAAAGAATTCAAGTGATGTCTTTGACGTAATGTCACAATATTGAAATCGTCTCTTGCCAAGGGTTTGGCAAGAGATTCGGTTGTATCCAGTCGATGTTCGATATTTGGGTGTTGATTAGATTTGATCTGTCTATCCTAACTGATAAGGTGAAACACAGAGAGGTGTCTGTTTGGTGATCAATTGAGATGGACGGTTTGATCCAGTCGACACCCACGTGTCGAGCATCGATTGGATGCAGTCAAATCTCTCGACTAATCTCTGACAAGAGACGATTTCTATACGGTGTAAGGAACTTAGCAATGATTTTATATGAAACATTGCAAAGCTTAATGGGTCAGTAGTCCTGTGCTTAGAATGCTGCTTCTCTCTTGGGGATGCGTGTTTATGGTTGAATGATTTGACTCCAAAAGAGAGGGAAAGAAAAGAAAATAAATTGTGGATGAAAGTCCACAATATTAGAATGGATTGGGTTCCAATAGATAGAACAAGGCAGACTAGCCATCACATCCTGGGCCTGTGAAGGCTCCTATGCTAAATATTGATGCTCTGGTCCCGTTTTAAGATGGGGGGATGTTTTAACTATCAAGCCTATCATTCGTCTTTTTACGACCTCTCTGGGTAGCAAATAAATCTTTCTATATCTGGGCTTCATTTCAGCAAAAATACTCCCGCTCACACTAGGAACAAAATCATGTCAAGGAGTTAAGGCAATGGACTCAAGAGACATATCTAGGAACCTTTTCTTTTTTCCTAGAACTCAAAAAAAAAAAAAACCCCGAATTCTGAATATAATTTACTCCTTAGAGTCGAAACTTGACTTTCTGATTAAAAGACAAATTTGTTGTCATAATTATGGAGATTAGATTTTATTAAATTTGTGTTCGAGTTCAGTTACATCATAGCCAGTGTTTTCCGTTCGATCCTGCAAAGAGGTTTGCGATCATTTGAACTCAATCAAATGTTCAATTTTGGAGAGGTCATAGTGCCAGGTCCTAATCTCTTGATCTTCCATCTGCAGACCCAAAGTTTTGGGTGGTCTTGAGATATGACAGAGTCACATTTACAATAAAGTACTAATTACTTCGTTTAAGATGGAGTATGGGCCTTGATCTTATCATACTTGACACTTACTAGATAATGATAATAGACTAAAGTCATGTTCTGAGATGTGGAACAGCTTGAAGAGTGTTTTATTGGATCTGCAAAATATAATTTGTTGGAGAATGTCTGACAAGGGTATTGTATGATTGTATCCCCAATTTATGCCCTTCTTGACATCTATTGTTGTTGGAAAATGAACGGTCTCATTACAGCAAATCTGACCTGCAAACAAAGAGAGAAAAGCAAGAGAGGTAGAGTTTTTGGACCGTTGGGTCATTCCAATGCCTAAGCTAGTGTGAATCTGCTTCACAGAGGAGGGTGAGTTTTTGGACTGTTGGGTCATTCCAATGCCTAAGCTAGTGCTTTGACAACGAGTAGATATGAAACTCAGTATGAGAATACGAGCTCCGAGTAAATAGAGTTGTGGGATGAGTTTGGGTGTAAAGAGTTCAATCCCCATATCTGACGGAATCTATTCTACTTATAGTGAGGCGTATTGGGTGGTGTAAAGTCAGGTTTACCCCTTGGTGGAGTTACTCGTACTTCGGTTACGTCGGATGTGTCGTTTGTTACTTCTGAGTGGAGTTATTCATTTGATGGTTACATCGCACGTGTCAAACGTTACCCATTAAATGCGGTGCATCCTCAGTTGTGCGTGTTGAATACGACTGAAGGTTGTGAACTAAGTACTATTGAAGCACTCTGAGGATGCAGAAGTGGGATGCTAACCTATCCAACCTCTGAGGTGGCGGATTCTCTTACTTACATGTAAACTATCATGTGCCGCTCGCTGATTGGTGGTGTCTATGATGCCCATTACAACACCTTTTTTTCAAAATTTCTGTGATTTATTTGTCTACATATAATAGAACATACTTTTGATTTACAATATTTTCAAAAAAAATTATTGCAAATTCAATTGTCCTTATCCCTTTAAGTAGAACCCTTTGTTTGGACCATATGATTTCACGCAAGGTTCTAAATTCAAACACGATCATGTCCAAGATTGATGATCATGTTTACGGGTGGCAATGAGCAGGCTAGTGCTGATTAGTGGCTTTACCATCACCTTTCGATGGTTGCCAAGGACCCTCTAGGTGAGCGGTTGCCGAGAATGTTCTCTCGATTGATTAACCCCATCTATCGCCGAGGAAGGCTCTCTTTTGGAACATTCGTGGTGTCTTGAACCAGCAAGCGAGAACAGCACAAAAGATATTCTAAGGGAGCAGTGCCCCGATGTTTTCTGCTTAGCGGAGTCGTAAGTGCATTCGGTGAAGTATCCTAAAACCCTCTTTTCTGGTTTGGAGTATAGTATGTATTTTATTCATAATCTGAGCAATTCGAAGCATCCAAACTTGAGGGTGATTTGGAAACAGCGGCTCTACAACCAACCATAATTTTGGAGTCGGAACAGCAGATTACTATTGCATGGGTTTTTCAGGGTGAGCAACATTTCATTTCTTTTGTTCATGCCAGTTGCTTCCATGCACAAGGACGGGATCTATGGTTCAACCTTTTATCGTTGGGCTCGAGTGTCCCTTGGATATTGGTGGGTGACTTCAATGTGTGCATGTGTGATCATGAAAAAAGGGATCCGGGAAGGTTTAATGTGGGTGGTGCTGCAGATTTTTCGGCTATGCTGAACTTGGTCTCTTTGGACAATTTGTCATCTACAGGGCCAAAATTTACTTGGTCAAGTCGTATCCAAATCCTCTCCTCCTCGGCTCCCACTCCATCCTATCGTTGGAGTTGTGAGCCGACTCAAACTCCAACAGACTCCAACAGTTGGATGGGGTGGAAGTGGGGGAGCTGAGGAGGAGAGGATTTGGACCCGGTCAAATAACAGAATCATTGGAAAAGTCCATGCGGTTTTGGATCGAAACGTTGGTAATGAGGCTTGGTTTCAGAGATATGAGGGGTGTTACCATTGGGTGCTACCTCGGCCTTATTCTGATCAGTCTGATTAATTCGTTGTGATGCAATTCCCAAACCTGTGAATGTGGATGTAGAGTTTCTGGACGGAGCATGAGAATTTTATCTCAGTTGTTTCGAATTCTTGGGATGGCCAGCTAAGGTGTGCTCCCTTGTACGTTGTGGTTCAGAAATTGAAGCGGCTCAAAAGGATGTTGCGGCCTTGGGCAGAAGGGGTATTTCCGAAGGTGGATGCTGGGGTTGACTATTGAGGTTGTAAGTTCTAATGCTACCCTTATTGCTGAAGAGTTGGCCTTGAGGGACTCCCATCAGAAAGCTACGCTATTGCAGCAGAAGCTATGGGCTGAGAAATCTAGAATTCGCTGGCTTCACTGTGGGGACCAGAATTCGATACTTCCATTCTTACGCGAAGGGTCACAGGGTTAGAAGTATGATTCGGGAGCTGCAGACCGATGATGGAAAGTCAGACGGCGGTGACCAAGGTTATAAGGATCTGATCGGCTGGATTGGGATTGGCTAGGGCCGATCCAGTGCAAACACCGACCCAGCATAACTTGCAAGGGCGATTCCGACAAAGTAAGCCAGGAATGAAGCTAAACAGGACTGGATTGACTGGTTCCGAATATTTGAAACTGGTGATGACCCACCAAGGAATTGGCCACCTCTACCAACACCACTGCCACCGCCTGAAAATAACAGGAATGGGCTTGTGGCACACACACCTCCAGGCCCCCCTTTTGCACCTGACATCAATGTCATACACGCTGCCGGTCTTGGTGGTTCAGGTGGCGGCTGTTCTTGTCTATAATGGATTCGACTTCAAGCAGCTCTCCATCTCTACAACCTCTCCATGCTTCGGCAGAATATGGATTTGCTTCAGCGCTTCGACTTCAATACCTTGATCCGCCAAGATTAGATGGACATAAAAACTTTCTATGAAACAAAAGAGACAGAGAATGGGCAATGAATTACAAAAATGACCTCATCTAAGAGATGTTTTGTTTCTGCACGACGAACAGGATCTGTTCTAAGTTCTATAAACTTGTACCTCGGTAAATCTTTTTATCTTCTGATAAAGGTTCATTATTTAATCCCAAAAAGATAGCTCAGTTGCTAAAACCAATTGCTCAGAATTAAGAGTTTTAAAAAAAATATAATAAACAATTTTTGGAGCCAGCAAGACTCTATCAAATAACCATTTCCTTGTACTTAAACAATAAGTTATTAAGTTGTTGGCCCTTCCTATTATTTTATTGTTATTTAGGAAAAATGTCACTACCATAAGTGGGACTTATTGGCCCGTTTGCGTTTCACATTTGACGATGGGGATGCCTTAGCCTTACAGAAGTCCAAAGTCATCATATCCCCACGATCATGGACCATGGTACTTAACTTGGGAAACTCAGGTTTCAATTCATGAGTATGGATTCTACGGAAACAGGGTTAATGGTTTTGTGCTGATGTGTGGAGCAATCATGTTACGTTGTGTTGTCCTTTTTTCATCTTGAAATACATGGGTTGACAACCTGTGGGAGCCCATGAGCGTCCCATGCCCCAACATGTTACTGAGGAAATGTAGCCAAGTGGTATCAATATAAATTCATTGAGCAATACTGCGAAAAATGGCCTTAGGTGTTAAGTAATATTAATATCGTTAATGGGTAACAAATAAAGGCTCCCTTATTAAATTATTAAACAAATAATTCTTATCGATTGAGAGCAATGGATATTGCGAAGGATAATACTATCCAGCCCAAGAAGAAGTAACCCACCACCCTAGTGGGACCCACATCTTCCGGTTCCTGTGACCAAAAAAAATATGATTTTATAATCAATTTCTTTTTTTGTTTTTTTTGTTGAAGGTTATCAAATCAATCTAAGTCTAAGGCTAAAAGGTTACAATAGCAAATTATAGAGTAGGCAGAACCGTTATTATTGTTGTTAATGGTTAACGAAAAAAAATCAACTACCACCCATAATAGTTTCGAAAGATCACCTATTATCCACATTTTTCAAAAAACATCAACTACCATCCAAACGTTTATCTCCGTTAATCAAATAGATCTACTCCCGAATCTCGTTAATTGCTGATGTCATCCAAAATTGATTTTAAATTAAACAATTATACCCTAAAAGATATGTTGAAAGACGGTTTTATCCTCCTCAGTTAATTCACCATACACCCCCACATAATAAGCCCAAGTCCCGACTTCAACGGAAGAAAGAAGAAAAGAAATCTTTCTTCTTCGATTGTATTCGCCGACGACGACAATACCCTTCTTCTTCCCGAACGACGACAACCTCGTGCCATGAAATGAAAAATAAGAACCACTGCTATTTCTTTTTCTGTGTTTGGGATTAGGGAAAGTGGCAACCATATCTACCATGAAACAAAAAAGAAAAGGTCGAAAGTTAGCAGGATCTGTTGTGATGAGCTATAATGTAGACGTGAATATGAGGAAGAGTGTGAAAACCGTGATGAGAGAGAACAAGAAGAGAAGCAGGCTATTGGTATCAATGGCGACGATGAGAACGATAGGAATTGCATAAATGGAGGCGCTTGAAGACACTAGGGATGGCAGAAAAGGTGGAATTGAAATAGACGGGCTTGGAGGTGTAGAGAGGCAGCGGTAGAGAGGAGAGAGAAGGCTAAGAGGAAGATCATGTTGAAGATAACGGTAATACCAGATCAGATGGGCCATAGCCCACTGATGGAAGTAATGAAGACTGACATTGTAGTACAAGGGCTATGGTACAATACAATAGCATTTAGAAAGGAAGAGGACTTCTAGAGTCTACCCTAAGATTGTTCTCATACACACACGTGGATAGTTTGAGAGTCTCTGTATAAGGGATTAGTTTACTTTGTTTCTGTATTCAATCTGGAAAAACAAATGTTTGTAAAATATAGTCGGTAAGAAGAACATTCAAGATTCAGATAATGGAGTTCATTCAAAGATCCTCTGTAAGTTTGATTTTCTTCTGATTAGGTAGCAAAACTGGAAGATTAGAAGGCGATTTGTTTTAGGATAGGATGGGTGAAAAGAGAATGGGCTAATCAGGGTCAGGGTTATGAGAGAAAAGGTCTTTGGAGATGATTTTGGAATTGAAACTAATTCTTTGAGGATTTATGTGATGGTTAGGTCCTGAAGCTGCTCTGGTGCAATATCCATGAAAAATTGGATTTGATTTGAGACAGGAGCTGTGACTGTTATCTTAAATATATGATTTACAAAGAAGCTGCTTCTGGGATCTAATCTTTTTCTATCAGGGGAAATATAGAGGGATGAAATGGTTTTTGGGAAACCCACGGTGTTCTTTAGGGGATTCAAGAGTATTTGATTCTGAAACCCTCGATTTCAAGCTCCGAACAGGCAAAAGCAGAGGTTTCTTACTTGTCACTGTTGATTCTTCTGACATCAAAGAGCTCAAACACAAGGATTATAACATCGTCATTGATCGAAAACCGGCCATCAGAGAGAATGAACTAGGTCAGAGTGATAATCAGAAACCTAAGAAGGTATGTGAAACTCACTACAAGTTCAGATTGATGGAGGGTAAGAGGAACCCATCGGTAGAATTGCAGCCATTGGTGGTGTCACCGAGAAAATGAATGTGGAAAGCATAGGTCTTCTTCTCTGCTTTCTCCGGCCAGACCCTGTGGTTCAGATGCCCTGAATGCGATGGCTACACAAGAGGGGAGAACGATGAGGGAGGGAGAGAGGAAAGGAAAGAGAAATGTTATATTAGATTTTACTAGCTTTTAAAATTTCCCAACTAAAAACAAAAAGGGTAAAAATGTCTAACGCTGATTTCCGTCTCCTCCATCAGTTACTTGGGTGTAGTTGATGTTTTTTGAAAGGTATGGATGGTAGGTGATGTTTCGAAACTATTATAAGTGGTAGCTGATTTTTTTTCTTTATAGAAACTATTATTATGGTGAAACAATAATCATCTTTTGATGCAAAATGCTAATTAAACACAAACATTTAATCGACAAATATAGTTGCTAAACAGACCATGAATCCAATTCTAGAGATTCACAGAGAATAAAAATAAAGTCAACAAATTGTCCTCGTCATGGATTAAAAAATTGGACAACCAAATGGTTAAACCAGGTTGGATCCATCAGTGCATATTTTTGGTATAGTCCCTGAATCGGGAAAATTAAGAAAAAATTTCATCTAAACCCCATCAAAAATTGCTAACATCATCTACACCCATAAGAATGCAAAAACATCACCTAGGTCCACTTAGCTGACGGAAATCACTAAATTTGTTGAAATACAATTTTACCCCTTAAATTATAAATTGTAAAATTAAAAAATTATGTTCATTTACTAATTTATCCTTCAAATCAAAATTGTATTTATCATGACCAACCCCAGTTTCGCTATGGTTTTCAACCCGACCCGCCCGACTTCGAAGATCCATCTCAGGATTCTTCCTTGCCCGATATGATTTCTGCGATTATTTTTCCACGGTGTCATCTTCTTCTTCTTTTCCCTTTTCCTTATGATTTCTTTTTCTTCTACTAAAATATAAGGGAAAGCTATGAATCCTTAAAGAGAAGCATGTATATCAACTCTTCAATTCTCATCTTTGGATCTCATATCGATTCCGGATTCCCACACCCCCAAGCTTTAATTCATTTTTTTTTTTTTTTGGTAAAATAAGAATGATTCATTGAAGTTTCTTCCGTCGTAATTTTGTTTGCAACTTTAATTTCTGTTTTACTACTGTGATTCAAACGAAACCTCACTAAAAATGTCTTCAATCACGATATCATGATATGGGGGTTGAGATGGAATCATTAGTTATTTGGAGGATTCAACGGAGGATCCAGAATAGAATGGTGATTCATACCTAATGATTCAGAAAAAACAGAGTAAGAGAGAGAAAGAAAGAGAGAGAGAGAGAGAGGAAGCAATGCACAAGTAGAAGAGAGGGGTTTGGGTAAAGGTTATAATGGCATTTTCAACAGGTCAAAAGGGTATTATCGTCTTCCAAATATTCCAATCCACCTGACGTCAACATTTAACAGAAATCAACTGACGGAGTGAACTTCTTTGATTAGCAATCAAAGTTTCGGGGTGTAGATGTTTTTGCATTCTTGTGGGTGTATATGATGTTAACAATCTTTGATGGGGTGTAGATGAAATTTTTTATGTCTAAAGTTGTTAGACAGATAAACCAGCTCAAGCCTGATTGAATCAAGACTAGTCAAGCTTTCTACGATCCTAGTACTGTGAATTTTTACAACAGATCCTATTTTGGATGGCCATTTCGGAGTTTAACAAATCAAAAATAAAAGAAAAAAATTATTGTATAAAAGGAACCATTCTAAGTAGATGTTAGGGTTGAAGTTGGACGCTAGAAAGTCATCCTTTTTTCTTATTTTGGCATTCTACTTGAAACTGCTTCCCCAACCATGGGAACGGGCACATATATTGGGAAAAAAAAATCCTCTCCTACTATTCGGTTTCTCTAATCGTGATTTAACAGTTGAGTTTATACGTGCCAGCAAATATATCGATGTATTGATGTACACGCTAGGTGTACTTCAGTCTTTCTAACGATTGAAAATTTGAATCAATCAATGAAATCAAACCCTAACATCTAGGGGTAGGGTAACCTTTTAATCACCCCCTGCCCATGGGGTTCTATATATTTACCTTTTATAGCAGACATTAACCTATGGAAGGTCCCAACCGAGTCGATGATTTGATATTTATACTCCGTTTATTTTGACATAAAATTTTATTGTAAAATTTTACGTATAATATTTTTTATTTAAAAAAAAAATCCAAAATTTGTTTCCAGTAGATAAAAGAAAGCCAAGTTCATTTTCCATCCCTTTAGAGATCACTATATTTTATCTCTGGAAAATAAATATTGAAATTATTTTTTACATATAAAATATTACACGTAAAATTTTACGAATTTTACATCAAAACAAACGAAGCTTTAGGAGAAATTTCAGAGAATGGTCATTCTCGATGAAATGTAGGGATCCGATAAGTAGTCTGCTTATCTCTCGAGTCTCGAATGATCTCAATGTCTTTTCCATGGAAAATGCAGGAAGAGGGAGTCTAGGAGAGAGAGAAATGGAGGGGAGATGCAGTGGTTTGGGTTGCAACAGCAACTGTAGAGAAAGAAGGGGGTGCAACTGCAGTATAGAGATACATGGAGAAGAACGCCTCGTAGAAGGAGGGAGGGGGTTGCAACAGTCGATACAGGCAAAACAGATAGAAGTGTAGGAGATTCCATCGTACCCTGTTTGTTCACAAAACCTTTTCCCGTTTAAAAAAGGGAGGGGCCGAGGGGGAATGTCCCGAAGCTCCAGCGATTAATCTTGAAAAGTCAAGCTTCCAAAGGATCCAAAAAAGAAACCAAGCCCTCATGCCTTATCATGTTTTATGAACATTTGTTCCAATGGTTTTGTTAGAACATTATGTTCCAAGAATGGCATTGTGAGGGGAACCTATGTGGATGCACTATTGTTAAATCTTATACCCATATATAATATAATGCAGCGAGATAGGGATTAAGGAGTGTTTCGTCATTTTGTTTTATCTCCTTTGGGTTCCCCTTTCACCTTTAAATTTTTAGCAGGGCTGCAACATATCATCAATCCATTCAGGCTTCAGTCGCATAAACGAAGCAAAGACAGTAGTAGGGTGCACACCTGCGGCGGTGGTTGCTGCGTTGGTGTTTGCGTTATGTCAACCTCAAAAGGCCAGACATATTTGTCTGGCTGCTCGGACCTTGTCAAGCTCCAGTCATATAATCTCCTTTCCACCTCGGACGAAAGAATTGAGTAAGATTCCTAAGAACAAAAAAAAAACACCAGATTCAGATATCGGACAGAAAAGAAATCCTCGTTTCATTTTAGAACAAAGGGAAAACAAAATCCATTAAGCTCAGTTTGGTTGTAGTGGAAATTAAAGGGAAGGATAGTGAAAATTTTCAAATTTAAAAAGAAAACTTATATAGCTATGACACTATATGATTGTATAAATTACCTAAATCTCTAATCTTATTTAGCAATGATATATACTTATTCGATGTAAATTTTACTTTACATTTCAAATGCAAGGGATTTGGATGCAAAGTAAAATATAAACTAACAACTAAAATGATTTGGAGTTAGTTAGAGATTCATGTCATAGCAAAGATAGTCAATATCGAAATAACTCATAAGGGAATGGAGAAACCAACCTTTAAGATATCCAGTTTCTTGGTGAGATCCTCTTCATCCAGTCCTTGATTCATGAGTTCCTCATACTTGTTCTTATATGCAACTGTTACCTGAAGAGGAGAAAATCACATTGCTTGCGGCTTACCGATTCAAAATGCTGGAAATCCAACTCAACGAGATCAAAGAAATAAGTTAATGGATTCATATGAGAGACATCAACGGTCATTCCCAATCCAAGAGAATCACCAGTAATTAAAACCCTAATAACAGAAACAAAATGACTGTGTTTAGCATGAAATCAACATAAAAGAAATGTTGGGAAACTGTGATGCAGGTCCAGATCATATGGCAAAAAAATTGATGCACAGAATTCTCACCCAAAGGCCCGAAACTGTGATGCAGGTCCAGATCATATGGCAAAAAAATTGATGCACAGAATTCTCACCGAAAGGCCCTTAAAAGATTTAACCCGTATCAAGGTCCACAGAGATAACTCAAAGAAGACTCAGCCTCCTAGAAAGCCTAATCGATTCTATTTGTTGGGAACAATCAATAACCCATATTGCTGAGAGACTAGAACCTTGGGTGCCTTATATATGTGAGAGTCTCTCCACTTACTAGTTCGAACTTTTGGGTTGAAAATCTCAATATAGTATCAGAGCTTCAGGTTCACTCTGTACGATCACAGGGACCACATGCCACGTGTGTTCAGGAATTTGGAGTATTTAACCAACTATAGATTTAGAATGATTTTATAATTTTCTCAATAAAAATAAGGAAGGAGATCTCTCCTACCAATTTAGTTTTTAGGCCACTTTATTTTTTAGTAAATAAAGTAGATATAATTGTCACAAGAAACCTACCTTTAATAAAGGTTACCTCGAATAGGGGTAGAGGCTTGAGATTTAGAGCTTCTTTTCTATTTAAAGAATTGTAATTGGATATGCAAATTAGTTGAATTTGATTAATGAAATTACTCTCAAGTTTTCAATTCAAAAGTTTAAACTTGTAAATGGAGGGACTCTCCATATATAAGACCACAGGATTCCAATCTCATTAGCAATGTGGGATTATTCCCAATACTCCTCCTCACATGTAACCCCACCGTTAAGTGGTATATATGTGGTAGTATATGTGGCATTACATGGCACTTTGAGGGAATCTGGAGCTCTGATACCATGTCAAGTTTTCAACTCAAAAGTTCAAACTAGTAAGTGAAAGGACTTTCCATATATAAGACCACAGAATTTCAATCTCATTAACAATGTGGGATTATTCCCAATAATTACTCAATTGAGTTTTGAAATCTGGAAGAGTTCACTCTATTGAAACCTAAAAAAGTTTCACTACAGTCTAGAAGAATTGTAGCTTTCACTTACAATTTTGTTCTCGTGTTCTTTTTCCTTAGTTGCACACCTAGAAGAGTGTTTTGACTCTCCCCATCCGTAGCTTCCGACAAGGCTGCTTCAAACTGATTCCTCCCATTGGAAATTTTGTATTAACAAAGAAAATATAAACAGCCACATCGTTCATCAAGAAGCGGTTCACAGAAAATGAGATGTGGAGCAGTTATGTTTGTTTATTAATAGGAAAAGAAACAACACGAGATGACTATCTAGGATGATATGAATTTATTCAATTTAAGACGTTTAAGCGAAAAAAAAAATTAATAGAAGCAAATCTACAATTGTTTTGAAAATCAATTATAAAGTCAAATCAAAGAGTTAGAACAGAAGTAAAAAAAAAAAAAAGAGTTAGAACACAAATTATTCAAGCTAAAAATGTCAGGCGAATAAATTTAATTGAATGAAGCAGTAAACCAGTAGTCGTCTTGAAAATCAATTGCGAAGCTAATTGATGAGTGTGCAGGATTTCATTCAAACAAAGAATATTAGAAGAAGAAATTCCATTGAAGCAGTAAACCGATCAAATCTCAGTCGTCATAACAGAGTAAAATCAGAGAATTCCTACCTCCTCATAGGGACATCCTCTTTGAAGTCCAAGTCTACCGTAGTGATCCGCCTCAGTAATGGCTGCACTCTAAAACACGAAACGATCAATGAAATCTCTATACGAGAAGAAAGACAAGTGAAAACCTAAGGCTAAGCAAAATGTGTAGTGACATTTCATTACCGATGCCGCGAAGAGCCTTTTCGACGTTTAAAGCAGAGATGATAGAAGGCGGCGACTTAGATGCTTCGACCGAGCTCTGTGAATCCAAATCTGTTGCAGTCTCTTGCGGCGCATCACTTGAACTCCTCCTTATCAGAATGTTTCGTTGTTGTTGTTTAACGGGAAACCTAACGGCATGTGGAAGGGGAAAGCCAAGTTTCAGTGGCGAATACTGAATTCCATTAGGATCTCGCAAGGAAATGCAAGGAGTTGCAGTAGTTGAAGACACCGCCATGGACACCTTCTGTCAATCTTTTCTGCTCACAGCTTTACCGATCGTTGATCGGAGGAGAGAGATGGGTGATGATTTGTCGAAGGGCGTAGGGGATAAGGAAAGAGTTTTCAGCCTGTCCAGTGTTATCCAACTTACTCGGGCAGGAAATCGATTGAAGTTGCCCTTTGCCACGTCTGAGCGTGCCGGATGATGCCCTCGTAGCTTGCCACGTGGGGAAATCTTTATCTTAAGCAATGACGTGGCAATACAATATGGTTTATGAAAGCTCTATGGAGACCGATGTTACTGCCGTAGGTCTATTCGCAAAAGAAAATTAAAATTATTTTTATTGCTTTCTATATATTTCTATATAGCATACTAGAGATGCGAACGAGTAGTCGAAAATTCGGATTCACATTCAAATTCGGTTTAGAGGAATCTCATTTCGATTTTTTGGATTTATATGTGAATTTGGATAATTGGGATTAGATTCAGATATCACCTAAACAAAACGAACTACTCCGTTTAGGCATCCCCAAATAATGAAATTATGTAAATTGTAAACAAATTTTGGGGAATAGAAAATAATATTGTAATCTCTTTTTTTTTATGGTTATTATTGTCCATACATTTAAAAACTAGTGTCGTGTATACTTTTTGGATTCAAAACAGATTTTAACTTGATGTTAAGTTAAAGGGAAAAAGACAATTGCCTCCCCTGTCCTATGCCTAACTGACAAATGCCCCTTAAAGTTTTTGAAAAAAGACAAACGTCTTTTTTTTTAACGGAGTTAAAGTTAATTTTTCTATGGTTATTTCTATAATCGTTTTGTCATTTAAAAACCTTATTATTGTTAAAAGACTACCATAACCCTTATACCCAACTTAAAAAACTGTGAATCATTCTTCACCTTCATTCTCTCACCCTTTCAGTCTCTCACCCTTGTTCCAGAAAATATACCTAGTCTACTAATTAGAAAAAAATTTCCATTAAGCAAAGAGGTTTTCTATTGATAAAAAAAAAAAAACAAATACATAACGGGTGAAGAAGAAAGAAGAAACCAAAAAACATAAGGGGAAAAAAAGAAAATAGAAAACATAACTGATGAAGAAGAATAAGCACAAGAGGAGCAACTGATGAAGGAGAAGAGCAACTGAAACCATAACTAATGAAGAAGGAAAAAACTAGAACTGACGAATAAGAAGGAGAAAAAATCGAAACTGATGAACAGAAGAAGAAGGGGAAAATAATATGACCGGTAAAGAAGATGAAAGAAGAGAAAAAATAATTATGGGAAAGGGGAAACTGGAGAGAATGTAAATATGTTGAAAACTATAAATTTATATACTTATTTCCAATATTGTTGAATTGACACATTAGAAAAAAAAATTCGATTTAAGAATTTGTAGAAAACAGGGTATGAGAAACCCTAAGAATGATTGAAACAACAATCGAAGAAATTCTTGCAAGAAACTTAAGAAATTCATGCAAGAGATGAAAGTTCTGAGATTTGCCAAAGAAATTTGTGTAGAATTAATTGCAAAAAGAGGAAGCAAAAAAAAATTCAACCGGAAGTTGAAAGAAAAACTTAGAATAGCAGTCAAGAAAACTGAAATGCAGATCAAATTTGTAAACAAAGAAGTACCAAAATAGAAATTGAAGCTCAGAACTTATGAATCGCAAGCATGGGCCGAATACGACATAGGGATCTAGTTCAGTTATAGGGAAGGTGCCGTAGGCAAGGGGATTTCTCCTGCTATACTACTACATGCACCGGAGCTGACGAGGACAAGGAAGGTGACGGCGAGCTCTGACACGTTCGTGTTCGGAGCACTGCTATTGGAGGTGGTGTGTGGGCGGACCCATCGAGCCTAATGCATTGTTGGAGGAGTTGATACTGGTGGATTGGGTGTGGGAGAGGTGGAGGGAGGGGTTCTCAAAGAGTTGCAGTGCTTCAAGGGTTTCGAAGTGTTTCAGCGACGGAGGGTTCAAAGAGTTACGATCTCTCCCATCCTCTGCAACTCTCTCTATTAAGTAAAGTCGAATCCAAGAAACTAATGGCAGATCATGCAGTTGTTCGTCACATCTCAAGATGCTCTATCAAACCTGAGTTCGTTTCAGACGAATCGAACCAATCTTTCCCCTTGAATCCGTGGAATCTCTCTATTATCTCCGCACAATGCATCCAAAAGGGTCTTCTCTTTCCCAAACCTCCCCCAACCAATGACAACGACAACACCCTTCCATTACCATGATTGACCACCTTAAGAATTCCCTTTCCTGAACCCTCGTCCACTTCCTCCCCCTGGCCGGCCAGCTTGTAACCCATACACATGACGACCCACCTTCTTACTCAATTTCGATTTCTCTCGGATTGTAAAAACACCCCAAGAGTGGATTTATCCACGCCATTGCAGATGTGACAACATCAGACGTCCTCTCCGCTATTTACGTTCTCTCCATCATCCAATTGTTCTTTCCACTAAACGAAGTTGTCAACCACGATGGCCACACTTTGTCTCTATTTGAATAAGGGTAAAATAGGTAATCAACCCTTCTAAAGGGTTAATTCAGTCATTAAAAAAAATTGGCCTCCCACCGTCGATATCTAATGAAATATTCCTAACGGCATGGGTCTATTTGTATTTTAGTAGTGTTTCTAGGGAAGGCATTTGTCTTTTTCATAAATTTTAGGGGGCATTTGTCCTTTAGGCATAATACAGGGGAGGCAAATGTTTTTTTCCCTAAGTTAAAAATCGAATTTATTTCTTATACATACGGTGGATTTCATATCAGTTTCAATTAGGATAGTTCGTAAATGGTTCGAATTCTGATAATGGTGAAATCATTTGAATTCAATCCCTTCACATCTCTATTGCCCTATTGCATCTAAGTCATACACCCCACCTTCATAACTCTTGGGAGTGAAAATAATTAATTTTTGGGTAAAAGACAGTTACCTCCCTTGTAACTTACCTTATTGACCGTTGACCCCCAAAGGTTTCAAAAAAGACAGTTACCTCCTCTAAATAACTATTAAAATCCAAATAATCCCAAATTTTAACGGTGTTAAAGTTAAATTTTTTATGGACAACTCTATCCTCAACCTGTTATCCATACTTTAAATCTTATTACTGTTAAAAGACCAATATAACCATTTTATATCCAATTAAAATAAACCCTAATCTCATCTTCTTCTCATTCTCTCTCACGTTCTTTCTGACGGAGATGATATGATGGACTCAGATGCAAGCAGAACGATTACAGGCGACCAGTGAGGCAAAACTCCTTGATTAAACACTAGTTTTGATTTTCATGAGTTGGTATTCTGATTTGTGTTTAATCATGTTGGATTTTCATTATTAATATGAAATTCATATTCTGGTTCTCCTTCGCTCTTCCCTGTTGACAGCTCTCCTGATTCCTTTGGATATATATAATGGGTGAGTTAATTAAAGTACTTATCGAATCAAGAGAGAAGAGTGAGGTGTGAGAGAAAATGGCGGAGGAAAAAAATTGGTTGGGCATCTCCGAATTTTGGTGAGGAGAAAACCTGTGAGAAATCAATTGCAATAGAAATAGAAGGGGAAGAATCAGGGTTTGAAAAGAGAGAGAGCTAGGAAAGGGAGGATAAATGACATTGTAAGATATTTTTATGGGCTTAATTAATTATAAGGTTAGTTGATTCAGTGGGAGTCTAGTTACGGGTAAACCGGTTTAAGTATGATTAGAGATGGACCAACCTGGTCCACTGTGGGACTGGTCCAGGGTTGGGGGTGGTATTATAAATACCAATGGTTAGAGTCCCCACAGTCACGGTGTTATTTTCTTCTCCTGTTCCCATACGCAGAGAGAAGGTCAAGGGATCCAGACAGGCTGTGGAAGACTTTGATCCAAGCATTCCAAGCATTCAAACCCAAAGGGAAAACGGTCGGAAATCAATCTACAACAAGATGTATGTCTCTAATCATCTCTTTTCAATACCCATTGTATTCTAGTAATCTGTATAGTGTGTTTGTTAGGGTTCATGGAAAATCCCATGGGAAAATCCAAAGAGGATCTATCTAAAAATTCTTACAGTGGTATCAGAGCCTCCTACACAGATCAAGAATCAATGGAAAAGTATTGTTAAATCTTTATGTTTGATTGGATTGGAAAATGGAGAGATTTTTCACCCAAAATTCTCTTCGAACCTGTCTAGGGTTTGGACACTTGAAATTTTTTTCCGGACCATTAAAAAGCAAAATAAGTTATACAGGATTGTAGGCCTCGGAGAGACGGAGCCGGCGACATAAAGTTGGTCGCCGAAAACTACCCCACGCGCTCTCACGCGCCGCCTGAAAAGGCGCGTGAGATCCACGCGCCGGCAGTTGGAAAAGAAAAAAAAAAAAAAAAAAGGAATCTGACGGCGTCGAGTCATCGCCGAGTCGACTTGGCGCCGAATCGTTAACCCTAACAGGTTCGCTGGGTTGACTCGGGCCGAGTCCACCCATCCCAGGTGCGCCAAGCCCAGACTAGTTGCTCCAGGGCTGGCCCAGCCCAGGCCCAGTCCAGACAGGGGGCAAACCCAGCCAGACCAAGTGAGTCAGACCCGACCCGGAGTGGGAACGGGTCAACCCGATAACCCGAT
This sequence comes from Protea cynaroides, assembly GCA_028583415.1. Classification (NCBI taxonomy): domain Eukaryota; kingdom Viridiplantae; phylum Streptophyta; class Magnoliopsida; order Proteales; family Proteaceae; genus Protea; species Protea cynaroides. The sequence goes on from CM053276.1 coordinate 110,170,235, forward strand.
CCACCTGCCCCAAAATTTGACACGACAACCCGACTTGAAGACCCGATTTTTTTACCTGGTAACCCGACCCGACAACTCGAAATTTTGGCCCGATAACCCGGATTTGATAGTTGATTGGGCTGGAGGTTGGACCGTCGGTTTATGGTTCGATTTAAGGTCCATACCGTTTGGTTTGCCCTGGACCAAAGCATTAAAAAAAAAAAGGTTCTGTTTTGTGGGTTCGGTCCGCCCATAGCCTAACCCGGACAGACCGAACCGAACCCCCAATGAACCGGTTCTAGCCGGTTCAAGATTCAATAATGCTCAAGCCAACTTTGATTGGCGATTGTGAGAGCTAGGAGCGTCGGATTTTGACGCGATTTTTTGCGTTGGTTTCGTATTTTGATGTTCTACAGTTTGGTACATAGTTTGATACAGTTTGGTGATTTGGGAATTTATTTTTGATTAAAAGGTGTCCCAAATTAATCCGATTTACAGTTTTCTGCTTATTTATCAGTTATTTTTGTACCAGATGCATGTAGAAGATTATGTGTGCATGAGATTTTATTTATTGACCCACAATGTGCTTCAAAGTAGGGTTTGGGGATATCATTGTGGAATTGGGTGGAACCCACCAAAGTGGTACACCTAGTTTCATCATGATGTCTTCAAATACAAAGTTCATGTATTTGTAAATGCTTGTGTAAGGGCGATATACACCCAAAGGTGACATTGACAAGTTTTGATCAAATTAAGGTTTGTGGGTATCATGTGAAGATTGGGTGGAATCTACCAAAGTGGTACACTCAGTTTCAACATGGTGGTACTCAAACCCCAAATTTGTGCATTTATATATACAATAAATGATATATTAATACACTGTTATTTATGGTGTGAAAAGCAGCTAAGAAAGTCAGTGTTAATCCAAAGGTGACATTGTCAAAGTTAAAGGTACGTTCATGCACATGGATTGAAAGGATTTTGACTTTAGGGAGTCTCATTAACCCAAAGGTGGTGGAATTTTCGAGAATCATTATTCTTTCGCAGTTATTGCACAGAAACTGAGAAGACCACTACATATTTATCCCAAAAGAGAATGTGTAGTTGGTTAATTCTTGGAAAATGATATTTATTTGCATGAAAGAGTTTTGACTTTAGGGAGTCTCATTAACCCAAAGGTGGTGGGATTTTTGAGAGTCATTATTCTTTCGCAGTTATTGTACAGAAACTGAGAAGACCATTGCATGTTTATCCCAAAGGGGAATGTGTAGTTGGTTAACTCTTGAAAAATGATATTTATTTGCATGAAAGGGTTTTGACTTTAGGGAGTGTCATTAACCCAAAGGTGGTGGGATTTTCGAGAGTCATTATTCTTTCGCAGTTATTGCACAGAAACTGAGAAGACCACTGCATGTTTATCCCAAAAGAGAATGTGTAGTTGGTTAACTCTTGAAAAAAGATATTTATTTACATGAAAGGTTTATATGGTTAATGCAAGTAAAGGGTATATGTATGAGTCTTCAGTTGTTTGATACTGTATTTAAACTCATACACTGATGTGTTCATCCAAGTATGACTGTCTCAAAGAATGTTTTGATATTTTTTTTTTCTTTTCTTGGGACAAAGAATAAAATTTATTATGAAAAGATTGGAGACTAGTCTAGGATCGTTTGACCTAGATGTATCTTTCATAGTAGTTTTACATAAGTTGTGAGGTATTCTACTATTGAGGTTATATGTAGCAGTATTAATATGAGAAATATTGTGAAATGATTATTTAAGAAAAATCAAAAGGATAAGAATAATGTTTTAGAATGAGTCAGAAGATAGTTAATTAACCTAGCTCTCTAGTACCAGTTATTATTAGTTAACTCCAAAACGGATTACTCAAATATGGGTAGATTGACCATAGATAGGTGGTTTGACTAAATACTGTTAAGCCAGATAAACATATCTAGAAAGAGATATGACTCCCTAGGTATTTGGGGTAGGAGGGTCTTGAAGACTGTTGGCTTGAATATTGTAAAGTTTCTTTTACATTCGAATGTTTTTTTTTTCCTGCTTTTGATTTTACTTTGTTTTATGTTTATTGTTTGACTTAGTATATTGTTCCCATATTAAAATGTAATGATATTATTTGAAATATCGTAATATAAAGTTTTTCTTTTCAATTAAATTGAAAGAAATTATGCCTATGATGTTGTAAGGTAAATGACTGTATGTAATGTTGATTGTATTTGTTATGTGATGTGGTGAATAGTTTTTCATGTTTGACTGTGCAATCTTAGGTTTGACTAGTTGTACCAGTCATAGTTGATCTCTAGGGCAATGTAGAGACAGGTTGAAAAGGTTTTCTTAGAATGATTGAAAAAGTTTTGTCTGTGGGAGTCTTTAGATTCTCTTAGTCAGTGGGAGTGCTTAGATCTGCTTGGTTAGTGGGAGATCTGGTAATTGATTATTTTATTTGTGGTTTAATGGACAGGATTATTAGTGAGCATTTATTGCTTGTATATATTTTTGATTATTTAAGACTTGTCAAAATTACAAGGCGGTATTTAGCCAAAGAAAGCGGTATTTAGCCAAAGAAGGCGGTATTTAGCCAAAGAAGGCGGTAAACCAAAGTATGATATTAGTCCAAACTGGAGGCGATTTGCCTATATATAAGTTGGATAATATCAAAGTGCGTTGACCTATAAGAATTTTAAGGTAACGGGATCGTGATAATGCGATCATTGGACTCAATTATTCATCTCAAAGTGATTTATGTCATTAAGTAGACCTCTGTATGTGATTGACAGTAGGGGGTACACCGGATGTGTAGGAGTACTTTCTGCTGTTGTTCGACATTGATAGGCTTGATAACTAAATCAAAGTGAAGGATGGTTTTGATATAATTAGATTCCATGGCCACATTGAATCAATGGTGAATTTATAATTAATATAACCCAAGTGGGAGATTGTAAGATATTTTTATGGGCTTAATTAATTATAATGTTAGTTGATTCAGTGGGAGTCTAGTTACGAGTAAAACGATTTAAGTATGATTATAGATGAATCAACCTGGTCCACTGTGGGACTGGTCCAGGGTTGGGGGTGGTATTATAAATACTAATGGTTAGAGTCTCCATAGTCACGGTGTTATTTTCTTCTCCTATTCCCATACGCAGAGAGAAGGTCAAGGGATCCCGACAGGCTGTGGAAGACTTTGATCCAAGCATTCCAAGCATTCAAACTCAAAGGAAAAACGGTCAGAAATCAATCTACAGCAAGAGGTATGTCTCTAATCATCTATTTTCAATACCCATTGTATTCTAATAATCTGTATAGTGTGTTTGTTAGGGTTCATGGGAAATACCATGGGAAAATCCAAAGAAGATCTATCTAAAAATTCTTACAGACATAGTTTTTGATTTCGACATTGATGGAAGAACTGAATCTGCCAGGAGAGGAAGTAGAAGAAGAAACCGAAGAAGAATAGGAGATAAAATGGTTGTGGACTAAGAACGACTGGAATGAGAGAAAGATGAGGGAAGATAGGAGTGAAAATATGGATTGAAAATCTAGAGAGATTTTAGGAGAGAAGAAACCGAAGAAGAATAGAAGACGATTGGAATGGAAGAAAGATGAGGGAAGATAGGAGTGAAAATAAGGATTAAAAATCTGGATAAATTTTAGGAGAGAAGAAACCAAAGAAGAATAGGAGAGAAAATGATCGTCAACTAAGGGCGACTATAATGGGAGAAAGATGAGGGAAGATAGGAGTGAGAATAGAGACTGAAAATCTGAAGAGATTTTAGGAGAAATTGTTTTAATATTCAAGGATTTGCAACCGCAGAGAGCTTCGAAGAAGAAGACGATTTAAGGGTTTAAAATCGAAAAAAATGTAAGAGAGCAAATGAGAAGTAGTAACTCTATTAAATAGTAAGGGTAAAATAGGTAGTTCATCTCTCTAAAAGAGTAATTTGGTCTTTAAAAAAATATTGGACTCCCACCGTTACCATCTAATGGAATATTCTTAACGCATGGAACTATTTGGATTTCAATAGTTATTTAGGGGAGGTAACTGTCTTTTTTGAAACCTTTGGAAGTCAACGGTCAATAATGTAAGTTATAGGGGAAGTGATTGTCTTTTACCCTTAATTTTTTTAATGCTCTTCCCTCCCTTCTCTCTCCCCCTATCTTCCTCTCCCCCTCTCTTCTCCCCTCTCCTCTCTCCTTTGTTCCTAACTCTCTCTCTCTTCTTATTCTTTCTATTAAAACGTTTAAAAACCCTGATAACCAAATCGATTAATCATCGATTTTGAATAGTATAATGAAAATCATTTAATAAATTGTTCAATTTTAGTTTTACCACATTCACATTAAACCGAATCCAAATCGTACCGTTAGGCAAAAACTAACCATTCAACTCCCTTAATCTCAACCACTATAATTGATAAATTGGGATTGAATCAATATTGTCTGATTTAATTCATGATCCATAGCAACCGATCAAAGTTTACTCCCCAATCCCAATCTTAGAAATTGGAATTCGGTTGTTACATGTAACTGAAGCATATTCTTGTCTGAGTTTTGTCCAATCTAACCAATTTCAAATTGAATTACATCGGGACCAAATTAACATCAGTGGTGGCCGATTTGACATGAATAGGAGGGGGAAGTGCCCTACAACACTAGTGTATGCCCCAATTATCTAGATTATGGGCTTTTACCTTTTCTCCTTGGGATATAAAAACATGCACTCCTTATCTATTAGATCTTCATAATTCTGATGCATTGACCTCTACACGTCATCAATAAACTATCTTATGCCAAAAAAATTCATTTATAATTGATCATAGCTGTGGATTCCACTTCTATTTTTTTTTTATTTTTTTTTGGTACATCACTTCTTTAAAAGTTTAGTTCAGTTATATTATCTATCGTGTAAATTTATGTCTGGCAAAATATTTTTATCACATGGGTATATTACTTCTCCAAATCAAGGTTTTTTTTTTTTTTTTTTTTTTTCCGTAAAATCCAAATCCAGGCATTTATATTCTATTATATGGTTACAGATGATGGACTAAATTAACCACGTGTCTAAATTTACAATGCCAAGTTATATAAGTGTATTTACGTAAATACCCCTATATAACCCAACGGCCCACCCAAAGGTCCCAAACTGCGCAACGAGGCAAATATGCTCAGCAACTCAGGAGAGCTAGCTTGCTTCGCCGGAGGACGATCCAAATTAAGTGCATGTCAGAGAACTTCACTCTCTCTTGTGAGTTTCGAGTTTCGATGGCAGGGTTATGTTTTATGAACTTCTTCATCATATCCCATTTGTCTACTGGGAAAATTATTGGAGCGAGAGTTTTGTGAAAAAGCGGAGGGAGAGAGAGAAGGGATGAGAGGCCAGGAGTTATCTGGGTCAGTTAACGCCAGTAGGGCCGGTGGGGAGTCGAGCACCTCACAGCCGCCGCCGGCTAGACGGTTCCCATTTGCAGCGCAACCGGAGATCATGAGGGCAGCGGAAAAGGATGATCAATACGCTTTTTGCGTTTACGATGCCTGCCGCGACGCTTTTCGCCATTTGTTCGGTCTGTTTTGCTTTCAATTTTATATTTTTAATTGTGAATAAGGGACCTCGAATGAACACTAACTGTTTGTGTTAATGTCTACTTCAATTTGTACTATCTCTTCTTGAAAGTGTGATTTCATTTAATTAAAGTGGTGTGGGGAAAAGTGTAACTGTGTGTTATACGTTGAAAGCGGAAGGGCTATATTTTATACCATACATCGTTTTCTTGGAGGACCATAATCATTCAGATTTCTCACAGGAAGTGTTATGAGTTGAACATCAAGTACAGGAGAAAATGAATACGTGCATCTGTTTGATTAAATGCGTTTCACTTGTTATTGAGGCTGTTATATATTTATTGATTGGGAATGCCATGGCTCGAGATTTCTTATTTATGGTTGGATTATCTATGGACTGAGCCTTAATTGGCTCTCTTTTCTTCTAGGATGAGATAATGATTTTTTCTTCCCCACCCACCCCAAAAAAAAAAAAAAAAAATTTCTAATACATCCTGCCTATTATCGCAGGTGCAAGAGTTGCTGTAGCATACCAGAATGAGGTTAGCCTTTTTGTACTATCTTTGGCACTATGATTACATTACATACAAACCAAATTTTTTTTTTCCTGAGCCACTTTTGTTACATACAAAATCATTTTGGCACCATACTTTATTAGTTTAATTCTTTATATTAAAATTGGTTATTGATCCCATTTCAGTGTTTCCTTACTCTCTCTCTCTCTCCTCCCCCCCCCCTTTCTTTTTTTTTCGTAACTTTGTTTTAGCATGTTCTGGGTGTATTATTTTGTTCCATGCATCTTGCATTGTATATTACACTATTGTTTTCTGATCTTTTTTATGTTTCAGACAAAATTGCTGGGTCAGATTCTTTATTATATATTGACAACAGGTTCAGGGCAGCAAACACTGGGGGAGGAATACTGTGACATCATACAGGTCTGTGACCTTTCATTTAGGGAGTCACCACTATAGTGAACCTCCTTCTGTTAATGAATGTTTGGGTTATTAATTATGCTGCCATCTATACCTGGCTTGATGGCCTTCTGATTTTTCATGAAATATTTTGGAGTTACTATTTGATATGACAAGTGATGAGTATTTTGGAGTTACTAATTGTTATGGCAATTGGCAAGTGATGTTGTCTGGTCAGAATATTATATCACTTTATCCATAATATGATAGCTGCTTTTGCAGGTTGCAGGTCGATATGGGCTTACTCCAACACCGGCTCGACGTGCTCTTTTCATTGTGTACCAGACAACTATTCCTTATCTTGCAGAAAGAATTAGGTTTCTAAAGCGTTCCTCTTATTTCTTCACTTTGGACACTACTTTCTTTGAAAATTTTCAACTTAACTTCGTTCAAACTCATAAAAGATCTGAATTATATCTTTTTGACAGCTCTAGAGTAGCTGCACGTGGGATCATGCTTGCTGATTCTCAGTCTGATGAACTGGATAGTAACAATGCTACACGGAATAGTTTGGTTCCATCTACTGGGGTGGCTGAAAGTTTATCTACCTCTGACACAAGAATATCTGTTCTAGATTTCTCAAGGTTGAAGGAGAAATTCCATAGGTTATGGTTGTATGCCGTTCAGAGATGGCCAATGGTATGCTGTGCTTTTAGTATGCTTTGTATGTTGTTTTAAGGCAGTTCAATGTACCTCTTTTTTCATTCCTCAAGTAAGCAGATTCACAGTGATGCGCTTTGGAGAATGAACTTAACTTTTATGGCTTAAATTATGGTTTTATCATGTTTCTTAATCTGTCTGATTAGATATTTTTTTCATGCTTTGCTGATTTCTCTCCTGTTTTTCTATTCAGGTGCTTCCTTTTGCTCGTGAATTTTTGCAATTGGTTATCCGTACTAACCTCATGTTTTTCTACTTTGAAGGTGAGTATTGGGTGTGGAGGGTCAATTGGTTATGTTGGATGTTTTAGAAAGCCTTAAAAAGAAAAACCTGTGTCTTATACATCATCTCTATTGTGTAGGTCTATATTATCACATATCAAAACGTGCAGCTGGAATTCGTTATGTGTTCATTGGCAAGTCATTGAATCAAAGACCTAGGTACGTGGTCATAATTTTAGAATAATCTGCACTCAGATGACTTCCATTTTCTTTTTAACTGGAACTGGCTATGGCTCTCAAATCAGAAGGTATGTTGTGGGCTAGGAACTGGATATGCACCTATAAAGTTTTTCAAATTAAGGCAACTAATATGCATTATTAGTAACTAATAATGGTCTAATTTATGGCACATATTTTCACTAATGTTAGTGATGCATAGGTTCACATATTATGTTTCTAAAGTTGTTTCTTGTATCTTACAAGGTTTAGTTCAAAAGCTTGACCAGAAACTCCTGCTCTGTTATAAGCATGATTCATCATGCTGATTCTCTTTCCTCAACATTTATTCACACCAATATCATGTATACCTATATCTCTCCTAAATCTTGATGGATCTTGGAAATGCACTTGAATTTGAATTTGCCCCTTTTTACCAATGAAACATAAAGTATTCAGTGGAATGACCAAAATGACCATGATATTTTTCATTACATATTAGTTTCCTTTATGGTAGATAAATATCAAGGGTCGCTAGGTTCTATAGTAATTTAAAATTTGGATTATTTCCAGATTAAAAATGGCTTACAAAGAGGAATAAGGGGGGAAAAAAAGAAAGAAAAAAAAGAGAGAGGAAAGTATGACCATTTTTTTGGTTTACCTTAGGTAGGGACATGATCCGTATGACAATCACTCATTGTCCATGGAGTGTACTACACCCTTGGAATATGTTGCTTTTGATATGGAGAGATAAGGAATCTCAAGCCAGCTGGATGCCTCCTTTAATTGAGTGTTATGGTTGATATATGGTGTTCAAGCAAACTCCGCCGGTGTTGTATGCTACCGGTCCCAAGTCTAGATAAAGTAGGAGGGTTGGTGCGTCTAATTGTCAGCCGGCAATGTAAAAAAATTTCCAAACCCTTTTGCATCGATCTTAGAAATTTTTATTTTTGAGCTTTTGCTATGGTGTCCTCCAAAAGCGCCAAAAGCGATGCTTTGCACTATGTCCTGGATGTAGTGGATAGTGAGCAACGTTAGCTAGGGCATTCCCTTAAGCAATGCACTGCTTCGGTGCTCTGTTGCAGTGATAAATGGGTAAGGGTTTTCGCACCTTGGATGAGTGTGGGTAAAGAAGTTGGTCCAAAACATTGGTTGAGATTAGCATCTTGGAACATATGAACTTTAATTGGAAAGAATTTAAATTGATAGATATAATAATAATAAGAAGAATTAACATAGCTTGTATTATGGTTTAAAGTCGAGATCTCGGAATTTTTGAATTTCTCGAGGGGCTCGAGACGAGACAGTGGGTGGATACTGGTCTTGACCCTGTCTCGACTGGTTTCGACCAGTATTGAACCAAAATGGTTCAAAAACAGATATAAGACCAAGTCTTGGTCGAAATTTTGACCAAGACTTGTTCTTTCGCCTATTATCTTCTTCATTTGTTCTCTCTTGCTCACTCTTGTATTTGATTTTGAGTATTTGAGACGTTGACACTTTGAGTATTTGTATGTTGTATGAAATTATGATTTATGAATGTATGATTTTCCCACAATGTGTGAGTATTTTTATAATTTTATGCTTTAAATATGTTTATATATGTTATAATTTTATCTCAGAAATCTCAGTTTGTCTCAAGGTTGATACGACCTCGAGAATCGAGATTTTAATCATTGGCTTGTATACAAGAGATTGGATGGAAAGGTAAAGAAGCTAAGGAATTGGATGACTATGAACGTTGGTATATCAGGGATAAAACCAATTAAAAAGCAATGAGATCATGAGAATAATGGTAGATAAAGATTTAAAATGATGTTATAGATGTTAAAAGAATTGGTAATAGGATAATATCCATCAAACTTGTGTTTGTGTCATGGAAAGAGGTAGTCAAAATAATTAGTGTAACCCCAAGGGGGTAGCTAAGTCGGCAAGGAGCCTACGCCTCAGGAAGCGGAAGGTACTGAGTTTGACTCTTCTTACTGCCTTAGGGCCACTCACACAGGGATATTAAGTAATCTTTCTTTCCTGCTATGGGTGCAAGTGGAATGGTTCTCATTCAATCCTGGAATGACCCGGTCCACGCAATTGTGGGGTTAGTATGGGCCCGCGGGATTAGTCAGGCCAAAGGTCTAGATAATTGTCTTTAGCAAAAAAAAAAAAAAAAAAAAAAAAAAAATCAATATAATTAGTGCATGTGTACCCCAATTCAGATTAGATGAAAATACTAAGAAACATTTTTGGAACTCGTGGATAGATTAGTTCAAGGAATTAGTCAAAGGGAAAAGATTACTATGGGGGGAGATCTTCATGGACATGGTGGAAGAGATAGTACTTAGTAGAGGTTATGAAAGAATTCATGGAAGATATGGTTTTGGAGACATAAATGAGGAGTGGACTTCAGTTTTTGAATTTGTTATGGTTTATGATCAATCAATAGTAAACACATGCTTTGAAAAGAAAGAAGAACATTTTATAACCTTCAATGTGGCAAAATAGTAGCCAAATAGACTTCTTTCTAACTCGAAGGGCTTATAGGCTATTATGTAAAGATTGTAAGATTGTACTAGGGAGAGCTTAACCACGCAACACAGATTAATGGTCGTAGATATGTATTTTAAAATGCTGAATCTAAAGAAATATGAGATTATATTCCTAGGATAAGATGGTGGAACTTAAAAGGAGAAAACTTGAAGACATTTATTGATATTAGGGAGAGATTAACCATGCAACACAGATTAATGGTCATAGATATGTATTTTAAAATGTTGAATCAAAAGAAATATGAGATTATATTCCCTAGGATAAGATGGTGGAACTTAAAAGGAGAAAACTTGAAGACATTTATTGATAAGGGAACATTTCACATATGATATGACCCAAATACTTTGAGAAACATCACCTACCACCCAAGGTTTCTGAAAACATCAACTATCACCCAAAATTCCAAAACATTTATCAAAAAGACCTAAATCGTTAAGACGGAGCCGTTAGATGCTGATGTCAGCTCAAAACCATTTTTGTATTGACAGCAATTCCCTTATTTGAAAGGGAAAAGTCGAGTTTGCCCTTCAGTAATTTTTAACAGCCTTGTTGAACATCTGCGGTGGAGAAAGCCATTGAAGGGCCGAAGAAGACAGACTCGTGGTGAAAGCAACAAGGAATGAAGATTGATTGGAAAGGGAGATGGTGAAGTTTTGCCTTTGATCGGGTCAACGACAGGAGACAGCGAGAAAGGAAGGGGAGCTACGGTTTTGGGGTCGACGATGGAGGAAATGGAAAGAGAACGTGAGTCGAGATAATTAGTGCCCATATGAGGGGTTGGGAGACTAAAGATAGCAGAGCCATGAATGATGGAAGAAGCGAAGTCAGGGAGTGAGTTTCTTGGTAATGATTCTGGTATTTTCAATCAGAGTTCTTGCTATTGTACAGCAGACTATTGAGTTCATCCAATCTGAAGACTCAAATTCAAAAATTCAAGCGGTGAGAGAAATCAGACAGCTTACGAAGACGTCTCAGAAGCACGACATTACTTCTCCGGCACAATTGAGCCCCTTGTTGCGATGCTCAGATCTGACTCCTTGGACTGCTATGAGGCTGCCCTTTTTGTGCTCCTTAATCTTGTTGTCAAGGATGAGATGTGAGTTCCTCATTTTGTTTGAGTTTTTGCTGTTAATTGATTGACTCTGCTCCATTTGTGAGTAATTTTATTAGTTATGGGTTGTCTCTAACGATAAAAATCGATGCTTTATTGGTTTTTGGGTTTTGAGATTCGAAGGTGATTGTTCTTTATTTCAGTGGTTACTTTTCTCTCTCCTTCCCCCCTCTTTTTGCTTCCCTTTTGCTTTCTTTTTTTCTGCTGATTTTTCTGGTTCTAACTGAATTCTACTTTGCTAGGTAAACAGGTTTTCTGCTCTTCTTCTTTTTCTTTTCTTATAATCTGTAACTCAACCTGCTACATCGAACCGTCAGAATTGAAGAATATTGAATTTTTATTTCTCTTGAACTGGGTTATTCTTGTCACTTCTGTATGTTCGAAGTATTTTGGATTGCAAAGGGGAGTTAGGAAGGATTTTGGGCCTTTTGAACTGGGTTATTCTTGTCTTCTTCTGACTCCAGTGGCGCACAACAATTGTTCTCCCCTAAAAAAAAAACTAACCATTTGTCGGAGATTCGATGTTGCCGGATAAGAAACCAGTGGGTGGTAGGATGTTGCCGGAGAAGGAACCAGTGGGTGGTGGGTGGTGTTTCTCAGTTTAAAATGAGAAGGGTATAAACGTCTAGACAAAATTTCAATGTTCTTCCGTCAGTTAATAGGGTAACATTTTGGAATTTTGGGTGGTAGTTGATGTTTTCAGAATCTTGGGTGGTAAGTGATGTTTCTCAAGGTATTTGGGTAGTATGTGAAATTTTCCCTATTGATAAATTAGTAACATAGGGAAGATGTGACTTGGATGAAGACACTAAGAAGATGTGGAACAAAATTGCTACTTTTATTAAGAATGTAGCGAAAGAAGTTGTAGGTGAATCTAAAGAAAAATGTCATTCAACTAGGGAAACTGGGTGATTGGATGATGAAGTTCAAGCATGGATTAAGGCTAAGAAATCTAGTTTTAAAACTTAGCATAGGATGAAGGATAAAGAGGATTTAAAAATGTATAAATTTGCTACAAATGAATCTAAGAAGATTATAGGGAAAGCAAGGAATAAAAAATATGAGGATCCATAACAATCTAGGTACAAAGGAGATGGAAAAATATATCTATGAACTAACTAAAATGAGGGCCAGGAAGAGTAAAATTTTCAACCATGTTAGATGCATTGAAATTAAAGATGATAATGTATTAATAAGTAACGAGAGGGATGGAAGAATGATTTCTACAACTTACTAAATGAAAACAATATAAGTAATAGTGTTTTAGAGAAAACACAGATCTTTTATATATATATATATATATATATATATATATATATATATATATATATATATTTATATATATATATATATATATATATATATATATATATATATAGGGTGTCTAAAGTAAGGAAGCTTTAAAGAAGATGAAAATAGGTAAAGCAATAAATCCATATGGTATTCCAGAAGAGGTGTGGAAGCTACTAACTAAATTGTTTAATAAGATTATGAGCACAAGAAAAGGATACCCAATTTGGTTTTATGTTGGGAAGATCAGTCAGTGAAGTTATTTATTTGCTAAGGAGAATAATGGAAAGATTTAGAGAATGTGAAAAGAATCTCTATATGTTCTTTACTAACTTGGACAAAGCTTATGATAGAGTCCTTAGAGAGTTAATTTGGCAAGTGTTAGAGAAGAAAGTGTTTAAAGTAAATTTATGGACATAGTTAAAGATATGTATTGTGGTGTAGTGAAAAGTTTGAGACCTATGGGGGACAGGGTAGTGAATTTCTAATTACAGTTGGATTACATCAAGGATTAGCTCTAAGCCTTTTTTATTTGTACCAATAATAGATGAGTTGACTAAAGACATTCAGGAACAGATCCCTTGGATTATCCTTTTTGCTGATGATATTATTTTTGTTGTTCAAACAAAAACAATGATAAATGCAAAGTTTGAATTATGGAGATAGACGGTGGGCCTTGGTGCAACGGTAAGGTTGCTTCGTTGTGACTTGGTGGTTATGGGTTCGAATCGGAAAATAGTTTTTTCATAAACCAGAAATAAGACTGTGAACATTTGCCCCTCCCCAGATTCCGCAGTAGCGGGAGCCTCCTGCACTAGGTATGCACTTTTTTGAAATTATGGAGATCAACCTTGGAATCAATAGGTTTTAAGATAAGTAGGACAAAATAGAAAAAATTACGGGTACCTCCCTTGTAGTTTGCCCTTAATCCAGGTACACCCCAAACCAAAAAAAGAATTACAACTGTACCATTTTTTTGGATGGTGTTAAACTTAACACTAAATGAGCAAATATAGCCCTGCATGTTTTAAAATTTAAAGGAAAAATGTCACTTTCAAAAAGAAAATACATTTTTAACTTTCCCTTTTAACTTAAAACTTCACTTTTACATTTGTCAAGTTGCAATCCCGATCAAAATTGAGCATCAACCTATATTCATCACAAACCGAGGTATTTCTTCCGATTGGAAACAAATTCATTTCCTTAATTTATCTTCTTTTCTGTTCCAAGATTTAATTAAAGATGGGTTTTCTGTTGGTGCCAAGAGGGAATCAAATCTATATTCGTTGTTGACGCTATTCCCTCTAATGGTAGAATTGGCGTATGGCCCTACGCTCAGTACAAGAAAGGCTTCTTATGTGGGTGGTGCAGGGAGTCATTCCTTGTTGAATATGAAACTCCTCGATTACTGACAGACTTGACAATGAGGAGACAAATGGGATCCATTGAAGAAGGCGGTGTTCATCTCTATTGAAATATTCACTTAAGTCCCAGGTTTTTCTCTGATCATGGGAAAGCTACAGTTCCTCATCGTCCCTGGTTCATCTCGATTGAAATCTAACTTGATCACACACGCAAGTTCGATCTAGATGGTGGACTGGTAGTTGAGCTGGTAGGAATTGAGCAGAGAGAAGCTGCAACTACCATTCAAATTAGCCGAGAACTTCCAGGTAGATTTGTCCAATTCATACCCGACGATCAATTTCGGGACAATCCCCACCGGGAAATCATATTGTTGGAGAGCCTCGTAAGCAGTCAGTGTGTCATCGGCGGCCATTGTTGTTGAAGAGAACAGCGTCAAGCTGATCAGAATTAGAGATATAAATGGCATCAAAGACATAGGTCTTGGCACCAACAGCGAACCCATATCTAATTAAAACCTGAAACAAAGAGAAGATAAATTAAGGAAATGGATTTGCTTTCAATCGGAAGAAATACCTCGGTTTGTGATGAATATAGGAATGATTCCCTCCGCCGATTCTGTTCCGGTTGCAATCCCGATCGAAATTACTTCGGGAAACCAAAAAGAGCACACTTTGTAAAACCCTATAACATTTTTAAGTGAATAACTTACCTATTGGTCGCTGTTGCAGGTTCGGTTCCGCCATGGAGTTCAACTGCACAGCAATACATCGCCGGCGACCAAGATTCTTCCGTCGTTTCGCCTTCAACTAGCTTCCGTCCTTATCTCCTTGCGGATCATGAACAAAATGAGAAAAACAAGTTCTTTCTCAATAGTATAGGTAATAGTTAAAGGGGAGGGGGGTAAAATTGTCCGTTCACTTTACCATTTGGGCATTTTAGGAAATAAAATTTCAACCTCTTCTTTGCGTCGTCAGTTAATAGAAAATCACTAATGGCGTGGGTATTTCTGTTGTTTATTTGGATTTTAGGGGGTGTCTTTGTAATTATCCAAAAGGTTTGGGGTGTACCTGGTATTCATTCAAACTAGAGGGGAGGAACCTGTAGTTTTTCCAACAAAATAAAGTAGAGGTAAAATTATGGACAATTTCGTTTACTACACGGACCTCTCCTGGCACTTATTGACTTACATGGACTTTCCTCATAAAGTGAAACTTATAACACTTTAGTCTACTCTGTTAGAAAATGGACGGTAATTGCTGATGTAAACATGCCTTATTTTTTTTAGATACCAAAATACCCTTATCCTATTGAATTACCCTTTTACCCCTAGTAGTGTTTAAGACAACTCAGGGTGTTTTTACTCTTATCGATTTTTCTAATTTTGGGAGATACCGTTCCTAGTGGGTTACTTAGACTTTAGGA
The DNA here is from genome assembly GCA_028583415.1 of Protea cynaroides. Classification (NCBI taxonomy): domain Eukaryota; kingdom Viridiplantae; phylum Streptophyta; class Magnoliopsida; order Proteales; family Proteaceae; genus Protea; species Protea cynaroides. The sequence goes on from CM053276.1 coordinate 110,185,597, forward strand.
GTTAATTTTGATTAAATAAGATGTGAATTCACTTCGTTAACACAGAGGGTATTTTGGTTAGTAAAAAAGTTTAAGTTAACACTGTTAGTTTTAGGGAGGCACGTGTAAGTCAATAAGTGCTAGGGGAGGTCTGTGTTGTAAATGAAATGTCAAGGGGAGGTCCGAGTAATTTTTCCCAAAGTATATGGTTTGTAACTTTAGTAACCATAGGATTGAAAGTGAGTATGGTGTAATTGATGATAGGAAGTTACCGCAAAGTGAAAATCTGGATTGGGGCATACTCATAGTTCAGCAAGGTGTTGTTTTAGGTTAAGATCTAACCATTGGATCGAAACCATCTTTTGTCATCTTCTAATCATTATCGGTTGCATTGCTACAAATCTGATTTGCATCCAATTAATATCTGAATTTTAGCCCTACCCATAAAACTCGGGAAATCCTAGTCTGATAAGGATTTCTTTATAACTTTGAATCCAACCATCACATTGACTTAAAATCTGGATATCTTGTGCCTGCTGTTGATTACATTATCCTACAATATAGGTTGTTAACACTTGGGTGGGCTCATAGAATTCCTAGATAGGTTTATCTCAACCCATGACCACATCAATGCATGCAAGTGTTTTTTCAACTGAAATTGAAAAGTCATGATCCAGTCAGTAGATGTCAACCAGACTTAGTATCCAAGTGGATAACGATGACTAGGAATGGCTATCCAAAGTTGGTTATGATCCAATGGTTGGATAAGGAATTAAAAGAGGTTCTAGATAAACTAGGATTTCTCATATTCATGTTCGGCAGCAGCATGTAGCCTAGGAATGATAGATCAGAATATGAAGACAGCTAAGCATGCGGTTGAAAACGGATTTCTTAAACCAAAACAGATTTGAAAATGAACAGACTTGAGGTACATTCATAACAGAATTTGATATTATCTCCACAGAATTTTTTGTTAATAGATTAGACAAGTGGCAATCAGATTTTAAGTGTTAATCATGGTGATCCTTCTGGTATCCGAATTTTCGGAGTATTGATATCAGCAGATCAGCAAAAATTCATAACAAATTTTAACCGACAGGTCAATGAAAACAATAAAAACAGTGGTTGAACATCAGCTTACGATATGGCTGATTGGTCTTAACAGCAATTGAAACCAATCTGATCTGTCAACCGAGATTGATTAAACAACCCAAACAGATATTGATTCACAGTTGTATCAATAGTAACCCCAATCCAAGGGCAAACTAGTATAAGATCCAAACCAGAATTGCATATCTAAGATGAACTCGAAGACATTGACAGGTTGAGATCAGATCTTAAAGTAAATTGAACAAAGTACTTACCTGATTAACGAAGAAGAAAAGAAGAAGAAGAATATATGTAAAGGAGGAGGGAAGACACACCTTTACGAGAAAGGGATCACAAAGAGAGAGGAGAAAAAGAAGAGATGCTGCTCTTGCAGATATAGCCATGTAGTCACTCAAACCCACTATTTCATTCCATTATCCAATCCTCCATAAGTATATGGGTTACAGGCTGTATTTAAATAAATAAGCTAAAGACTCCAAATGTAATTACATCAACTCAAGATAAATTCCTAACAAAACTGGCTTGAAGATAACCCAAATAAATCCTAATCTAAAATAGAAGTAAAATACAACTTAAATTCAAACTAACACTAAACTAGTCTACTCCATATCCTAATCCTGTATGCAAATAAAAACTCTGAAATATGGGCTCATAAAAGAGACCCATTACATTAATAATCCCAAAACAAGAGGCCCAAGGCCCATATAACCCATCCGTGGGCCAAAATACATTATTGTGAGGCCTAGATGGCCTGATTCGGAGCCTGTAATTGCATGAAGTATGGCTTTGAATAGAGCTGATTGGAGAAAACGGATCCATGTAGCCAACCCCATTTAGTAGGGATAAGGCCGAGTTTAGAGTTGAAATGGTGTTTAAGCAAAACTTATGGTAGGCTCTTGCATGTAATCAAAGGGGCATAAGGGAAAAGGGGGGGGTTTGAATCCTTCATATTTTCAATCATGAATTATTACACATTTTCACATGAGCGGTTGATCCCTATTTTGACATCACACCTGGATTTTTTGGTTTAGGCCATGTACAGAACTTCAATCCAGTGATTAGGAGAGAGAGAGAGAGAGAGAGAGAGAGGGGGGATCCAGGATATTCTAACTTGACAAAATGGACCTAATTGTTGGAGTCTATGCAATTGGTCTCGGAAAGCACATTTTTATGGTAGATTTGGCGGGAGCGTTGCGAATGAACTGATTAGCTAGCCAAGCATTTTTGGCCTGCCATACTCTGATTCTTCATTGATTAAGGGCACAGTTTAAGAACCTGGCTCCTCAAAAAAGTTCATCCGGTAAATATATGTTGTAATGAATCACTTATGGTTACAACAGCTTATGCATTTTGTAAGTACTAACAATCACATTTAGAAAGTGTGTTTGTTGAAGTTGATTTCTGGAAGCATTCTATGCTTTAAGGTGATTTGTTCCATATGTCTGTTGATATATTTCCAGAATTCAAACCGTCTGTGACAGTACTTCAAGTGTTGCTTCAATAAAATAGTTAATTGTCAAACTAAACAAGAGTTTTTTTTTTTCCTGTTGTCTGAAACAGATACCAGATACTGGGAGTATTCCTTTTAATCCAGCTGTGCATTATTGCTGCTGAAGGTCTTAGGCGCAGAAATTTTTCTTCCATTACAAATTCAGTCCATCAAACAACAGTTAGGACACACCACTCATCAGGAGGTCGTCAATTTTCAACTCAATTTACCCAATCATCTTGTTACATCTGTCTTTTATTTTATATGCATTGTTGAGAATCTTAGCATGACTTTTTGGAAAAATAAGGTATCATTTCTTCTTTTTTTGTTGGGACAGAGAAACTTTCAGTTTATTGAGCACTAGATATGTCAAATATTACCAATCATATAAATTCAAGTATTCAACTGGTATTGTTGATGTCTATGTTACATGCTCACGCTTTATCTCTGAGATTAGGAAAAAATGAGAACACGTTTTGGACTTAATGACAGCATGGTGAATGAATGCAATGCCTTGCTTGACCTTAAGGTTGTAGTCACAAGGATATAATTATGGCAGTCATAAGTTTTCTTTTGGGTGCTACAGCACTTAAGGTTGTAGTCCACAAGGAGTTAATTAGTTAATTACAGAAGTCATTAGTTTTCTCTTACAAATTAACAGGAATTGGAGTACTAGAAAAGCAGTATCTAGCAGCTGACTACTAAAAGGAGCAGTCTCATGGAGTAAAAAAATTTACTGCATGCTAAATACTATAATGTATCAAACCATGTTATTTCCATATTTTGTTTTAGATATCAATTTGTCTCCTACATTTGTGGGATTGCAGGCCGAGAATTACCTGTTCTGAATGAAGAAGGTAATCTAATCACTACTGATTTGGATTCTGACAAAGGCAGTTGGAACTCTGACTCCCTCACTGTTTCAGAGGTATTTATATTTCTTCTTTTGGTCTAATAACTGAAAAGGGAATTATTTTTTACTGTCATTTGTCAGTTTTATGCTTCTTTGTGTGTCTATACATTTTCAGAAATAAAATTTTAAAAAAGAAAAAATATATATTTTTGTAAGAGAAACTGCTTTTGTCCTGTGAGGGGTGTTGTTTGATGATAATATGCCTACTTTTAGGCCAGAATATGAGAACTTTAGAGAAATTAGTGGTCTATAACCTCTTCTTTCTTTTCACTTTTATTTTTTAATTCCAATTCTGTGATGTGTTGCTATGCGATAGCTGTCTTTGGTACTTGGTAGGGGTAGTTTGTAATTCAAGTCAGGGGCATCAAGATGACAGTACATTTATTGTTCATTCAGTAAGAAAAATGTTGATGGTATTGGGAATAGAGTCCCACATTGCTAATGAGATTGGAACCTTGGGTCCTTACATCTGGAGAGTCTCCACTTATTAGTTTGAACTTTTGAGCTGGAAATCTCAACAGGTGGCATGTGGAATAATTTTGGAACTGTGTGGTTTTTGTCCTAGGGAACCAGAGGGATGAGCAAATGCACACTCTGCCTCAGTAGTCGTCAACACCCAACAGCCACACCTTGTGGTCATGTCTTCTGTTGGTACAGTTTCTCTTCCACCCGAAAGACCTATGCAGTGTCTTATAGATTTATTGGTTAAATTACTCTCTGTCTTTCCCCTTTTGTGGTTTGACATGATCTTTTCACAGGAACTGCATTATGGAATGGTGCAATGAAAAGCCTGAATGCCCTCTTTGTCGTACTCCAGTAACTCATTCAAGTTTGGTTTGCATTTATCATTCAGACTTTTGATATTCCACTGATGGGTGCCTGCAATCTGTTGTCCGCACCAAGGAAGTGCAATAAAACCACATTTAATTAGGAAACTCAACGAACTTACCTGTTGTAGCCTACATAGTGGTAAAGAATTCAGTAAATCATAAATTAAGATTTAGGAGTAGAAGTTAGGGACTTCAAATTGATCTGTGTGTCTTACAAAGCTTCTGTATTATGGTGACAGTGGTGTTCTGCTGTAGTGATTTTGTAAATTTATGTCATCAAGGAAGCATGTAATATTTGTTTGTTTCCTTTGGGGTTACTCGTCAGATGAATAAGCGTTGGATGTAAAATCATGTTGGGATATTGAAAGGCACTATTTTGCCATCTTTGTGCACTGCAGATTGATTTTTTGTTTATTTTTTTAAGAATTTGACAGGGGATTACTATTAGGCTTTTGTGTCTTTATACGGTCCAATGTAGAGAGACTTCTCTTCACAAGACCCTTAATTCTGCGTTGTAGTTGGATGATGTGGCAATTTCGGACTGTTGGGTAAACAGTGAACAGTTTAGATAAGCCATTGGTTGGATTTCAGACTCAAATTCAACCATTATCCCCTCCCCCTCATCTAGTGTATTGGCATGAATCCTAGGTTGTCACTTGTCATACTTCATTTATGTTGAAACTTTACATGTGAGCAGGATACTTAAGGTTTTATATGTCCACAAAATTTAGATCACATTCAATCTGTCATATGATAAATCTAGGTCTAATATAAGAGACCATTTACATGGCCTTGAAGGGCCTTTTGCCCTGAATATCATAATGTTAGGTTTACATTTTTATCCACAATTACCAAACTGACTACGTGGTCAGAAGTTTTTTGGCATAAGGGTCAGCTCTCTACCGGATCCACTCAATTGTCTTACTTGGAATCCTCTATTTCAAGCATTTTTTTAGGGGAAATTTCTAATTTTTTTTTAATCAAGTTTAGATGATACAATTCTTCAAATCACCATTGGTATGGCGTGAGAGATTCGCGAGAACCCTCAACTTTAAATTGATGAAATTAATTAGAACAACTCACAAAATAACTAGAAGAAATCGATTTCTTTTGATTTCAGACTTAGGTTTTGTTTGGTTTCAAGGGGAATTAAAGGGAAGGGAAGGGAAATTTTTAAACCTTAAATGGAAACTTTTATAATGATTACAGCATATGCTATCGCAATCCTTGTAACTAATTTTAAATTATTCCACATTTAGTTATTAACTTTTATTTTACTTTGCATCCAAATCCCTCCTATTTGAAAAGGAAAATAAATTACATCTTATATGTATCATTATTAAATATATTAAGAAGTTTAGGTAATTTATATAATCATGTTGTGTTACAACTATAAAATTTTCTGTTTAAAGTTAAAATTTTCACTTCCCTTTCCTTCAATTCCCCTTCCAACCAAACAAAGTCTTAGGGGGAGGTGGAGACCAAGAAAATCTTGGACGAGAAATGAGGCGAATGATGGTAGGAAGGGCACCCACGATGGCCGATAAGGAATGGCCATATAGATGGAGGGCTTGACCAGCAGCTCCTCTAAAAGGAGACGAGGAAGATAATTTTTGTTTGGGGATTCAAGTTAGTTGACCCTCAAAACGAACAAGGTAGAACAAAACAAAGAGACAAGCTAACTCGAGAAGTGAAGGCCTTGTTGCTATTTTTGTATAATCGTCTTCTTTTCTCATTGAGGATGGGAAGAGGGAGAACAAGATATCTCGTCTTCGTTTTTTGTCTAGAAGTATAAACTTCTTCTGTCACTGGGAATGGTAATCTTGGTAGATCCATTCTCACAGCATTTCAATCTCCCTTAAAGGGGACAAGCGGAAGAAGATAAGGACCATGGTGACAAACCCACCACCATCCGAATCCAAGCTACTGTCATTTCAGGACACTCGTGCATGCATGCAGCATAATACAATCACACACAAAGGGAGGGTGAGGGATTGTCGGAAAAAAGATCTTCTTTTGTTGTCCAATCCACCAATCGTCTATTGGATGGGGTTGAGATGCAACTGCATGCGTGCTAAGCATCCCAGCCGTCCGATGGATGACTGACATGGCTGTACAACGGGAGAGGATCTCCTAAGGGGGCTAAGGAGGGGGGAGGTGCCACATGAGAAGTTGAGAGGTAATTTTGGTATTTTAAATTACCAGGGAGAAAGAACAGTAAAATAAAGGATGGTTAAAAAGTTTAGGGCTAAGAAATTTGAGTATATAACTTCAATTGGGCCCAGTATGTTCGGGGAAGAGAGAGTGTGTGAATTACGTTAGAAGTTGTGAGAAAGAATCCTACAATGACATTGTGGGAATTTTTTTCATTGACTCTATTTGTTTTGATGTAAAATTTTACATGTTAAATACTTGGACCTCCCTTGTATTAGGTCTAATTACATACCCATCCCCTCGTGGTTTAAAAATTACACTCAACTCTTGTCAACTAATGGTGTAGAAAAAGATAGAGAAAATTACTAATTTACCCTTCCACTAAAACCTTCATTCCTTGCCCGCTCGCCCCCATCCAAATCTTGGTATTATCAATATACCAAATGCAGTGTTATACCCTCACCACCTACATATTTCTTACAATCCCCCTCCCAAAAAAAAAAAAAAAAAAAAACTTATGTAATTCATTCTCTCTCCTCCCACCATCTTGTTGCAAAGGCAACAAGCTTTGTCCTTGTGAAGTTGGAAATTCTCTGAGGAATCGAAGCCATCAATGGATAATGATAATGGAAGGCCATGGGTGGCGCTTGGAGTAGGGGGATGAGGTCATTGGCCGAGGTCATCGGAGCCGGGCCTAGGCCACACTTTGATGGGGTGACGAGAGATGTAGAGGGGTTGCAGGGGAGGAGAACCGAACCTTGTTTTTGAAGGGGTGGGGCTTGGGATGGTTAGAATGAGAACTAGATGAACGAAGCATAGGTAGGTCTTCTGAGGTCCACCACTGGCGGCACTGCTTCTTTATGTTGTTCTAACATCATCTGTTTTCACTTACTGTCATAATTGGAAAGGCAGTGGAGGTTGAAGTATTGTCGTATTACTTCAGGTAGGAGCAATTGAATTTAGATGATGGAGATGACCCGTGACAAAATTGCAGCTTGCACCAATTCGACAAGGGGCATGGAACTATTCAATTAGAAAAGGAGGTTCTTTTTCCCTTCACTTCCAGACAAGGAAAATAGCCCCATTGCCTTTGCTTGTAGTGTCTTCACCCGCATCATCCCATGTGTGGGCTCTTAAGTGAATAGGTGTTTGCTCCATCATTAGTTCAATGTGGTTTATATTTGTGCTTTCTATTGTCATCAACTTTTGTGTGATTCATTATTCGTTCTGGTATTCTTCTCGTTGTCGTCTCTACACCTGCACCATCGCAATCCCAATCATCTTCTCCCTATATTTGTTGATATTCACAATGAAATACGAAACTTCGGTAAAAAAATGTAAAAAATACGAAGATGGGTGAGGGTTTGACACTCTTTCTGCTATATTGATAGTAACAAAACTTCGTTTGGGTAATCTGCTAAAATAACACATGGTTGATATATTGGCAAACCCAAAAATGGGTAATCAAGTATTTTTCTAAAATTTTATAAGATCATGGTGATATGTCTATAATATCCCAGAATATTCCCTGTATTTATGTATTAATATTTAATAGGGACTATTTCGTCTGGTTTTTTTTCTTTTTTTTGGGTAAACTATTTCGTCTGGTTAAAGGCTTAGTGTAACTTAGAATGGTGATATTGAGCACGACCCATTTCTAAATTAGGGTTTATTAGGAACCACTCATATGTTTAATCTCGTCCATCAAAAATAACATCGCAAATTCTTGATCGCTCGATCACCTGCAGGCTTCCAGACTTCTTAAGGTTTTGTAAGCAGTTTCCTCCTAGCAGGAGAGTGGAATTTAGGTTTTGCAGAACCCGGCGCCCCGCGAAGAGAAGCTGAAAAGCTCTTGTGCGCCCGTTGTTGCTTTATTTGTTTGCGATTTCGCAAAGGATGGCGACTCAGATGAGCAAAAAGCGAAAGGTTAGTATATTTTTTGAATCTATGCTGTTTTTTCTTGCTGAACATAGGTTTAAGGCTTCTGTGATTTTGGTTTCCATTATTGGCAATAGTTCGTTGCGGATGGAGTTTTCTTCGCGGAGTTGAACGAGGTTCTCACCAGAGAGCTTGCCGAGGACGGTTACTCTGGTGTTGAGGTTAGAGTTACCCCTATGCGTACAGAAATCATCATCAGGGCCACTCGTACCCAGAACGTACTTGGTAAATGGCTGATTGTGTTGGTTTTCCAATGATTCTACATTTTATTGTTCCAGTGTCTGTGATTTGGCTTATGATGAATAATTAGGCTTTTAACTAATGTCTTTAGGCGAGAAGGGCAGAAGAATTAGGGAACTCACGTCAGTTGTTCAGAAACGATTCAAGTTCCCGGAGAACAGTGTAGAACTTTATGCTGAAAAAGTTACAAACAGAGGGCTGTGTGCCATTGCTCAAGCCGAGTCTCTCCGCTACAAGCTTCTTGGGGGTCTCGCCGTTAGAAGGTACAGTTTCACTCTTTGTCCTTCCCTTAAGCTGGAATAAATCGTATTTTGTTTATTTATTTTTTGATAAGTTGATGCATATTATGAATAGATCCTGTCGATTCATCGTTGTTGGCATTTCCTCATCTGTTTGTTGGTTGGTTTTCATTGCTTCTTCTTTTGTGTTGGTGGGTGTGGGGGGGAGGTAGTTTAGTTGTTTATGCTTTTCTTTTCATGACTAGCGTAGAGTACTATGGAGGGGCCGCCCTCACAGCTTTGATTTATTATTGTCATCTTTACAGCGAGTCGGATTCTCATGCCAGGCTCGTGTCTGAGGGTGACTACAGTTTGTTTTCCCTTCCATGGTATGTGGGCCAAGGAACAAAGCATATTGTTCTCTTGATGTAATTATGGAAGGGATATCTAACCACATAGATCTAGGTTGAAGTTAGTTATCCGTAAGGAGGAAAATGGTCTCTCAGTTGTCCCGTGGACCTTATTTTAGCAGGGTTGAAGCAGGCAGTGACCAAGCAATTTTTATGGGGAAAACTTGCATTTACAAGGTGCTTTAGGAGGAGACAGAATGGGCCTAAATTGATGTGCCAATATGTGACATTGCGCATGCTTCATTTAGTTTTGTCACATTGTAGGTGTAGTGCACCTTCCTGCAGCATTAATGATAGAATTTCAAATCTTAGTACAGATGTCCAGTTTCTGTTGTCAAATCTAGTTGAATTCTGATGTCCGCAAGGAATAAAAAGTTTTGTGAATTGTTTTTCTTGAGATTTTCACCTTGAAAACATGATATGATACTTTTTCTTTTTATTTATTTTACTTATGGATTTTATGTTTCTTGTCTTCGATAAAGCAAATTGGTTGTTTATTGTACCAATTTTGTGTCGGAAGATGACGAAACCAACAGACTCCTCCATGCCATCATCCTCGTGAGATGACATTAGTTTTCACGCTGTAACTTAAGGGAGTGTACATGCTGAACAATTGTGAATGTGGTTTCTTTGCATCTTAATTTTAGTGTGTCATCTTCAATGCATATGGGCTGATTTGGGTACCAAATTTGTGTCAAAAGATGACTATATGATGAAATGATGCTTTTTACATTTTCATACGAGCTCAGGCTAGCTACTTATCTGAATTCTCTTACTAATTACATCTCGTTGAGCAATCTTTAGCCTGTTATCTAACTTCTTCCCATAGTTGCCAGGTACATGGTTTTTTAAATTGTGTATTGATTTCTTCTATGCAGTACATAAATTTTTTTTTTATTTTTTATTTTATTTATTCTGGTCTGCAAAAGTCCTCCAGACTCCAGAGTACGGCAAGCAGGCTGACAACTTGATTTGTTAGATTTAGTAAATTTATTCACTGTGGAACCAGTACAGCTTAATCAATGCATAATAAGTACTAACTGCATATGGTAAGTTGTAAAGCTTTCATGTCCTTACATTGCAGCCTTTGTTGATGTGTGAAAGTTCTTATATTTTTTTCTTTTAGGATTTCAAGTCTCTGTCATAAGATGGTTAGAATGTTGAAGACATGACGAGTTATTAATGTTACAAAGCCGATGCTATTTTTTGATGTTTATTCATGCTTATTGTTATCCAATGCCTACCAGATGTTGGATGCTGACATCAGAACTCATTAGGTTTAGTCGTTAAGCTGTGCCTTATCTTTAGTTGCATTTTTTCGTTACTTAGGCTCCATTTGTTTTTTCATTGAAAACGGTAGAAAATGAAAAATTTTACTGTAAAATAGGGTTTTCTACTATTTGATTTAACATGAAATGCAAAGAAAGGTATTCAAAAAGCAAGAAAATTTTGCATGGAGAAAATTTTTACAATGAAACAACAAGGGTTTAGTGAGGAATAAGGGAGGGGGATATTCAACAACAACAACAAAGCTTTATCCCAACTAAATGGATTCGGTTACATGATTCTTGTCTTCCAATTAGTTTTGTTCAATGCCATACTTGAAACAAGGCCTAAACTATGCATGTGTTTCCTTACTATTTTTGTTGGACCTAGAGTCATCTTAGGTCTGTCCCTAACTTTTTTAGATCCTTCAATTTGAATCAAATCATTCTTCCATATAAATGCATCTAACAACCTCCGTTGACAATACCATCTCAAACGACTTTCTTGTAGTTTATCATGTTTTGATGCTACATCCCAGTCAGCTCTATTGCAATCATTCCTTACCATATCTTCCCTAGTTTACCACACAACCCTCTTAACAACCTCATTTCAGTTACACTAAGTTTATCTATATGATGTTCCTTAACTGCCCAACATTGGACACCATACATCATAATTGGTCGAATGATTGTCCTATTAAATTTGCCTTAAATTTTTAATGGAATACACGATCACACAGCTCTCTAGATGCTCCTATGATGGCAAAGGGGATTCAAGGATGACAATCCTAATTAATTCCCTTTGTTGCAAGGTCTTTCTTTAACCCAACTCAGAAATCAGAATAGAGACTTTAAAGAAAATTCGGCTTATCTAAGAATCTGACCGTTGGTTGTTCTTCAAACTTGAAGGAAATGATCTTTAGGATGTACATGAAGACATATCCAAAGTTGGAGATGATCCGATCACAGATGAGAGAGATGTGATTTTTTTGAAAACTACCTATCATCTGAAAACGGGACTGGTTTAGTTAGAGCTGGTCGATATGATTTTAATCTTTAATCCCACGAGCTTTCGTTGATCAAATCAGCACTTAATGGTATCGCAATTCAGTATGCAATAATAAGAACTTGAAGGAATTAACAGAAGGACAAGAAAACCATAAAATAGAATATTTCGGTTGAGTCTCACAACCTATGAGACTCAACCAGAAAATCAGGAGTTAAACTCTCTTCTTTTTTCTGGTCTAAATCTGCTGGCTCTCTTCTTCTTTATCTTATTTATAGACTTAAGAAAGATTACAAAATAAGGAAGGATTTAGTCATCTTAAAAAAAATATCCTAAGATAAATTAAAAGGGAAACTTGCCTTTATAGATTTAGGAAAGTTTCCAATCTAAAAAATATCCTAAGATAAATTAAAAAGGAAACTTGCCTTTATAGATTTAGGAAAGTTTTCAAAAAAACAACTTACAAAATATCAATCCATAACTTAACTTTAGGAAACAAAATCTAAGAATAATTTAAGAAAGAAATAACAAAAGAAGGAAAATTTTTGTTGTTGGTACTGTTCACGTGAACAGTACCGTGAACACTGTTCACGTGAACAGTGTGGATTGGTCTTTGGGTTGGTCCAATGGATCAATACCGACTGGTTCTTTGGGTTGACCCATTATCGACTTGAGCTTGGGCCTTGGGCCTTCTTGGACTGCATCATCCTATCCACGTGATCCATCCTATTATAGTCCTCTGTAAAGCATCATTCTCTTTATCACCTTCTTTATTTATGATTGAACTTAAATACCTAAAATAATCACTTTGCTGTATCTCCCTCGTCAATTTTCACCACCTCATTATGCATCCTTGTGTGACTAAAGTTACACACCATATACTCCGTTTTCGTTCTACTTATTTTAAAACCTTTTGATTCCAATGTTGATCTCTATAGCTCTAACTTGACATTAATCTCTGCTTTTGTCTCATCCACCAAAACATTATCATCAGCAAAAAACATGCACCAATGAACTTCATCTTGAATATCTGGTTAAATCATCCATAATGAGGGAGATAGATAAGGGTTTAAAGTTGATCTTTGATGTTACCCAATTGTAATTGGGAATTCGCTATCTTGACCTCCACAGTTCTCACATTAGTCACCGCACATTATAATACATATCCTTGACTATGTCCACATATTTGCTTGGAACATTTCTTTTATATAGTCATAAGCTTTTTCTATGTCAATAAAAACCATATAGAGATCCTTCTTTCCTTCTCTATATCTTTTCATGAGTAGTCTCCTAAGCAAGTAAATAGCTTATGTCATGCATTTACTTGACATTAAACCCAAATGGTTCTCCGTAATAGTAGTTTCTTGTCACATGCGAGTTTCAATAATTCTCACATAGTTTCATATTATTATTCATTAGTTTTATGTATTTAGTTATTGCAGTTCTGAATATCACATTTGTTTTTATAAATTGGAACCACAATGCTTCTCCATTCATATGACATTTTCCTTGTGCTTATAATCTTATTAAACTTTGTTAGCTAAGATACTTCATAGATTCCTAGGTTCTTCCAAACTTCTATTGGGACCTTTGGGTCTAGTGCTTTGCCTGCATTCATCTTCCTTAAAGCTTCCTCTAAATATTTTAAATTTAGTTTTAAATATATAAAAGTGAAGCGAATGGACCTGCAGTAGATCCAATTTGAAGCAAGGAGCTTAATCGGGGGGCTCGCTTTGGCTCCTTGACAAGTATGTTCTCAAATGTTGTGGACTGATTTTCATGCACTTGTCCTTTTTTTTTTGACATCAGTTATGATCTCTATTCTGGTAGATGCTTCAATTAGGTGTCTTCCTCAGTTCTGTTTTTTTGTTCCCTCCACTTGTTCCCTTCCTTCCCTATATTGATATTCGTTGAAGATGGGTGTTGGGATCTCTGTTACATTTCCCTCTTTACAGGATATTTTTTTTGTGACGTGATGTAGTTAATATACTCTTATGGAGTCTGACTTTATAGATTCTATGACTTACTTATTGTACTTCTAGTGGAGTGCCTCAGTAAGGAAGAGGGATATTATTTGGATTAGAAGAATTGAAAGACCAACAGTGTAGGCCAAAATTTACTTGGGAAGTAGTGAGAAAAAGATATGAATTGTTTTGCTATGGTAATTGCAAAGCAGGATTCGCGTAGTCCCAACTTATTTAGCTGGAAAAGGCTTCAGTTGAGTTATCCTCTGCGGTCTTTTTCATTCAATTGGCATTGGTTATTTTCTCCTCCCCAATTCATGGGTGATGGAGTCTTCTCATCTATATGCCCACATGAAAGATCTTCTGGAATTTGTCAGGCGCAGCGCACTTCTATTAACTGCTTGGAGTTTGGAATAACTTCCTACGCTCCCATCAATCCTTAATTATAATAGGAATTACAATATTTCAGCCCTCTTTTTGCATAAATTTCATTAGAATTCATTTTTTGTTGTGCTTCTGCATGTAGACCTTCCCTATTTCGCTGTCTTAGTTATTTACATATTATTAGATATTCTGGAGCTGTTTATGACTTTGTTTAGACTGAATCCTCGAATGAAGATAATTATACGAATGTGGAGGTTAATAAATAAAGAGTTCTTCATTACCAAAAAATATGTTTGGCCTACTATTGACAATCAGGTTGGCTTTTCATACTGTGCTTTGGATAAATAAAGGTACATGTGGCTCTCCCCATCCTCCTAAAAAAAGTATCTTCTCTGTATTACAGTGTTAAGCTACTTTTTCATTCTTTTATGGTTCAAAATTGGTCGCATTATGGTACATTGCACATTGTGAAGTTACTTTTTATTCTCTTAAAGTTCAAATCTGGTTGTGCTATGATATTTCACCTTTTCCCAGTCTTTGAGCCCAAGGAATTAAGTATCGTGTATCGGTATCGGTATCGGTATCGTATCGATCAGTTGAAATTAAGAGACGTATCATATCGTAGCGTGGATACGCATTGAATTAGGCAAAATATGCATAAGAATGCTTAAGAAACATATAAAATACTAATTTAAAACATAAAAACACTATAATTAACCAATTTTATGGTCTAATTACAAGACATTAAGTGATTGGAGTCAATACATTACTTCCAATCATAGGTATGTATATAAATTATAAAAATTTTATTTACACTAATTACACTAATTTATCTCCAATTAACTAATATTTTTTATTTTTTCCTTTATAAAATTAATACCATCACTTAACTTTTAAGTGGTGTACACTGTATGTTAATATAGAATGTGATACATGGGATCATATCCCATGGTCTATATCTAAAGCCAGGAGATACAGGGGCCTTTTTTCTTTGTTATATGATACAGAGATTGCTGGAGACGATCACAGGGGACGACATTGCTGGAGCCGATTACTGAGGATGAAGATCGCATCGCACAGGTTAGTATTTTTTTTCCTTCCTCTTCTTCTTCGTCTTCTTCCCCTCTTCTGGCTGCAGTGGCAGCGGTGGCCACTGCTGCTGTCTGCTTCTCCTCCTCTGGTTGCAGTGGCGATTGCTGCTGCTACTCTTCTTCTCCTCCTCTTGGGGTGGCGGCAGTAGCTGCTGCTCTGCTGCCTGATTCTCCTCTGGCTGTAGCGAGTGGCTGCTGTTGCTGCTGGCGACGGCGGCAGCTCCTCCTCCTCTTTCTTCTTCTTCCTCTTCTTCCTTCTTGGCCGACTCTGTTTCTGCAATTTTTTTATTTTTTATTTTATTTTAAACAATACGTGTATCAGACTTGTATCGACTGATACACAGTTTGATACGGTCGATACACATGGATACAGTTTTATTTAAAAAAAAAAAAGATATGTATCGCTGTGTATCGTATCGACCATTGTCGATACCAATACATATCGGTCGATACGCCCTGTATCGTGTCGATACTTGAAACCTTGCTTGAGCCTAGAAAGTTGAGTGTGATTTTTGTGCAGCAGAATTGCAAAGAAGTTAGGGTTTTGTGGATGTTTTGGTGCATAACCATATTTTCTTATAGTTTCCCCTCCCAACATTCATTTCATTTCTTAATTGTTGCTTCTGGCTGCCTTTATTGGAATTATCGTATATAGATAGGAATAGGTTCCTATATAGATCTCTATTCTAGAAATAGGTGTAGTTAATATATTCTTATGGAGGTTGACTTTGTAGATTCTATTACTTAATTATTGCTTTTGCAGTGGAGTGCCTCCGGAAGGAAGAGGGATATTGTTTGGATTAGAGGAACTGAAAGACCAATGGGGTGGCCAAAATTGACATGGGAAGTAGTGAGAGAAGATATGAATTGTCTTGCTATGGTAATTGCAAAGCAGAAGTCATGTGTAGCCCACCTTATTTAGCTGGAAAAGGCTTCAGTTGAGTTACCCTCTGCAGTCTTTTCCTTTGCATTGGCATTGGTTATTTTCTCCACACCAATTCATGGGTGATGGGGTATTCTCATCTATGCCCACATGAAAGATCTGGAATTTGTCAGGCTCCTCGCACTTCTATTAACTGCTTGGTGTTTGGAATAAATTCCTACATTCCCATGAATCCTTAATTACAATAGTAATTACAATATTTCACCTCTCTTTTTGCATGAATTCCATTAGACTTCATAATTTGTCGTGCTTCTGCATGTACACCTCTTTTTTTCTGTCTTAGTTATTTACATATTAGAAGATAATCTGGAGCTGTTTATGACTTTATTTAGATTGGATCTCTGAATGACGATAATTAAAGGAATGTGGAGGTTAATAAATAAATAGTCCCTTCATTAACAGAGACATGTTTGGCTAATATTGGCAATCAGGTTGGCTTTTCATACTGCACTCTGTAAAAAATAAAGGCGCAAGTCGCTCTCCCCATCCTCAAAAAAAAAGTATCGGTTCCGTATTACAGTGTTAAGCTACTTTCTCATTCCCTTTAAGGTTCAAAATTGGTCGCATTATGGTACATTGCACATCTTGAAGTTACTTTTCATTCTTTAAAAGTTCAAATCTGGTTGTGATATGGTATTTCACCTTTTGCCAGTCTTTGAGCCTAGAAAGTAGAGTGCGATTAAAGCAATTTTAGGAATGTGCAGCAGAATTGCAAGGAAGTTTGGATTTTGTTAATATTTTGGTGCATATCCATATTTTCTTGGATAGTTTCCCTTCCCAACCTTCTTGCGTTTCTTAATTGTTGCTTCTGGCTGCCTTTATTGGAATTATCCCATGTAGATAGAAATAGGTTCTGTTCGATGTTACCAATTTTAATTGCTCTTTCTGTCACAGGGCCTGTTATGGTGTCCTGAGATTTATAATGGAAAGTGGAGCGAAGGGCTGTGAGGTTTGTTTTGGAGAACTCCCCCCTCTTTTTTTTTTTTCAAACCAAACCCTTTTTTGTCTTTCATTTGATTTGATTTGATTTTGGTTGAGCTTATTTGTAAATGGTCACAGGTGATTGTTAGTGGGAAACTTAGGGCTCAGCGTGCAAAGTCCATGAAGTTTAAGGATGGATACATGATATCCTCCGGTCAGCCTGTTAATGAATATATTGATTCAGCTGTGAGGCATGTTCTTCTCAGACAGGTTTGTTTTCGAGTCTTGGTATCCCCTTATTATGTTGGTTTGCTTGATGGCTGTACTTAGAATCAGTTGTGTATGGTTCGGTTGGCCCTACCCTCCCCCCCTCATTGCTGTGGGTATTTTTATAATTTTATTCAATTCCAACAACACCCACCCCTCCCCAAAAAAAAAAGTCCGGATCCTATTCCTCTAACTGGGTGCTTCATGTGACCTCATCACCATACAGATATAAGTTTCCTACCAAAAATGCCCTTCTTACCAAGAAAAAAGGGCAGGTGTATGGTGATTACTCATGTCAGGGGTTCATGTATAGGGATAGTAACTGAGCTTGCCCATCACCCCTTTTCAAGAAAAAATATGGAAGAATGAGAAGCGGCCTTATCCTTTTGTGATTTGTTTCGTTCTGTGGGTAGGTTTTTTAAACTGATTTCCTTTTGTTCCCTCGGTATGCTCTAGGGTGTTTTGGGCATCAAGGTGAAGATAATGCTGGACTGGGATCCCAAGGGTAAGCAGGGACCCACAACTCCCTTACCTGATCTGGTCACCATCCACCCCCCGAAGGAAGAAGAGGAATATATGAGGCCAGCGATGGTTGTTGTGCCAGAGATGGAAATTCCTGTGGCTTGAGATCCGTAGTAGACGTTCATCCAAACAAATCTCCTCGTGTAATTTCTGTCCGAGTACATAGAGGATTTTTGCTATTTTTGACGTTGGTGTCAAGGGGAAGACAACCACTTTTGTTAGCTTTTTTCTTGGTTTCACTCTTCCAAAAATTTTCGCCCATCGTTTTGTAGTTGGCTTATATATGAAATTGTGTAATTTGGATTGCGGTTAAGGCTTAACTTTTCAGAGTTATAGATAATTTGATAAGTGGGTAATCTTGGTATGCATATTTGGAATTCATTCTTAGAAATAAATTCTCAATCCCTAATAGAGAATGAGAATGTGCTAAAGACTGAGACACTTTGTTTCTAGTTCAAAATAGTATGGGTTAAAAAATGTGTTCCAGAATGGTCTCCTCATGCTCTCTATGATCGAAGAATTAGATACATATCAAACACTGTTTTTGTTATTTCAGAATTTGTTCTTGACCTAAAGTTCATATCAAAAGCAGCTCAAGTGTACCGGAGTTGTTAATTGTATGGTCCTTCAGCAGTGTACCCCTTTGTTCCAAAGATGCCTTTGATTATCCTGAACAGATTGTTAATGGTAGTAAGTTTGGCATGACTCTTTCTCTGGTCATGATACCCATTGGATCCTTTCCTTTTGCTGGAGGAATTCCAGCCACTATGTGCCGGGTGAATTTCAGCAGTTGGATCACAGTTGGGAGGGATTGACAACAGGAGATCTTTTCCTAATCTCATTAATCATTATGGTAATCTAGGCATTGAATGTATGTACCGGAGAATGTGGGAGCAGGTAGCCAAAGAAATTTGGGATTGACTTCTTCCATTGCTTGGTATATTTGTCGGGCGTATATTTGTCTTTCCTTGCATAGAAATGTGGGAGCAGGTAGCCAAACCCTTTCCCATTCTTTTGTTCATGGCTATCTGTTTTTTCAAGTATTTTCTGATGCAGCTGGTTTTTCTGGTAAATTGTTGTCTAGGATTTGCCACCAGTCTTTGAGCCAGATCAATCCCTTGGTTTGCTACTCTCCTCGAGGAACATTCAATCTCAATTGCGACTGTAATTTTGTTTAAGATGAAAACAGGGGCGGTCTTGACTAAATGATCAGGGATGGAGATGAGCTTCAGGCCTTCACTGCATCCGAATATATGCTTTTCCATTTGACTCTTCTTGGAGAAGCGCTTGCCATGAGAGCTGGTTTACTTCAAGGTGTTGCTGACTGCATCGATCATCTTCTGGTGGAAAGTGATAACCTCGCCCTCTTCAGTTTCATTCTAGACTATCAGAAGCATCCGCCGCAAGACTCAATTTCGGTTATCTAGGATATTCTGCAGCTTCATTCCTATTCAAAGAGAAATCAACTATATACCTGATTCCTTGGCCAAAGAGGTCTTGTTGCTGATGTATCCGACAGTGTGGCCAGTAATGTACTCTATGGTTACATGATCTTTGTGTTCGTCAAGCCATTTGTATTCAATGGCAATTTAAATAAAACTCCTTGCACCAAAACAAAATAAAAATAAAAATAAAAATACAAGATCTTGTGATAATAATTCGTGGTCGTCTTTTGAAATAAGAGAGGGGAGATGGGGAAGAAGGGGCGGACAAAGTGGATGGCATACCACCCAATAGGGTTAAGGGAGTCAAACACTCGACTTTCCTAGAATTACTTTAAGAGTTAGTTGGCAGCCACCACCGCAATACAAGCGCTTCCCCATGTTTTTTTTTTTAATTTTTTTTTTATAATTCAAGCGAGAGTAAGATGATGGTCAATTTGAGAATTTACCCCAGTGTTCCATGCTCAGTTACAAGAGAAGTGAAATGACCATTCTACCTCCTAGCCCATGCATTTGTTCTAATTGATCTTCTCGCTGGTGCAAGAACCACATAGCTGGACAAAAACCTATTCCCATATTTTTGCTTTGGTATATAGTTTTAGATAAAAAATTCTTACCTGACAATGTCCACCTTCACCCAGACACAGTGAAACGGCCACTCCACCCCTTGTAATTAGATATATATATATATATACACGTGTATTCCCATTGATTCCGGCACTGATGCAAAAACCACTCAACTGAACAGGGAACCTACCTCGCCGAACGCTGGTCCGAATGTGAGTCTTTCTCATCAATGTCCACATGAAAATCATTGAGCACTAAAATCTAGGGGGACAGTAGTCAAATCTGGGTCCTGATGTCTTCTCATCAATGCCCATATGATAATCATTATGGCAATCTAAGCACTGAATCTATTTATGGGGATAACATTGGGGGGTGGAGAGTCCTAAAAGTCTTCAATGTTTTTGAAATACAAATCTTTAAATGCATGTTTCGTTTTCTTCAAAGAAACAGTATGAAGACCATCAATTTGGAAATATAGCCGTGAGCCATTGTCATCCAGTGCATGCGTGAAGCCTTCTCTAAGGTCCTCTCATCAAATTCCCACATGAAAATCATTGTGGTATGTATTCTAGGCATTATTAGATCTATTTACGGGGATAATATTGGAAAAAAATGATCCTAAAAGAATTCAATGCTTTGGAAATACGCATCTTATCATGGATTGGGATCTTTTCTGTCATTCAGTCTCTTCAATCGTAGTCTATAACCCCTAAATTATAATTAAAAGAATTAGACGACATGAGAAGATCTTTTCCCTTTTATGATACATGTTTTAGGGTTTTCTTTGCTAGGGCCATGGGAGTCTTTCCTTCCATAGGATCTCCACTTGATCCCTCGTAGCTTCTGTTTTACCCTTGAAACTGGATGAATAAAATTCTCCAACACGTGGGATTTTGGTGTAAAAAAAAAAAAAAGCTACTCACTGTCGATTGGACTCCTGCGTGCTTGTGGTTTTAAGGATCGAGAGCAGCTCGAAATCGGATGGGGCCAATCCGATGCAATGCTCAACTCACGGTTTTGACCAATTTTTCCTATGAGTAAGCCAATTCTATAACTTGGCCATTCTCTAGCCTTCACACTCTTCTCAAAGAAAGGAGGAAAATCCTTTAGCTAATGCTAGGTCTAGCTTTTTCTCAAGATAGTATGTTGGCTCAAAGGACTCACCTGTACTCCCTCGTGGTTGTCTTACAAATATTGATTAGATGCAGCTAAGAATGATCACTTTCACCCTTAGGGTGCAACCTTCGTTGGCTTGGATCTGGGCTCAACTTAGAAATCTTTGAAAGAATTTTCCATTTGATCGAGGTTTCAATCAAACCCATGAAAATCTATATGGTAACTCTAAAATACATTTGAAACAATAAAGAGATGAACAACTAAGACATACTTGTGTGTTGAATATTGTCTTTCGTCGATTCTTTATTTGCACTTTGATCCGAGTCTTCCATAGCACATCGGAGATCCCCTTTTGTTTACTCTACATATGAGACAGAGAGAGATTAAATAACTTGGGTTACAACGGAGATCCCCTTTCGTTCATTCTACGTATGAGAACAGAGAGAGATATTAAACAACTTGGGTTATAAGGATTCTGAATTTAGTATTTATAATACTATCTCAAATCTTAGGTCATCCCCACAATGGATCAAGTTGATTTATCTATAACCATGACGAATAAGACTAAAATCGATCCAATTCATAATGCAAACTCTCACTAATCAATAAATTTAATAATTAATCAAACCCACAAAGATATTGTCTTACAATCTTATGGAGACAAATCAGAATGCTGAGGCATCTTTGAGTGGTATATCTTTATAATAATAAATAAATAAATCAGAGTGGTGTATGAGGGTGCATCAATTACATGGAATCTGAGTTTAATTAGTAGAGCTGAAACTGAAAAATAAACACTTTCATCAACATACATGTGGGGCTGTGGAAGGAGCTATCACGCTCACATCATGCCTTCGTCAATCCACCAGCACCACTAAGTCGGACGGCGTGTCACTTCACAGCCCGACACCTCTTAATTAAACATATTTCTGTAGTAAAGTAAGAGAGAAGGAGAAGCCAACAAGGCATCAACAACCCGCACAAAACATGAGAAAAGGCAAAATAGCAACTGAAAAGGCCTGAAATGGAAGTTTATCTTATCAGAAAAACACTTAACCTTTGTTGGGTCATTTAGAATTAAACACTCACTTCTCACACAAAACGTATCTAATGGGGATTGTTCCTACTTGAGCACTCTTGGATTTGAATATTTTGAATGCTGTAAGGTGATGGAACCCAATGTCTTTTTGATAATACTGATACCAACCTTAGGAGAACCTCTTCAAAGCCGGTTTACATAAGGTGAGGATCCCAATGTTATTTATTTATGAGTTTAATTAATTACAGGATCCATTGACTAGTGAGACTTCGCATTACTGGTTTGATTGATTTTGGTCTGGTTCATCATAAGATAGATATAAGGGTTGGTTTTGAGATAGTATTGTAAATATTGAATCTAGAATCCTTATAGTATACAGGAGGAGAACGAAAAAGAATCTCCTAAGGACTAGAGAAGACTTTGGATTAAAGTTTAGACTTACATTATTAAGGAGTGTTCTTCAATACATATACACATTTATTCATTCGATAGTTTACAATTGTGTTTTAGGACCGTTTATGGTATATTAGGATTGATACAGAACCTTGGATTGGAATTTATTCTAATACCCAAAGCTCTATAATGCCCACCAAATCACATGACATGACTGATGTGGGATTGTAATATTATAAAAAGATCTATAAGTGTTTTGAATCATAGATTCGGGGAAGTTTTCACTAAGGGTGTCAAAAATGAAATCGAATCGTGTATCGAAATCAAACTGAATCATTTAAATTGAAACTGTGAAACCGATTATTAAATGGTTCGATTTTGGTTTTAGAAATGAAACTGTTTAATTAAACTTTCGGTTCTTGTTTCAAAAATGAAACCGTTTAAACCGACTATTTGGAATCGTTAAAACCGACTAAATTTTACTTTAATATAAATGTTTATATTTGTAAAAATGAATTATATTTTAATACTTTCCACATGGTATGCTTTTAAATTGTAAGTCTACTTTTATATTTGATTAAAATTATTTTAATGGTTTCTTTGGTTTTTCCTCCACTTTGTTTCTAGCTCTCTTCCTGTCTGTCCCGGCAATGAAACTATTTAAAATCGTAAAATCAAAATAGATTAATAATCGATTTTGGTAAGTATTTTGAAACCATTTAATTAATGGTTCGATTTTAGTTTTATTCATTACACACCGAACTAAAATCGAATCGTAAACTGAAACCGTATCGATTAACACCCTTAGTTTTCGCTTCTTCGTCTCGATTCCAATTTTTTAATTTAGACCGATTCCAATCCAAAAATCGATGTAGGCCAATCCGATGAGTCCAATTCCAAATTTTTAAAACCTTTTCGCTTGTGGGGTGTTGATCATTTCCATTCCTCAGTTGTCAATTCTATTCTGTCGGCAAAATAGATAAAGAATACAAGGGAAAATAATCTTGATTAGCCGTTGAATTCCTTGAACTTAAGAGTCGTCCTTGACTTTGGTGGAAAACGAAAGGAGAAAGGTGGGAAAAAGTTTTGACTCTCAAAAAAAAAAAAAAAAAAAAAAAGAAAAAAAAAAGAAAAAAGAAAAAAGGTTTTCCCACTCTCCATTTGGATTATTAAAGTTATTGACTTAGGGAGACAAACGAAGAAAGTGGTTTTATCTTTCACCACATACCTTGCCACAATAGACATTAGACGGTGACCAAACGCCCATAGAAAATAATAATTTAAAAAATAAATAGTTATTCAACCTTGTTCACACCAATCAAATGTACAGCAAATGCCCACTGTGCTTCTGTCCAAGGCACTCTCGATCAGGTCTCCTTCCTTCCAGTCTCTCTCGACTCTCTATTCGCTATGTATGAGACACGCCTATGGAGTTTGCTTGGTCCCTCTACCTGCAACTCACTCAAATCCACACGCCAACCAACTAAATTAGCCTTTAGTGATTCAATCCTATCAACTTTCAACTTAATAATATAATGCCAACTTCATTTTCACTTCCTTTTTCTTTTTTCATCCCAACATTTTGATACTTGTTTGACGGCATTGCAATCATGGTTCAAGTAAGTGGAATCCATCGAAATCGATCAAGATGAAATATCATTATTTTGAACATTATTTTTACTTATTCTGTGAGTCAGTGGTGAAACTATTCTGATCTTTTTGGACCCAAGGTCTGCTTCGGTGGATCAATCCGCACAGAAAACATTGTCAGGTGGTGGGGAGTTTGGCTGGGGCGGAATATCCATCAAAGATAATGCAAGTAATCTAAGATGAGCTCAATGAGAGTGTCAAGAATTGGTTGAAACGGCAAAAACGAAATATCCCCACATTTTCTCTTCCTGGTGTCACGAGCAAAGTTCTTCATGGGTGGAAATGTTAAACGAAATGTCAGACTAGGCTTGACTCAGCCAAGTTACCCACAATTCAATCCTGATATTGGGAGCCATGCAAGATTCTCTGAAATCCAGCATCGTTTGTGTTATAAAAGAGAAGGACATGTAATTAGCTTGATATGGGCATGACATTCGATCTACTATATATTCTAATGCATTGTGTATGTCAAGGGGTTTGGATTTGTTCATTGACCATCAAAAGTTAAGAGAGAGGGAAGGTGGGGAACTGTTTCCATCTTAATTTCCCTGTTTGTTTGGGTTAGTTATGGTTTATTAATTATGTGGTCTTCAGTCTTCTAAAGAGAAGAACAAATGAACAATATATATCAGAATTAGTCCCCATAGCATCATCTATAGCAGATTCTAAGGGAACAATCTTGGAAAAAGATCAGCTTCTGTTGCCCTATCAACATGAGAGGCTCCAACCGCTGTTAGATTAGCGACACCTGACGCAAGAGTCATTTGAGGGTTGCGATTGTTTGGGAGAAAATAAGGAATCAAAATATGGAAATAACGAATCCTTCTTCTTCCCTTTCTTTTTGCCAAGAGTAACACAGCTGGTTTCTTCCAGCTTTCCCAACGGGTTCATAACTCTCCCTTAGGTTTAAAAAGAAATCAAAAGGGAAAGAAGAAAAGAACAAGACGACGAGGAGAGAAGAAAGCTAATCGAAGACCGTCTCTGTGTTGTACGTAGTTCCTCAGATGGTTGAGCACAACCCTAACCACCATCCTTATGCTGAGGTAGGTATTATTTTTTTGTTGAAAGATTCTTGTTTAGGGATTACTTTGTAGACCGGCCTTGAAAATGGTTTTAATTTTTTTCATATGATATAGAGAGCCATCGGAAGGTTGGAAGAAGATAGAGATTAAAAACGTACCTGTGTAGAACTCTTGTTTTTGATTTTCTCTCGTGATCGACTTGATTCTGTATAACCTCATTTGATCTCCCTTATTCTACTCCTAATCTTCCAGACCATTAGATCTCTGCAACGCCAGTTGTCACCCATCCAATGGCGACTAAAGCCTCTCCTGTTGACACCACCCACAACAGGAGAGGATCTCAATCCACAAATGTCGCTCGTAAGGTCAATTTGGTTAGAAATTCCTTTGGCATTCAACTAGCATCACACAATTTTTAATAAGTCCGTCTAAATGTCACCTAGACTCAGGGCATACAACCCTAGTGACAATGTCTGCTACAAACAAACAAAACCATTTTTAATTATCTAAGATTGTTTTTTTTTTTTTTTTTTTTCCATTAATTTTCCGGAGTGGGTTGGGCGGTTGTACCGCCGAAAGAAGAATATCTAGGTACCACATCTATCGTTAACCACATGACACGTTTGATGGAGCTTAAATTTGGTGATCAGTAGATCCCTTCCTTCCTAACACATAATTTTACTATGTAGTGAAAATTTATGAATTTTCAAGAAGATGCACTTATTAAAAAGATATATAAAAATACATGAGAATGATTAAATTAAAAAAAATATATATTGATGGATTCACAATCCACAGCCTTAATCCACTTGACTACATCCGCCCCTTTAGATTTAGGATGAAAGAGATGCATGCATGTATGTTTCGCACCCCAAATCATCCCTAAAATCCGTCCCTCTCTCTTTCTCTGTCACTGCCATTTGTGCCTTTCCTACCTTTCCAGTCTGTAATGGATTCGTTTCTTCCTAGCTATAATCATATCTCTGTGTGCCCTCCCTACTAAGCCTCATATTGCCATTACATTTGCCCAACAGCCTGTTTTATTCTAAAAGAATATTCAAAAGTTAGAACTCAAGTTACAAATCTTTCCTACATTATTAGCTGATCAAATCTCAACCCAGAATTCAACGACTCATGACTCTCTCTATTTCGGAGAGAAATAGAGAAAAAAACAATTGGCATGCCATGTTTTATAAAGCTAATAAGGCACCATTATGCTTATTTGATTGTCTTGCAAGGGGGGCTGTTTTTTGGAGGTTCAATGAACTCTAACTTTCAATAGTTTAGAGAGAGTCTGGATGGATATGATAGAGAAGAAACTAGGGAGCAAATAAAGAGAATAAAGAAATGGTTTACCAAAATAAATAAATAAAATAAAATAAATGAGATGATGATATCGACAGCCAAGGAGAGAGACAAATCAAGGCAGGAGAGCAAGACTGGCTCGCAAGTACATCTAACGCAATCGGGATGACTCGTTGACCACTCAGTAATAATTATTGGTTAAAATTAATTGGGACTATCTCTTATTACCTTTAATTAATGGGAATTGTCGTGGTTCTTGTTTGGAACCTTTGGTGGTAACATTTGTCAAGACAAAAGTAGATTAAACAGTGTAGATCGGGTTCGGGGGTTCATAAACTTTGTGGTCACTCCGATATCTAAATCAGAACCGATAAATAAGTAGTATGATGTTAGGGGAAAATATTAGTTGTAGGCTAATCCAACCGTAACAAGGGAATCACAGAAGACGACCACGTGGCATTCATCCGTGATACTGGAAAGAAGGCATTATGGTAAATATTGAAGGAAGCCCGTGTTTGACCCCTCCCTGGTCTGACACAGGCAGGATGTGACAAGTAGACAAGGGTAGTTGGGACATTAATAGATTGTCATTAATGACCATAAATGCTGACAACAACCATTAATGAAAGATACACTGATCTGACCTGCCGATTCAAAAGATCTCGGTCCAAATCGACGGAAAGGTGAAATATTACTTGGAAAAAGAACCATGACAGGGACAATGTTTGGTGGCCACGGGGAACATAGCCCACGAGGGGGGTTGAATGCAATCAAAGGGGTCGAAAGGTGGCTGACATGACGTTATAACACAAATTAGGGGGTCGTAGGTCTGTTAGCCTACTATGTCCTAAATAGCTAGAACGCGAATAGTGACAGCCAGGTGACAGCTGGCCTAAAAAAGAAAAGTTCAAGATCCGTTGAATCTATATATATGTGTAACTCGAAAGCATGAATATATACTATGAAATATACAAGGGAAAGCTCTGTCTCTCTGGCTTGCTATTCCTCTCACTCTCTTGTCACTTGTATGTAGTTATTTGTATCTAATCCATGTTCATGGTAAACAAGGGAATGTATTCAACCAATCACACCTCAGGAACCCCTTCGTTTTGAGAAGGAACTCCAGTGTTTCACTGTGTTTTCCATATTGTCTGTCCTGGTCAATCCCCCCTTACGGATTCCATCGACAACATATGGAGTTCGGTAAAGAGAATACGAGCTCCTTCTACCACAAGCTGTAATGTCGGTTTCATTATGAAAAATTGAGATTCACATGATCCAATCCCTTAAAAGTAGGGGTCAAATGTTGGTAAGAGATCTTTTGGACCGTTAGATGGAGATCTTGTGACAGTCCTCCCATAACTACTCCTGATATCCTTGCTAGCTAGCATGTGGCGGTAACATGAATTAATCTTTCCTTCTTTATCCTGATTTGTGGTTATCCTTGAGATCGTGGGGATAACTTTTCTATTTATTCTCCTTATGAGGTGGCATTTGCCACCAGGCTTAAGGACGGTAACACGTGTCCTTGGTTAATGGTTTTATTCCGTTCCTATTGAGAATAATCCTACATTAGTTAAGTCTAAAAATCTTGAGTATTTTATCTACTTGAGAGTCCATTCACTTATAAGTTCGAATTTTTGAGATGAAAACTTAACATGGTATTAGAATTCTAGGATTTCTGTAACATGTACTGCCACTCAAAAGAGGGGCAACACTTGGGAGGAAGTATTGGAATAATCCCACACTGGTTAAGACTGGAACCTTGGGTGCCTTGTACGATTGAGAGTCTCTCTATTTACAAGTTCAAACTTTTGAGATGGAAACTTAATACTAAGAATGTAAATGGATAGTCGAAAATCCAGATCCGACTCGAATTTGCATCCGTTTAGGGGAATCTGAATTCAAACAATAAGATTCGAATTTCGATAGCTGGGATAAAATATCCGATGGATTTTGGATCAGATTTAGATAGAGTAGTTGGTAAATGAATTCGAAATCTGATAGTGACGTCACATCTCTACTTAACATTAATTACATGCAAACTAATTCGAATTCAGATAGTGATGTTTTCGATTTAAATTCAAATCTGCTTACATCTCTACTTAACTTTAATTACATGCAATTCACACTTGCTTATGAATAACGTAGAATGCATTTCTTAGCATAGAATGAAAAAAAAAAAAAGTTAAAGAGAACATTATTGTTCTAGGATCAGGTCGTTGAATGAGCTAAAAAACACATTCTACAGTGTAGATTCCATTAAAAAATATATTTCATGATCAAATACATTAATTGAAATATTGAGTGAATGCATTCAAGAATGCAAAACATATACATCCTGAGACAGTCAGACCTAACCTTGTTTGTTTTTAACAAGGATGGGGTTAGGTCCTCAAGACTTTAGACCTGATTTTGCAAAACCATGGCTGGTACCAGGGTTATGAATGGAATTATGACTTTGTGATGTAATCATAAGCACGCAAAGACACGGGGATATGATGTTGTGGGGGGAGGAGAGAGAAAGAGATAGAGGAGGGAAGGGAGTGGACACTCCACAAATCCAGTTAGTGGAATCCTCCCATGCTAGTTCCTGTTCCCCTCAAGACCGTGGTGGCCCCCACCTACACCCTCAACCCCTACACAACTGTCCCCCTAATCCAAATTTAACACTGCCACCTCTACATTATTAAAATTTGAAATTAGGGATTATATGACGCCCAGTGCCCCCTAGGATGAGCCCCAACCCTTCATTAGCAAATAACAGTGGCCCACGTGGGCCCTAAAGCCCATTCCACGTGTTTGCAGTCCACTCAGAGAATGTGAATCTGTGGGGCCTACCAGTGTATCACGCCTACGGTACCCACCTTGGGTTTACATATATTTTTCCGCAGGCTCATGCAAAACCCACTTCTAGGCGTGCTCGTTTTCCTCGTTCTTGGTTGTATCTCCTTTAATGCTGCGTCTCATCTTCTTATCCTTTTCTTGAGTTTCCTCCCCTATAAAAAGGTAAAACTTCCTCTCTTCTCTTCTCCTCTCCTCATTTACTTCTTGCTCGCGTCTTTTCTCTTTTCGTCCTTTCTTCGATTCCTTAAAGTTATGGGTGAAGCTGTTGAGGTCTTCCTTTCTGAGAGGTTGTCCAATGGTCACGATGATCTTGACCGAAGTCACAACAAATGCTGTTGGTTTGAAGAACAGATCGCTGACTATCTCAAATGGTCTTTCGCTTTGAACAGGTATGCATGATCTCTCTCTTTTGGCGGCTTGAAATTTCACAAGATTCAATTCATACTTTTTGAATCTTCTCTCGAATTTCTGAATCTATTTCTAAGACATTTTAATTTCCTTCTATCTCTGATTTTTCGATGTTATGTTTCAAGATTTAAAAAAAGAAAAAGAAAAAAAGATATAGAGATAGAAACGTTCTTTATTTATGATTTTGCTATAAATTTGGTTTATGTCTTTTCAGTGCACTGCATAGAGGGAGCAGTGAGTATCAAGACATTGCTCTTTTGGACACAAAGCATTTTGGGAAGGTTTGGATTCTTTAATCTTCTATTTTCTAATTTTTTTGACGTACGTAGTTTCTCTCTTCTTTTTTTTTTTTTTCAAATTTAATTTTCTTCTCTGTTTGATACGATCGACACAGGTTTTGGTGATTGATGGAAAGATGCAGAGTGCTGAAACGGATGAAATCATCTACCATGAATGCTTGATTCATCCACCTCTTCTCTGCCATCCCAAGTAAATTAATTTAATTTATTTCTTTCATTTCTCTTTTAATTTTCCTTTTCATTTCTTAAGAGCTATGGAAATGGTTTTTAATCATTTTGTTCTGTCTCAGTCCTAGAACTGTATTCATAATGGGAGGTGGCGAAGGTTCCGCTGCAAGAGAAGCACTGAGGCACAAAACTGTAGAAAGAGTTGTCATGTGTGATATCGATCAGGTACATGCATGTGTAGATTAGATTCCTTACTCAAGATATGGAGTAATCTAAACCGTCTGATCCTCTCAGGAAAACTAAAAACTCCGTACTGGAATTGTGGCCCGCTGGGTCCCACATCCTGCACTAAGTGCTGGCATTACCGTATCTCTGGATTTCTGGAGGATTGGTTTCAACTTTCAATTGAGTTTAATGGCATTAATGAACGCTTATCCTTTGAATATGCTTTTTCCCTACTAAAAGGTATAGTTATGTTTAATATAATATAATAGGTTAATTACATAGACACCATCTCTACTATTTTTCCTACTAAAAAGTATAGTTATGTTTAATATAATATAATAGGATTAATTACATAGACACCTTCTTTACTATTGTGAAATTACATAAAATTATCATATCTTTACAAAAGCTATACAGAATACCCATCTAACAATGCTATCATACACTCACACCCACACCGTTTCTTTTAATTTAACGGTAGATGTTTATATTTTTTAAGACAAAAATACCCTTAGTAATTTCTTCCCAAGGGTCTGCTTCTCATTTACCATTACACTTTCCGTTCATTCTTCAATCTCTCATCTCTCAGATGCCATAACCAACAAAAACCAATACTCAGAGAAAAATAGGAGAATAGAATCGTCAAGTAAGACATCCCACTCTGTAACAAAACTAAAATCACAATTACTATTCATGTGAATTAATTTTCAAGACGAAGCGAGTCGCCTTTAAATGGGATTAATCCCTTTTATGCTCTTCACACCTAATCCTCCATGATCGATGGAAAAGTCTTACTCTCAAGGAGGTCGAAATTGTGAATGAGAAGAACTGAAATAGCAAAATAATCACCGAAACGCCAAAAAACAAACTGTACCACCAGATTACCACAGTAACTCAAACTCGGATAGATCGGATCAGAATCGTGAGTTCAAATTTGTTCTTGTGAAGAGAATTGTGATAAAATTAAAATTGATAGGAGGTATAGAAAAATAAGGAATCAATCAGAACACGACTAGCGCTTCAACTCAAA
Organism: Protea cynaroides; assembly: GCA_028583415.1. Classification (NCBI taxonomy): domain Eukaryota; kingdom Viridiplantae; phylum Streptophyta; class Magnoliopsida; order Proteales; family Proteaceae; genus Protea; species Protea cynaroides. The sequence continues at coordinate 110,216,752 of CM053276.1, forward strand.
CAACTCAAACCTCAAACACCTCACCTCAATTCTTTAGGGAGAGAGAGAGAGACATCGTCAATTGTCGCCATTCTTTCGAAGAAAACCAATGCTGCTACCATGATTGATGGTTTCAAAGAATCAAGGAGGAGGAAATGACACCATTTCCACGTCTACGTGAGGCTTCTTTTCCCCTATAGAAGACGGTTCGATGGATTCAAATAGGTAGTGGGTTTTGTGCTTTTTCTTTCTTAGTCAAGGACTCCCAAGATCAATTTTCTTCTTCCTGTGTCTTCCAAAAAAAAAAAAAATTACTGAGTAATGTTATAGCAGTTTCATCCAATTTTTTTGTAGTTGTCTCTGTTATGCAGGTTTTCGATAATCTGCTTTGTAATCTAATTGAAATACCAATTCAAAACTTCTGATTGTACCCCAAATAGGGTATCTCAGAATCCATTCTGAGAATATAAAGGTATTGGACAAAGGAAAAAAAACAGAAAAAGAACTGAGAAGAAGAAAAGCAGATGAAAAAACCAAGAAAAAACAGAGTTCAAACATAACAGAATCAATGATGCTGTCGGATTCTAGGTGCCACTAGAAGTGCCGCCTGATTTGGGGTAGATGGTGGATTGGTAGCGATAGGGTTTCAGAGCAAAGAAAACCAAAAATCTAGTGAGGGTTTTCCGCTGGATTCTCTTGTTCCACCATCACCGCCGCATCCTCTGCCCTTGAGGCAATGCTGTCACGCTCACCGTGGAGTTTCTCGATAGAGCTCCGGCAGCGGCAACATTGGCAAGCTGACCCATAAATCGAGTACTGATCCTTCTTAAGAACAAGACCAATCAATTTTTCCAACAACCATGAACTGCTTGGTAAATCAAAACAACAACAGGACTGAGAAAGGGAAGAAGAAAACTTGATTAGCTTCTCTTGGAGAAGAACTCACTGAGAAGGTGTAAAATGACCTAAACCCTTTTAGGTCATTTTACCTTTAGTAAGGGTATTTTCGTCTTAAAAAAATTGACCCTCTGCCATTAAGTTGAAAGTAATGGTGTAGGTGAGATTGTATGATAGTATTGTTAAAGAGGTATTGTGTGTAACTTTTGAAAAAACAAGATAATTCTGTGTAATTTCACTATAATAGAGATGGTGTATGTGTAATTAATCCAATATAATAATATTAAAAAGGGAATCGATCAAGATCGACTATGTTCGATGCCGAATCGAATCGATCAGTCCGAATGCGAACTGCAAACTTCATTAGAGGATCTCAATTGCATTACCATTTACCACTATTATTATTTATTACCATGTTTTATCCAATCCAATAAATCGTCATTTTCTAACTTTCTCCTCCCTAGATATTAGTGACATATCAGGATATTTTGTAATAACTGTCGAGCGCAATGAAAATCCTGATTGTTTATATTATATCCACATGTGTCTTGATACATTATGAGCGGACTGCCAAGAAGCAGCCAGAGCATTAGTGACAGTACACAATGTCAAGTTAAATGACGAATGTACCCATTAAAGGTGGGTGTGGTTGCCTTTTTAAAGATTTGGTACTTTGCTTGAGAGTCCACTAGTCGTGGAGGGTCGATTAGTTGGTTAAAAAGGAAGAAAATAAGTGGAAAGAGATAAGACAACAAAGAGATAATAATAATTATTTCAAGGCACTTTCTCTCTCTTAAATGTAACTTCTAATCTAGACAGTAATTACACGCCATTCGTTATAAACGTGCGCCACTTGTTGCAGGAGGTCGTCGATTTCTGCCGTAAATATCTGACGGTAAACCAGAAAGCGTTTCGCGATAAGAAGCTTCATCTCGTAATCAACGATGCTAAGTGAGTTTTAGATATGACATTTTGATTTTTTATTCCATCTGTTGGTGAATTCATAGTTGCCACCTTGGATCCCAATTCTACGGCTTTCATGCTGTGGGTCACCCTTAGAAGATTGGTTGATTGACCAACTAGATTTCTAATGGGAATTGCTGAATTATCTAAAATCGGCGTGAGTCTGGATCTTTTCCCAACATGGTACCCTCTTCTTAGATCTCACACTATCTACGTTCAGTGGGACCCATAATCTAGAACTGGGTCCCACACCCCATGGATGGTGTGAGATCTTGAGGAAGGTACCCTCATGGATAGAAGATTCGGACAATGTGTGTAGCCTTACCCATCGTATTTTTGGGAAGGCAGTTTACCCAATGATTATTGGATCACAATAGAGCAATCTTACCCTTGTGATATTATCTCTTTATTCTGTCGTTGTTATGTGGATTTGTCTATTGAATATTTCTTCCTTTAATCGAAAAAAAAAAAAACATCTTCCTTAAGCTTATGTATTGGGCCCCAAGCTGATTATACTAATTGAGAGAGATTACTGTTTGATTAGGGTCGAATTGGAGGAACGTAAAGAGAAATTTGATGTGATAATCGGGGATTTGGCAGATCCGGTTGAAGGAGGACCTTGCTATCAGCTCTACACTAAATCATTCTATGAAGGTGTTTTGAAGCCAAAGCTCAACGACAATGGGATCTTTGTTACTCAGGTCGGTATTATACTTGCATTTAGGTTTTTGACACTTGATTTTTGCTTTTTCATCTTTTATTATATGTGAGAAACGTTCTACTTAATAGTTTGAATTTTAGAGATGGAAACTTAACAAAAATTTCGTTTTCTTCTCTTTTTTTCTTTTTTCTTTTTTTCTTTTTTTCTTTTTTTCCCACCCACAGGCGGGACCCGCAGGTGTACTTACCCACAAGGAGGTCTTCTCGTCCATATATAACACCCTGAAACATGTTTTTAAATGTAGGTCTTCTCATTCTTCAGTCCGGTGGTATTTGTTGAAAACATAGATTGAAAGCACTGTTTTTTGCAACTAAAGCCAAGAATGGTTTAATGTTAATTTTCAACTGATTCATTTTACGTCTCTAATGGAACTCAATATGGTGTTAATATGGGATATGTTAAATAATTTGATTTAATGCATTCCATCAGTTTTAAAGTTGGCATATCAATCAAGTATATCTAAGATATCAGAGTGAACCACCACATCATAGGTTTGAGTCATGAAAATAGTTACCTTCGCCAGGCCGAGAAACTGGGTAGAGTAGAGTCTCTTGGAAAACTGTCTACCACGTACAAGAGTGAGAACTGCATAAAGTGGAACTGTGGAGGTCGACGGTTGCAGAAACATGGTGGTCTGTCATACGTCTAATGAGACACAATCTAATCTATGGACATTCGATTGAACTAACTTAATATATGATAGGTTAAAGACTTCATTTAACACGTTTAATCAGCTCAAGAACTTATCAAATACTTAATATACACTATTCCGCTGCTTTCTAATTATCTGTGTGCGTGCATGTGATTTTGTGCAGACGTGCTTGCGTATACAGCTCATGTGCCATCTTTTGCAGATACATGGGGATGGGTAATGGTAAGTAACTAAATTAACATTAATTTTGATCGGAAAAAAGATTTATGGTTTATTTTGTGTTCTGTATTTTCCATATTAACATTCACTCAAATACACATATTAATTGTTCATGTGTAACCATTGTAGGCCTCCGACCAACCATTCTTTCTTGATGCCAAACAGATCGATTGTAGGATTGAAGAAAGAATCAATGGGGAACTATTCTACCTAAATGGAGCCTCCTTCATTTCGTCTACTATCATGAATAAGTGTGTTCACCTAGCGTAAGTTAATCCATTCTCATTGTTGTGACCATCTATATGCATTTCAGTATTGGGTTTTGCTTGTCTGAGTCAGAATTGGCTTCACTTGGGATTCAGAGAATTAAAACCTGATTTCTTTTTCTGGGTCTTATGTATGATTAATGAAGGTGCTTTATTTTCTTTCACAGATTGCTGAACGAAACACACATCTATACTGAAGAAGATGCAAGGTTCATCCATGGACATGGGAAGGCTTGCCGTGCTTGAAGACCTTATAGTTTCAGTCTGGGGGAAGGAGGGGGAATCACCTGTATAGAGGAGAATTAGTCCAAGTAAATACCAAGAAACTATTTATTTGTACAAGAAAAAACTTGGGACATTCGGAAATACTAGTGGTTCTTTCTGAAATCATAGTTTCATATGGTTGTTGTAGGCTTCTCTAGGACTTCTAATAAAAATGATAAATAAACAGGAAAATTTTTAAATTTCCCCCTGAGAATCCATCTTCCATTTGTACACTTTTAGTCTGATTAGTCCATCACTGAAGGATGAATCATGGTGCTTTGGTCATAAACAAGTTTCAATTATGAAAGCCCAAGGCCCAAACACTGATTAGTCGGATTGCTTTGGCTGAAGATTTTGCCTTTATATTACTTAGTGTGTGGGCAAATTTTGAGGTGGCTAAAGTAGCTACTTGCTATACAAATTAAAATGCTTAAATGGTTTGGCAATGGTCCATGTACCGGGGGATTCGGTTTTGATTCTATAACTCAAGCCCAATTACGGTTCAATAAGAAAATTTTGGTGTCAATTTTGTTCGTTTTGGATTTTTATTGATCTGTTTAATGGACTTTTATCGGTCAAGTTTTGGTTTCCTTTATGTATATTTAGAAACAAGTTGACTTAATGGGCTCTATACCTCTATCAGCCCATTATCAAGCTATTTTGGTTTCCATTTTGATTTAGGTCTATTAGGTCGGATCGGTTATAAAGTCCAATTTCAAACCAATAAGTTTAATTCGATCTGAACCAAAACAGGCTAGTTTGATTTCAAATATCGGTTTGAACCAAATTTTGACACCCCTCCCGAATGGAAGGGCATAAAGTGGATCAAACCATTTTCTCATCCTAGGTAATTTCCCTCCAAATTCCATAAAATTCCACTATTCTCTTATAGAAAGTGCTATGTGGTATGTGTAAATGTTTAAAATAAAGAGATTTTTGAGTGTTAACCTCAATACCTTTTTTGGTGTGGTATCGTTTGTATTTATATTCATAAAATGTAATAATCAGTTACAATGAATTTGAATTTGTTTAAATTCAACCTTATCTCTAATATTATGGACATTCTCCACAATTTAGAGTCCTTAAAATCAAAACGGTTGCTACAAAATTGAGATAAGATAGACTGAATATAAGTTCTTTACTTTTGAATCCAAATTCAAACATGAACCCACTTTTTTGACATTTGAACTTGTCCTTATCTCTAATAGTCCCGCTCAAGTTGAGGAGGGTCTTTCATGTACCATCAACTTGTCTCTGGAAAAAAAATCTAGCTGTGGATAATGGTTTGGTGAACCCATCCGCTAGTTGATCCTTTGTAGAGATGAATTTAACTTGTAGAGCTTTGTTAGCGACCAAGTGACGTACAAAATGAAAATCCACCTCAATATGTTTTGTGCGAAGGTGAAATAATGGATTCGTCGTGAAATAAATAGCACCCAAGCTGTCATACCATAATATTTGTGAAGCTGTGACTAGTTTCCCAAGTTCTTGAAGTAGAGACTTAAGCCATATAAGCTCAGTAGTAGCATTGGCTAAGGCCCGATATTCTATTTCAGTGAATGATCTTGTTATTGTGGCTTGTTTTTGAGCCGACGATGAAATAAGATTTGATCCAAGGTAGATGGCATACCTACTAGTGGAACGGCAATCATCGATACAACCAACCCAATTATCTGCATCATTGTAAGTATGGAGTTGATTAAAAGACTGTCTAAATAGTTGAAGACCATGGTTGATGGTGGATTTAAGATATCGAGGATTTCTTTTCACAGCCTGCCAATGCTCATCAAGTGGTGCATGCAAAAATTGATACACTTTGTTTACAACAAAAGATATATCCAAATATGTTGGGGTTGCATATTGTAATGCCCCAACCACACTTTGGTATTCAGTTGGATCCACTAAGGGTGTACCTACATTTGTAGATAACTTAGCTGTTGTGCTCATAGGTATAGTAACTGGCTAGACTCCATCAATTCAATTCCATCTTTCCTCAGTAGATCCGAAATGCACTTGGGTTGAGATAGTAGCATTCCAGCTTGACTCCATCAATTCAATTCCATCTTTCCTCAGTAGATCCGAAATGCACTTGGGTTGAGATAGTAGCATTCCATGTTCATTGTAGACCACCTCAACTCCTAAGAAATAGTTGAGTTTTCCCAAATTTATGATGGCAAATTCTTTGCCAATGTCAGTGATTAGTTGAGACCCAAGACTGGAATCTGAGCTTGTAATAACAATGTCGTCCACATAGACAAGGATGTAAAGGAATTACACACCTTTGTGAATGATGAAAAGAGAAATATCAGTTTTGGAACCCATAAGACCCAATGATCTCAAGTGAATGCTCAATCCTATAAGAATTTTTGTAAATGGCATACATGATGAGGATTATTCGGATCAACAAAACTTGATGGTTGTATCATATATACCACTTCAGACAGAGTGCCATGTAGAAACGCATTATTCATATCTAATTGATGAATTGGCCAGTTGTTCGCAATAGTAATAGAAAGGACAATTCGAACTGTTGTGGGCTTGACCATAGGAATTAAGGTCTCCGTATAATCTATTCCTTCATGTTGGTTGTAGCCCTTGGCTACAAGGCGTGCCCTATAATGCTCAATGGACCCATCTTCCTTTCGTTTAATTCTGAAAAGCTATTTACATCCAACAATTTTGAAGTTGGAAGATGGTGGAGCAAGCTTCCAAGTTCCATTGTTGATTAATGCATTCATTGTATTCACTTGTCATTGCATTTCACCATTTTTTAGTCTTGTTTGCCTCAGTAAAACAGGTTGGTTCAGACTCAGCACTAGTCTCGGCAAGATGTGCCAAAGGTAATGGATACCTAGTTGAAGGACATGTATTGGTTCTGAGCACCATTGAGTGAGTGTGACTAAAAACTGCAGGGATAGGATCCCTCGCTTTCAGTGGAGGTGACTCATCTCTAACAACTAGATCTGCATTAGGTGGATTCTCATGTGTGGGAACATTAGTTACATCATTAGAAATCAGTGGTTCCTCATGGGTTCTTGTGTGTGTCAGTGGCCATAATGGTGAGAAAGTATGCAATATACCTGTAGGTGCCAATTGTCCAGGATTCGTTACGGATGGATTGTGAATAGAAGAGATGAGAAGTGAGTTAAAGGTGTCAATAGAGGTAGGTATGTATGGGGTTGCTTTGTTTTGAAATGGAAACTTAGTCTCAATAAACTTAACATGGCATGCTAAATATACACGTTTAGTAAGAGGATCAAGACATCGATATCCATGATGTAATGGATTGTACCCTAGGAATACACATCCTTTGGATCTAAAATCAAATCTTTGTGTAATATAGGGACGCAACAAGGGATAAACAGCATAGCCAAATATTTTGAGAAATCCATAAGCATAAAGATTGTGAAAAGGATTCTCACCTTTGAGAACATGTGTAGGTAACCTGTTAATTAATAATATAGTCGTTTCAAAAGAAAATTCTCAAAACGTAATGGAAGAGAAGTATGAGCCTACAGGGTGAAACTAGTATCAATAATATGTCGAATTTTACGTTTAGCAACCTCATTTTGTTCATGAGTATGAGGATATGCCACTCGATGTGTAATTCCACATTTTTGAAGATATTGATTTAAATGTTGAAATTCACTACCCCAATCAGATTGAAAAGCCTTAATTGACTTGGAAAATTGTCTTTTGACCATAGCTTTAAATGTAACAAAAAAAGAGGGAACTTTAGAACATTTTAAAAGAAAAAAAGAGCCAAGTAAATTTGGTTTTGTTATCAATAAAAATGACAAAGTACTTCTGTCCCATAGTAGATAGGTGCAGGGCCCCATACATCTAAGGGTCTCAATGGGCTGGTCCAGTCCAGTTTTGGTCTGGGTTGAAACGGTAGCCCAAAACATGTCCATTAAGGATTCGGATTGAGGTGGGCTGCGCTGGACACGTTAACTAATGGGCCAGTTCAATGTTGGGTTGTTATCGGGCTGATTTCTGGCCTGCTCAGTGCAAACTGGGTTTATTCAGCTTATCGAGCTACCTTTTCATGTAGCTATTTTGGTACGGCAATAATTTTTTTGTGACGCTTTTTGTTCATATTTAATACAATTGTAAGGCGGTTGAATTTCGATTGATCTTATGGGACATCTGAGCATGGATAATGGATTGCATATTTGCATTTATCTAGTTAGAATCATTAGATCTTTGGTCAGTTGATTATTATTTGAGCAAAAAAAAAAATCGGATCAGGTTAGCTCGAGTTTCTTGACGGACCTTACTGGTATTCAGATTGGATATTCTCGGTTCGGACTACTTCGGGCTTCTTAACGGGCCGTTCCTGTCCGGTTTCAGTCTGGGTTGAAACGTTATCAGGCTTTACAAGCCCAGACCAAACCTATCCATTAAGGGTTCGGGTTATATCGAGCCGGCTTGGTCTATGCTACCAAATCGGGCCTATATTTGACACCCTTACATACATCACTAGAAAATTAAGTCAAATACCTCATTAGTAACAGAACTAGTTAAAGGTAGTGAAGTTTTATGAGACTTTCCTAAAAAACATGAAGAGTAAGAACCGAACTGAACTGGAGAACAAGGTAATGAATGATGATTTAAAACTGCACAGACTGTTCTAGACTGGGGTTGGCCTAACCAAGCATGCCAATCCTTAGCAAAGGGCAATGATTTATTGGTGGGAATGAGGCCCTCAACAATCCATATTTAAGTCTTACTTAGAGCAACGACATCTTGGTTACCTGGTCTCTTACAAGGAAAATATGAGGGTGAAATTTAAAATAACAATTATTGTCTTTGTTAAACTAATGCATAGATAACAGGTTTATGGTAATATGGGGAACATGAAGTATATTTGAAAGTTAAAAAGGATAAAGTGATGAAGAGGTTGTAAACTATGAAGAGCCAATATTTCTAATGAGTAGACCAATTCCGTTCCCAACTTTCAACTTAACCTTACAAGTGTAACCATGAGAAATATTCAAATTTGCAATGTCAAGAGTGACGTGATAAGTTGTTCTAGGAACCAATCAATTGTGGGTGACAGTGGAGTGGGAAGAATACCAGCCATATTTGCATTAGGAGTGAAGCTGGAATTGTTGATGCTGCTTGAATACCGAAAGTAACATTTACTTGCAACATAATTAGCGCAATTACATATCTAGCAATGCTCTTTCTTCTTAAATTTTGATACATTACCTCGGCTGGGATTCAACGTACCAGAATTAAGCTGAAATGGCATATGAAATGGAACCAAAGAGGATGTCGACTTCGGTATAGCAGTGTAGGTAGCTTCAATGAAAGTATTAGTACTCATATGTGTCACACCCCAATTCTGATCCAACCAGAACGGTGTGAGTGAACCGTCATTGAACCAACGGTTCACACCAGGATCTCGAATAGGCCGTGTCCACCCATACAAACCAATTACACATAACCACAATCGAATATAATATACAATGGAAGACTTAAATAAAGAACCGAGTATCTATTGATAATGTAAATAATTATCCCATTATTCAAACTCAAAGGTAAAATAATAATCTTTTACATCTCTTAATAACAAACAAAAATAACTGAAATAAATAAATAAAAACCCATCACAGGTACACGCAGAAAGGGCACTTGCATGAAGCTCATGCTCGCCCCGGCCCTTCCCGACATCCAACACCGCAGCACCACCATACGCCGGAGCGTTCACATAATCGCCCACAGGTATCCCGCATCAACATCTAAAAACAAGTATATACAAAGGGTGAGCACACAACACGCCTCGAAGACAATCGACAGTCACAAGATTATGCATGAGTAACAATCATTTTATGCCGTGGTCCGGTTTTAAGTTTGCAATGTGCTATAGAAAGGTTTGGTGGCCCCCGCACTCTATACACGAGGTGTGGCGCGCACAAGAATCACACTACCACCAACCCACATGCACCCATCATGGAATAGAGATAGAGCTAAGGTATACCCGCACCTCCCGATACTCTACCCATACCAGACCTAAGCCCCTACGGCCGTGGCTCGCAAACCGACCGCAACTAACCAACCCATATGTCAACAATGTATGCTCTATCCCAAAGACCCGCCTCACGGCATAGAGATAGAGCTAGAGCGGCGGCCGGGTCGGAGACCTCCAAAACCTCACCACCCCCCGACACCCTATCCGCAACTAACCCACTAGGATAGAAACAATATTCGGTAGACCCTATCCCAACACCACTCCCTACGGCATAGAGATAGAGCTAAAGCATCGTGGATAAGGCGGCGACTGAATCCTCAGCACCACCCAACGATGGTCGGACAACATCAATATCGGAGACCAACGTACCACGATCTTCCTCCGATACCCCACCCGCACCAAGCATGTTAAGAAGAATACTACAAAAGGTGCCAGGAAGAGCGATCCCGGCCCATGCCCCACTCCACACACCAACGAAAAACAATCACATGCCTAACAATCACATCCTATGAATGCATGAACAACAATAATAACGAAAGTAAAGGATGGCATGTGAATATGCACAAACATCACATCATAGATACTCAATGATTAACAACGATTTATCGCCCATTAATTATTAGGTTTAGGTCGATTCCCTTACCCGACGCTCGTCGATTACTTGCTCCACGCACAAGATCCAAACGACAAGTCACGGCGCCTACATAATATTAGGGTTTCATTAGAATATATTGTTTAGGGTTTCATGTTGGTCGGAAACCAACATGGTTACAAAATACCACGAGCCGACCGGTGGCATGTACCGGCCGCGCCTGTGGGAAAGACGGCGACGTATGGTCACCGGTCCCCCACAAACAACCTCCAGAGAGGTAGCGGTCGCAACATAGGTCGCACATGTGTAACCGGTATAGTCGACCGCATGTCTCCGAAGACCATACATGGGTTTCGACCGCCGTCGATCATCCTCCATGGATTTTTAGGGTTTCTCCTATCCATCCTAAGTCTAGGATTTGAGTTAGAGTTATCCCCAACTCATTCAAGTCTCGTTCGATGAATATCATCTCGAAAACTCGAATCTAGGGTTTGAGGCAACTTAGGGTTTATTGGTCAATTTAGGGTTTTAGATCAATACCTATTTGCATGGTATTGATCCACCCACATAACTAACATAGGGTAAGAAGATGGATTCAAACACTTACCGTTGAAGCGAGCGAGAGCTTCCAAACGGTAATGGGCACCTCCTTCTTCTTCCTAGCTCCTTCTCCTTTCCAAGCTCTTTCTCTTCTCTAGGGTTTGTGAGAGACAATGGAAAGGATTTGAGGGGCTTAAGGGTGTATTTATAGGCTAGAAATAGGGTTTAGTAACCCTACTAGGATTAGAAACTCTAGGATTCGAAATCGAAAGTGGGACCCCAGAGACCAATTTCCAAATTCCCGCACATAGCGGCAGCCATACCGGTCGACCGGTACCATCATCCGTACCATCGACCGGTATACCTAAAATTAGGTATAATTGGTCGACTTCGGTCCGATTGCACTGTTGTTATCCGCTTGCCCCGTCCCTGCTCGGGATGATCGGAAGACCTGTCACGATACAAAACCAAGGTTAGACCGGGTTTTCAGAGTGCGGGTCTTACAATATGTCCTATTTCATGACTAACCAGAAGACAATGAAGTTCATTGGAGGATACTGCTTCTGATTTCGTTGCTGATCACTTCCAAGGTTTCGGAAGATAATAGCATTAAGCTCCTCAATGGACACGGGTTTGTTTGTAGTTGAGAGATGATTTGAAGTATATTTTACCCCAATTTTGAACCAATCAGAATAGTGTGATGAACCGTCATAGACTAATGGTTCAATCAGGATCTCGTATAGGCCGTGCCCATTCGATTAAACCAGATACATCCCATAAGCAAATTCAAAGTAAATAAACGAATAGCGGAAGTCTTTAATACTAATGAACTGAGTATCTGACAGTGATAGCATAATTAAGTATCCAATTATCTCCAATATACCTCAAGACATAAAATAAAATAAAATAATCAATTACATATTCCAATAACTAAACAACTAAGCTAATAAAAAACACATGAGTTGCACTCGCACGACAAATCATGCACATCTTCTTCAGCTTCTACGTCCATCGCAGCAACGTGTCTATACGTTGGCGTATTCATATATTCTTCAACAGTAGGACCTACATCAAGAACTAAAAATATTCGACATCGAAAGGGTGAGCACACATCATGGCTCAATGAGCAAATAAAACAATGCAACAAACATATGCATGCATTCAATTCATATTTTTGGTCTGGTTTATAAGTTTGCAATGTGCTATAGAAAGGTTTGGTGGTCATCGCCCTCTATACATGAGTGTGTAAATTCGCCCATTGGATCAAACACCATTGCTGTCCCACATGCACCCACCATGGAATAGAGATAGAGCTAAAGTATTCGGATCAAACACCGCCAACCCTTTCCCTGATGCCCTACCCATACCAACACATAAGCCCCTATTGGTGAGGGCTTGCAAACTGGGCTCAACTAACCAATCCTAATGCCATACATCGTATCCAAAGCTTTACCCTAACATCCCTCAATACGTCCATAGAGATAGAGCTAAGGCCCCTCGGCAGAGTCAAAGACCACACGGTCCGAGACCACCTACCCTGATGCCCTACGACGTAATAGTTCTACTAAGGTAATGGCAATATGACGATGTTAGTGGGCAAGACTTGAGTAGAGATAGAGCTAGAGTCTGGTACAAAGTGGAAGACCACCATGCCACGTCCTCCCCTAATGCTCTACTCGCATCCAACACACCAACCACATTCATACATTCACATGCCTATTCTTAACATCATCATCATCATCATGTTATAAATAAACATAATTAAATATGCATGAACAGTAATAGCAGAAATATTGGATGACATGTGAAATGCACATTACAAGCATACAAGCATAGAATCAATCATGGCATTGGACTTAATAAAAATAAAACAGTTCGTTATTATCTAATTATTATAGGTCTTCTTCCCTCACCTTTGATCGTTGGTTGTTCCTCTTCTAAGCTTTGTAAATCACTTTTGGACCACTTAGAAACCTAATAATTTTATGGATTCTAAGTTAGAGTTCACATTCATTAATGTCCCATCTGGATCAATCAGACCTCCAGAAGCTGAGCAGTCACAGGTGTGGCTGCACCTGTGGTTTCAGTTTCGACGATGAGGTCAGAGAGGCAAGGTGTTTAAGTGCCAACCTGTATTTAGCGCAGCCCAACTCAGCCCGAACCGTTAATGGATATGTTTCAGTCAAGTCTCTGAAAGCCCGATACCATTTCAGCCCAGACCTAAATCGGACCGGATTGGCCCACTAACACCCTTACTCTGATGCTTAAGTCGGGAGACTAGGCCATAAATAATTAAGGGCTGCACCTTTTAAGAAAGCTAACCAGAGGAATAGTGTAAGTAGGGTATGAAAGGCTATGATGGTAATAGTATCGAGTTGAGCTGGAAGAGGTAAGAGACAACAGAGTTATGATGTTGTAAGCACCCCATTTTTGCCTTCCCCGATTAAACAAAGTCCTTTTTGGTGTGTAGACAACAAAGGAAGAGAGGTGAGTGAAAGTTTAGATTTTTCGCTGTGACTTCGAGGTGTTTTCGGAAGGCCCCAAAGTAAGGTTATGGCGTACAATTTGCATGGATGCGTAATTCTTGGAATTACCTTCAAAATGAGACTAAAATTGTTCAATTCTGATATCAAACGAAGAAGGTATGGTCATTTTAGTCAGATGATATTTACGAGGGGTTTTCTGAAAAAAAATATTAAAATCCCAGGGGCTTTCTTGAAAATTATCATAAGTTAGATTGATCGAACTTTAAATCATCATATCTTCATCATCCGACGTCCGAACCAGGTGGTTTAAGTTTCAATATTCTTTATTTTCAGTCCTCTTCAAAGTGGACGTGAAAAATCCCAGGCAGAGGTCATCAGTGGGTCACATGCAAGCTTTCATGCAGAATTATCGATAGAACTTCAATCCTTATATCTTGATCATTCGACATCAGATTTAGATGATTCCAGTACCACTATTTTTTATTTTTATTACTCTTCAAAGTAGACGTGAAGAATCTAGGACAGAGGTCTATGAAGATTTCATGTAGAGTTGCATGCCGAAGTAGTTCATGAAATAATAGAGAAAGAGAGAGAGAGGATAGTTCAACCTAGTTCAACCCAAGTTAATCTAGTTCAACTCAATCCATCTAGACTAGTCCGAACCGAATTGGTCCAACCCATGTGCACGTACATTATATATATATATATATATATATATATATATATATATATATATATATATATATATATATATATGCATATTTATCTATAATATTTTTGTATATATATATATATATATATATATATATATATATATATTGTTGCATTTTAACTATAATTTTTTGTATTATAATTTTTATAGTAAAAAAAGTAAAGTTTCAAAATAAAGCTATTTTGGTTTTTTCAAACCAAAATATGTGGGATGTGTGTATGCTGGCCGTGGGATCCCACTAAGAAAGAAGCAGAAGAGGAAGAAAAGAATATAGAAAGAAGATTCTAAGAAGAAGATGGAGGAAAGAGGAGATCGGCCAAAGATAAGAAAGAATAAAGAAAAGGAAAGAGTTTGGCCATCAGAGGAAGGATTAGGAAAGAAAGTTGGGGATATGAAGAATGGAAAGAAAATAAAAGGAAATTCAAGAGAGAGAGAGAGAGAGAGAGAGAGAGAGAGGAGAAAGGAAGTAGATCTGAAATCACAAAGAAAAAAGAATGGGAAAAAAGAGAGAGACGGAGCACGGGAGAGAAAGGAGAGATTGAGGGAAAAAGAGGCAGAATGAGATAAGAAAGACAGAGAAGGAGAGAATAAGAAAGAGGGAGGGAGAGAATAAGAAAGACAGAGAGAGGGAGAGAGAACGGGCCTGACAGAGAATGGGAGGGAAGACAAGGATATCTCGAGAGAGAGAAGTAGAGAAAAAGCGGGAAAAGAAGAAGAAAAGCAGAGAAGTGGAAGAGGTAAGAAGTTTTACCTACATGCAATTCCATTCCATTGAAATCAGATCCACCACTTCTTGTGCAAACCTGCACCTCATAGCCATCACCCCTTCCCAATCCCTTACACTTGGCCATCAACCGAATGCCTCAGCCACTCTAGCCATTACCACAATGCCATCTTGCTCCATCACCAAAACCAAACTCTCATCCATCACCCCATGCTGCCACATCACCTAACCATGCATCACACTCCCAACGTCCACTTGTCCCTCTCCCTTTGATACAAACCGACTTCATCTTCAAACCTAGCCGCACTTCACCCACTCACACCATCACTTGAACAGTCACCCGCCACCTCAAAATCTAATAACCTGCTATGCCTCTCATTTCTAATTCAATACCCACCTTGCTATCCATCAAAGATCACCCAACCATGATACCCTGCCCCACTTACTTAGCTCATTACATCAATTTGCACTTGTCATAACCTCGACAACCACAGGCACTCACAATTCCCTCTCTCCCTTGAAATTGATCCATTGATTTTAATTTGATCACATACCATGAAATTAATACATTGGTTTTAATTTGGTCACATGCCATGAAATGAATCCATCGATTTTAATTTGATCACTCCCATGAAATTGGTCCATTGGTAGATTGATGCTGATTTTCTTGATCATGTGATTTTATTCGAATTTGGCCATTGATTTTTTATCATGTGATGATATGATTGGTGGGGTGATAATTTTATTTTGATCATATGATGACCATTGGATGAATTTTAAAGTGATTAAAATATGGCCATTTGATTTAGAATTTCGATGTGAAATTTATATGGTCCTTTAATTTGGAGCTTTTAATGAGTTGAAAATCAGTCCATTGACCATGAATTTTGATCATGGG